>JBBIGA010000001.1:29462278-29474614 GCA_037576975.1 Alestes dentex | reverse complement strand
CTGTGTGTGTGTCTGTGTGTGTGTGTGTGTATGTGTGTGTGTGTGTGTATATATGTGTGTGTGTGTATGTGTGCGCGTGTATGTGTGTGTGTGTGTACGTGTACGTATATGTGTTTGTGTGTGTGTATATATATGTATGTATATGCATATGTGTGTATGTATGTATATGTAATATATAAACGCACTTCTTCCAGAAGAGCCTGGAAAAGACAATAAGGGAATTACCTACCAGGCATGACATATTTGAACTTCTCTGCTTGAATAAAGCTATTATTGCCCCCATATTTCATTTGCACCGGCAGTACATTCATCACTCGCTTTTTTCCTCTCATTTTAAGGAACGAGAAGCATCAAGAGTTTACAATTACAGTTTTCACCTATTGGTGTTATTACTACAACTCACATTAACATGACAGATCATTTCACCCTTGCTGTTGATAGTGTGATTCAGACGACTGCGACTAAAATGATGTGATCATGTTAATTGTGTGGAGACAATTCAGCTAATAAATTTAGACTGCTTCTGTGGGGCTTAAGGCTCCAGTCTCTCCTGAGGGAGTCACTAAGCAGAAATGGGTCACCACAGGTGCTCCAGCTCTATTTATATTTACCCGAAAAGTGCAAAGGAAAAAAGTCTTTAAAAAAAGGGGGCTGGTGCTATTTTAAAAGGAATGTAGAGTCGTATGCTGAGGTTTCTAACATCCCCAGTTAATTGAGTTGATTTTCTTAATGACAAGTACAATATTTCCTATACATTTATTGCTCAATTTCTATTAATTTGTTCATTTTGATATACTGGAATAAAATATAACATAAAACATATAAAATGTTCCATAGCTTTCACATGGGGCCATATTTTATGCTTTACTTTTTCCCCTAGTATAGTACATTCAGAAAATAAGCATTAACTGTGCAGCAATAAACATTAATTGTGAAATGTGCAGATGTGTGTTTTCTATAAAAGACCTGACTCTTATTTCACAAAGTAACATAATATGGTTTGACAAGGGGTGCATAAACTTTTGCATAGGGCTATACATACAGATAATAGAATATGTTGTAGTAAAACTCAAAAATAAAAAAAATTGTGCATGCTTCTCTTTCATCTACCTTATATTCAACTAAATGGCGAATAAATTCATCTTTATTTCCTATAACTCTGAACCTGGACTAAATCCTGACCTTAATCTTGACCCAAAGTTTACTCTATCTCCTAATCCTGTGTTTGCTTGTGCGTGTGTGGTCAACTGCGAGATGTTGGTTGTATAAGAGACTCAGTATTACTTTAAATTAATATAAATGCACAATAGAGTGATTTTCACCCATAATGTTACCACATGGTTATGGTTATGATTTCAGAGATGTGGGGTCCTGTTAATACAGCAGTAATGTGATCCTGGCCTCTGAAGAGATACTTGCTTGTGGTGAACGAAGGCAAAGCATTTAAGATATCGGCCAAATCGGAAGTGTGCCAAACAAAACAACCTAACATGATGTCAGAGGGCAGTTTTTTAACCTTGTTCGGACAACAAGGCTAATTTTCTTTGTCATGGCTTCTTTGTGTGCAGAGAAAAGAAAAGGTGCAAGCATTTAGCGACATGTTGGAGTGTTTAATGCTTCGAAGGTTTGCTCATTGGGTTGGGGGGTGAGGGGGTGGGGAAGATGGTACTTCTGGGTCACTGACGGAGATTGGACAGGCTTAGTCGATTAGGCAGCCCTCTCTGTCACTGTGTCTCGAACCCACCCACCCTGCTTTTTGTTGTCCCATTATTCCACTCAGTGATTGTGATAATAGCTCTAGCTTTCTTCTTTCTTTTTTTTCTCCTTTAAAAGTCCTCTACCAGGGTCGGCTTGCCATTAACAGTTGGCCTCGCTTCGTGAGAGAAGGCGTACGTTTTTGTATCTGTTTTCTGTTGTAACTCTTCGGTTCTGACTGCTGTTTTTGCGAACTTTACTTTGAGATGCTCTTAGTGTTCTCTTTTAGGCCTCTTTTGAAGAAAAGCATATTTTGTGTGAAAAGCTGTGTTAAAAGATGTGTTATCTATTATTGAAAGCTGGTCCAAAAGAAGGAGCATTATGTTCTGCTAGCTCACCGTTGCAGGCGGCACAGAAGAAAGAAAAGGATTGCACTGAATCTGCTTGGTTCATAATTTCCATTTGTTATCATGTGTTGCATGGACACAGTGTATTTTACTGGAAATAAGTGCTGTATTTTATTCAAGTAGAACAGACACACATGTTCGAATCTAAATTCTATAGAATTTAAAGCATTTTTTCAGGGTTTAAACTAGCTATCATGCAGAAGTCATGAGTTCCTGCATTGTCCACACATCCTCCATTTACGTGGTGACCTCCACCAGCCTATACTCATAGAAAGGTGTGGATGTGCTGTGACATGGTTTTGATGTAATATGGGAATGTCATGGTAGCAGGACTTTACTGCTGCCTCTAATGGCCTCTGAGGGTGTGGGGACAATCGCACGGGGGCGCGGAGTAAATCCTATCAGCTCCCCACTGTGCTGCAGCTGACAACTACACCGGCCTGACCTCTCCTCACACACACGTACTCACACACAGGCCAACAAAGGCCATCTACACAAAAATAAAGGTCCCAAGAAGGGTTCCCTGGAGTGATGACCACTTTTGAGGCCATAAAGGACGGTTCAATGGATGGTCATTTAATTCCAGCTGGATTTTCTAAATAAAACAAGTATGAAGAACCTTTTTAAAGTTTAAAGAACCTGAACATATGTAAACCTTTTATACCAATTGATGGGGAGTTCCACCAGTTTAAAAAAATCTGTATAATTCAGTTTGAGATTGTTAAACGAAAACATTCAGAGTGGGTTTGATGTGAAATGGTGAATTGTAGAGAATCTAACACTCCTGAACATTTCTGGTCATTTTTGGTGATCAGAAGTAACCATTTAATGCACAATCCAAACTCACTTGTAAATCTGTTTGTGCCTTCTGGATGTTTGATGATGGTGGTAAAAAAACGCCCTGCAAAAATCTTGTCTTAAAACTATCATGAAACAATGTTTTAGGCACCAGTCCTAAAACAATTTCAGTCAATAATTCTCAGTGAGGGAGCTTTCAGAGGCATTAACCTCTTCTGACGTCTGGTTCCATTCACTGTTACCTTAAATGATCCTAAGGTTTCTCTAGAATGGAGCTTTTCACATCAATGGCTCCTAGCCTCTCTGTTTTTAAATCTCATCTTAAAACTCCATGGTCTTTAACTAACAGTGAGGCTATACATTTTTGTGGGCTAAATCTTTTGTATTGTAGTATTATTATTATTATTATTATTAATATTAATATTAATATTTATATATGTGTGTATAGATGTGTGTGTATATATGTGTATTTGTGTATGTATATGTATACACGCATGTTTCTTTTTATCTATTTTTCTCTTACTATTCCTATTGTCTTACAATTTTTTTACTAAATTGTAATGTAAAGCACTTTGGTTGTTGTTTTAAATGTGCTCTATAAATAAATTTGATTTGATTTGATCAAATCACTCTGAATGACTTACATCCTAACAGTTTCAATATACAAAATATTTGAAAAATCAGTGGAATTTTTTGTTAATTTGTTAATTCCTCACTGTCCATTCAAGCCAATAATCATTTAGAAATCATTTTTATGAGAGTAATTTTGCTCATAAAACTCATGCAGACACAGATAACATCCCCAGCTTCTTTCTCCACTCAGGGCCGAATGGGGTGGTGGAACGGGTGCAGGGTTGGGGTTAGTATGCTGAGCACTGGAGAGGAGGATGAGTAAACTCAGAAATGGTGGAAGAATTGATTACTGGGTCACTAACCCATCTTGTATACTTAAAACTTGTTTAACCTTAAAACTTTGCTAAACCTCTTTAGCTTGCATGGTGAGCAGTCCCTAAAGATTTGTAGCGTTGTTTAAAGTCTTTTCAATTAAAAAGTAATCTATTCCTCCTCTTTTCTACATCCGCCATCTCGTTCATCATTACCAGTTTTGGTAATGTAATTTAACTCCAAATTACTGTGTCTGGAAAGCGCACTCTATCAAGAGAGCCAAATGACTTTACTATAAGACCAGGCCCAGTAATGCTGGGATAATGACATTACCAAACAGCTCTTGCTGTTATTAATGCCACCATATTTGCAACAATGCTGCAAACAGAGTGCGGGGCCAGACTACATATGTTTGTGGGTTTAAATGGAAGGTTCTTTAGGTGCGGGGTGCCAATAATGCCCCTCCCACCAACCCACTACTTATCACCACTTGCTTTTGTATTAAATCAAATAATGAGATTGCAGGAGATAAAGGTAAAGAGAATTTAAACCCTAGCCACACACATGCAGTCTGGTTGCTTGGCCAAAGTGGACCAGATTAAGGAATTTCTTCTTCTCCGTGTGAGTCCACTTCTAGAGAGATGCACTTAAGATGGCTAGCAGATTGCTGATAACGTTGCCCTTTAATGGATGATAGGGTTTGCTTTGAGATATCGGCAAGATGTTTTGATGTGTTACTACTAGGGTGTCAGTGTAACACTGCAAGAACTGAGATGATCTTGGTTTCATGTAGTATCTGGGTCTCCCACCTTGTAATGAAGATGTGTGTGTGTGTGTGTGTATGTGTGTGTATGCTTTCCGTACTAAACCCGTCTAGAGTTCATCCCTAGGTCAGGAGGTGACCTTAGGCCTGGTGTTAAGGATGCGCCAAGCCTGGCAATGGCCATTGATACCATCAGTGAGGACGAGGCCCTCTGCTGACCTTTCCCTTCATTTAGATCCCAGCTTACACAACCAGCTGCCCTTATCTCCCCCTGCAGCTCCACCAAGAGCCCCAGACACCCCAGCCCGCCTGCAGTCTGTCCATCAGCACTGCCACCGCCAATGAGGTCTCGCTGCCATCCTATCTGCACTATCAGTGTAGGGGAAGGGAGAGTGGCAATATAGCGCACTGACAGATCACTTCACAACTGGCTTTCCTCACATTCTGTTTTCTGATGGGGGTATTTATGGGTTTCATGTGTGGAAAAAATCAAATTTATACACTTTCAATATAACTGCCCCAAAATAATTGGATACTGTTTTAAAGACCCCTCTCGGATTCCCACTTATGAGGCCTATGTGACCTTGTGTAGTTGTCATATACTTCTTACATGATCATTTCACGCATTTCATGCCCTAATATTACTAAAGGCTATTTTTGTAACTGGTAAAAGTAAACAGTAGTTCTGCCCTGTCTCATTAGCATTCCTTAAAACTGCTGTATGAATGGACGGGGCTAAACTGCCTCAGGCTGAATAAGCATGTATAGATGTAAATGTGTACATTTTTGTGACATTGTAAAAATATTCAAAACAAGCCATATTTGTGAATCATTTTATTATAAAACAGGTAGTTCTGGTCCTAAATTCTGATTGGCTATTAACTGTTGTTCTGTAAATGGGCTGATTTGCTCTCGGCATGGACCTGAGTTTTGTTTAAACTGAGAGTACAGTCTACCCTTATGAGAGATTTTGAATTGTTTAAAAATGGTTTAACAATGATTGCTAATTAGGTTGTAACAGATAAATAAGCAGTTACAACACATACATACAAAGTGCAACAGTGGTTTGCGTGCAACAGTGGTTTAACGCTACAACGTTCTCTGTTAGTCAGGATTATATCTTTCAGCTTCATCAGATATGAGCTTTTTTATTTGTGATATACCTGCTTATTAATTGACTTTAATGTTTTTGTTCTTGTTATGGGCTCTTGTTCTCAATATCTGGGTTTGGCATA
Organism: Alestes dentex; assembly: GCA_037576975.1. NCBI lineage: Eukaryota > Metazoa > Chordata > Actinopteri > Characiformes > Alestidae > Alestes > Alestes dentex. The sequence continues at coordinate 29,468,831 of JBBIGA010000001.1, read as the reverse complement.
GTCCAAATCAGTGGTGATAGACTTAGCACTGACTTTAAATGTCTTTAAAAAGGTAAAGAAAGAGTTAAGTTGGCATGTTTGACTTTGAATAAGAGGTTTATTATTGGGCTTGAACCAACTCAAGTCATCTCCCCTTGTTTTCAGGGAAACTTCACTTTGCACAGATTTCTTTGCAAAATGTTCGAGAAAGTAAAACTTTTACAGTCTGAAAAAAGTGTGTAAGAGTCTTTGGAGACTTAGATGAATTAGCTATTATGGAACAACCCAGGGAATTTAAGCTCCACATAAAACTCTCCAACTTTCGTAAGACACAGAAGTGCTGCACCTCACTGCTCGCACGGATGTTCTTCTTATAGAAACAAGTTTAATTCTTTATAAAGCCATGCCGTTCCGAGTTCTGCGCCCATTCAGCTGAGTAAGTTATGGCTAAGATTACATGCAAGAAAGGACGTGAGCAACCGTGAGCTTTGGAATCTGCAGGAATGAGAGCTTTTGCTCTGATAAGTGCATGGGCCGTTAATCGGCCCAGGAACAGATGAGACCGGCGGTGGCGGTGGACTCGGCTCAAACCTACTTGAAACCCAGCTGATCGCTGGGAAGAGGGAGCGATGGAGCGAATGAGAGAGAAAGAGATATCTAGGGGGGAGCGAGAGGGTGTTAACAAAAGGACGGAGCAAAGCTCTGCGCTATCGCTGTACATTCCCATGCATTTATTTTACAGATATTTATTCAATTTCTGAACACAGGGGATGGCAAATGATAATCCATTAAATGTCGGCACACACCTTCCCTGTAACACCCGTCTTATTAAAATATGTAGATTAATTTGTGACCAGCGCTGCATGTCATTATGGCTGGTGGATTGGGTGCTCGAGATTCAGCTCGTATTTGTAATCTAAATTTAACAGCGGACTGAGAGCTTGTCAATTAAATGGAATGAAATGATGTGAGAATAAGACTCATCTTCATCTTCTTGTTTTATGCTTGAGTGACTGCAGAGTTATCATTTACAAGGAGCCAAATAATTGGCTAGAAAGTTTTGTTGGAGGGGTTCAGATATGCAATGAATTTGTATTCTTTGCCACGACAGCAGCTCAATATGCTTTGCTCAAGTGCACCCAGGCTTTGTCAATTACAATGTGTGCTACAGAATGAGATCTTGTTGTCTTAGATAAAGCAAGGTCCCATGAGAAGCCTGCTGTAAAGTAAGACCTTAGAGAATTGGATGTTAGTGAAGTGTCAGAATCTGTGACCAAAACCTCAGCTCATAATGGTATTTCAGGTGGTTGCTAGAGCACTGGAAGGGGGTTGTTTGGTGGATGATTAGTTGTTGCTAGAGCATTCCTAGGTCACATTGATGTTTTAGATGGCTGCTAAGGAATCAAAAAGTTGCTGTCGCATCCAATGTGGTTGCTAGGGTGTTATTCTTTGGTTGACATTGTCTCAGGTATTGTAGGTAGCTGTTATAATACCTTGGGTGGTTGTTAGCGTGTTTAGTTGTTGTGCTTTCTGGTGACACTAGTAATTTGATGGAGGTAGCTATGTTGTCCATGGTGGTTGCTATAGTATCTCTGGTGGTGGCAAAGAAGGTTGTTAGGTTGTTCCTGTGGTGTTCCATGTGGTTGCGATGTGATACTATAGGACTGGAATTAGTTGCTAGGGTGTTTTATGTTTGTTATATACTGTCTGTGGTGGTTGATAGGCATTTCCCAGAGGAATTGCTATGGAATTGTAGGTGGTTGACAGGATTTTGATAGGGTATTTGTAACATAAGAAGTGTCCACAAACATTTGTCTGTATAGCGTACAGTGACTGTGGTGGAATAAGTGCTACACCAATCAGTCACAACATTAAAACCACAAACTGGTAAAGTGAAGGTCTTTGAAGATGTGAAGGTCTTTGTGTTGCTGTGGTTGCCTTAAGCAACTCATTCCACCAGCGGGGAACCAGAAATGAGGCCAGACTGGACTGGGTTTACGTTGTGTGTAGGGATGGCAGAGCTAGACGATGTTCCTTGAAGTAGAGGTCTGCAACGGGGCGGGACGCCTGTGGGACCCACGGGACGCGGCGCAGGTCTACATTTGAGATTTCTTTTGGGAGTGGGCGGGAATAGAGAGATGTGTTCACAGGAGCGGGACAAAGACATTGTTCTCTGGACTCCCGCAATGTATACATTTGCCTTGAATACATTTTCCAGTTTGTTTTTATGTGGGGAACAACATAAGTGGTAGGAGACCTAACCTGCGGATGTTTGCGTTGCGCGGGAATCTCTGGGACCCCGGCAGAATGGGGTTCAATGTTTCCCTATTTTTCTCTCATTTTGACTGTGAAATGTTTCTATTGAGACTGTTTAGACTTTTTTTTTATTCAGGTCTGTAGCCTAGATAGAAACGTTGTTGGTTGTATTTTTTGTGGAAGACCCTTATATAAAATCTACCCTTATATAAAAGACATCTTTAATTTGCAGCTGGAGTCATGCCCACATAATATAGCCTATGTTTCATAAATTCCTGTATGTCAGTTAGGCAACAAATAAATTTGGTACACTATTTAAAGCCAAGATATTATAGCATTTAAAATGTGTCCAGTATTTTTGGCCCACCCTATACTCCACCAGCCTTGTTGGAGATTCAGCGGGTGGGAGCTGGACAAACCATAACAGATGTGGGTGGGAGCGGGTCGAAATATTACACATTTCTGCGGGAGCGGGCGGGAGCAGGATAAAAAAATCACTCCACTACCTAGAAGTAGCGGAGAGAGCGAGTAGGAACATGAGCCTGAATGATAAGATTAAGGTAGCCGACCCAGACGTCACTCTGTAGGCACAGACGAGCTTCCTACAAAAGAGCTACTATAGCAAGAATTAGATGATGCCCCCACACTACAAACACTTTTCAGGAACGATTTGAGGAACATGACGAAGAGTTCAAGGTGTTGCCTTTGCCTCCAAATTCCCCAGATCTCAATCTGTTTGAGCATCTGTGCTTATGTGCTGGACAAACTAGTCCAAAAACTAGGATAACATTTTTCATTAAATAATAGCAAGGATAACATTTTTCATTAAATAATATGAAGAAAAGAGTACTAAAATTGTGTAAATGTGTTTTCATACTTCATATATCATACTTTATCGTACTAAATGTAGTTGCTGTATATGAATGGAATAAGCATATTATTCAGTAACTACTATGCATGACTCTGCAATTAGTATGAATAATACTACTATTATAATCTGTGGGCCTGCACGTTGCCTATTGGAGTTGGAAGAATTAATCAAGTCTTTTCCACATCATCTGAAGCCATACACTCTGATCTGTGCACTGACAGTCTGGAACACCATTTCAGGTGCTTGTAAAGTGCCATTATTGCAAATCCTCTATCCCTCATTGACAGTTCTACTCAGACATTGACTGAGCTGTACAGAATGGGCTCACAGAACAATGACCCATCAATGATTCACCCTCACACCTCTTTGTCATCAGCTACAATGAGATGATTTAGGTTAATTAAATCCAGTACGATTGTCAAGGCCTGAATGACGTTTGAAATCCCCCCTCTTTCACATTTTGCTAAAATTGAGTTAAGTCTTTTGTCTGGCCATAATGGAGACTCATGGTTGTGGCACCGATGTGTTCTCTGGCTCTCAAAGTGCCCAGAATGCTTGCCATATTGATGAAATCTGTTCAGTCGCTACAACAGCCACTTTCTTTCTGAGTTTTCTATTGTTATTTCAGAGGTTTTGATCTTATTGATGGAGTGAGCGCAGAGTAAGTGAATGAAATGGAGACAGGACCTGACAGTCAGTCCTCAGCAGTCACAGGGTCAAGTTCTTATCTCTCACACACACTACCAGTCAAAAGTTTTGGCACACACTGAGATTTTGTACATTTGCATGTTACTCGCTTCATATTTACTAAAATGCACTCAATATTCTTTTATAAATTTACAGTATGTTTTCACCATTTGAGTTCCTTTGTTAGGCAGAAAATGTCTTATTTTTATCCATCACTACTGACCTACAAAAAATACCTAACATAATTATAATTTTAATATGGATCACACCTGTTCTTTAATGAGTTATTACATGACAGTGAACTGGTGTATAAAGTTAAAGGATGGTCTAAAATTTGACTCTCCATCATCACACAACCAGTCAGACATGCAAACGTTTGTCTTGTAGTGTGGCTTCAAAGCTGGCCATATCAATATATTGTAGTTGTGTCATTCACATTAACATGGACACCAAAGCTTAAGACAAATGTCTAAGACTGATTTTCTAAAATATGAATTTATAAAAAAAAAATCTTTATCGGTCTTATTCAGCCTAAAATAAGCCTGATTAAAATGTGGTCCAGGCCAAAACTGGACGGACTAATTAAGAGGTTTAAAAGGTTTGGACATGTAAATGCTGAGATTACTACTGACTGTCATGCACAATTTGTGCAACATAAGGGGTGTAAAAGTTATTATCAGAAGAGCTAGGGTAAAAGAAAGGCCTTAGTACTACAGTCTCAGTCCAAATCAGTCTTTGATTTGTCTGTAAAGTCATCTGTTCATAGTGTAGTAAAGTCAGGTTATGCTAAACAGGACTACAGGGTTCCTGAGTGGTCCTGAATGAGCTTTGGCCCTATAATCAGGAGACTGCGAGGACAATATAACTGTCGTGGTCATAATATAACTGTCCTCACTCTCTTTGGGTGAGTAATAGTGATGGGCCGATCTACGTTTTTCCAGTTCCGTTCTGATTCCGGTACATGACTGCCGATACGGATACAGATTCCAATATAATTAATCTTTTTTACTTTAATATTAGCATTATTTTTGTTGAAATTGTGCTGTTTGTTAGTAAGGTTACATCACAGAATAAATAAACTACTAAGCACTTATTAGAGGACAGCATCGAGTTTAAGGTCCAGCGCAAGCTGTGAACTGGAATATAGAGATCGGGGCTGTCCGATATCCGATATCGGATTTACAGCTATATCGGACCCAATACCGATATATCGGATCGTGCCCATCTCTAGTGAGTAAGATGGCCCTGCATCTCCCCCCATCAAACAGTGTGATACTAGCCTATGTAGACCCATATTATTCGAGCTTGGCTTTCTGCTGACGTAGCCGAAAAACGATTTAGTGAAAAAGTATTTAGTGTTTTAAACTGTCCAGTGATATTGCTAAAGCACTTTTGGGTTAATTTTCTGTGTCCAAAATTTAAACACTGTGAATGTTACATTTTGATACAAATGTGATTAAAAACAATGTTTGTTTCCTTTGTTTCCCATGAAGAATTGAACATTTCCAGCTGCTTCTGCCTCATTCATCAGGAGGAACTATTTCAGTTTCACTATGACAGACAATTTATTAGTCTTAGGAGGTGGAATGATGCCCAAGGACTTCTCCATGACACGTTTGATTTCAGCTGAAAACACGACATCCTGCTTTATTCATAAACGCAAAAAGGAAAGTCTCTGTTAGCACATCAATGCCATTTGTTACCAGTTTTTGAAATGCTGACAAAAATTCACACGCAAAAGAGCTGAAGTGCAAATTATAACTTGGAATAACGGAATTTTTCGCCGTGGATGACCAACTATTCTCTGTTGTCGATGTTTGATTTTGTGCTATATACTTGTAATCTACATATTGCAGTGATTTAAAATGTTTATTTTATATAAACTGTACACTTATTTTGTTTGTTTTGATTGACTTTCAATTTTTTTGATTGACTTTCAATTCCGCAGATTTTCATTTGGTGCACCACTTTTCACTGCATATAGTAACATATAATGTGTCAGAGAATGAGTTCATGAGTGAGTGAGTCTCCCTGTGTTTGTGTATGGTTGTGGGAGAGAGAGAGAGAGAGAGAGAGAGAGAGAGAGAGAGAGAGAGAGAGAGAGACAGAGACAAAGAGATAGATAGAAAGCCACTGATGAGTAGAGAGGGTGCCATGCTAGGGCTCTCCAGTCCTTCAGTCACTTCCTCTTGCTTGACTGGGCTGCTCAGCCAGGCTGAAAGCTCAGCGGTTGTCATGTTGGAGTGTGCTAATTAGGCTCCAGTCTAATTTTCCAAGATGCTCCGCTGCCCTTTAAATGGCCATTTAAAATTCAAAGTGATGGTAATTGTACAAAGGCATGCTGATCTAGTAATCACCGCAGGGTTAGAGGCAGGCATTTTCCTCTCGTTCATCTGTTTTTATTGTTCGGACCTTTAGCATGTATGAAGAGGTCTTAAGTGGCCTTACAAACAATGCCCCCTGTGTTTGCATCGCCCGCTCCCTAATCCTGCCCTCGCACATGAACACACATACTGCAGGTCAGGCGTCCAAGGGCCTCGCGAGCAGCAGGGCCAAATTAGATGTCAAAATAAGTGTCTACTTCAGGCCAAGAAGCAGTGGGGGCCTCGTTTAAAATAAGGGCCATCAAATGTGGAGTGGAGATGTGGAGAGATAAAAAGGGGCTAAATCAATCAAAAGTGCCCACCAGCTTTGAAGTGGCTGTTCGGTCCTATTTCTCAGCAGCACATTTCTTTGAACAGCTAAGTTTATATATATATA
>JBBIGA010000001.1:29434289-29452009 GCA_037576975.1 Alestes dentex | reverse complement strand
CCTTCACACACACCATCGTACATCTACACACCTTCACACACACCATCGTACATCTACACACATTCACACACACCATCGTACATCTACACACATTCACACACCATCATACACCTACACACCTTCATACACATTATACACACCTTCACACACACCATCGTACATCTGTAATTATCTTTTAGTATTTCTAAAATTGCACAGTCTTTAGAAGGAATTGGTTGCACTTGGACATTGGAGTTGCACTTAGATGATTAAATATACTGTAAATGGATATTTGTTGTTTTAACTGTAACAGATAACATAGCTGACTTAGGGGACTTGAACTTCAGAGGACTGTCTCAAATAGTAGGATTTCTCAATCAGCCAAAAAATTTTAAGCTTAGTTTAATCTAACCATGGATTTTCTGTCTCATGACGTTGAGTCACTTTTTTAGCGGGTTATGACACCATGCTAAACCTGCTCTAAGTTCAGTATGCAGGATCATGCACAGCTTGTGGACTTTTAGAGACTGACTGAGATGGACCTCTCTGAACCCTTTTTTTTTGTAGTGTTAGTTATGTGAATACCATATATTTCATAACAACACATCATAATACATAAATATTAAGAATATAAAGCAGTTAGTACTCAAAAAGCATGAACATTTTGGCATTGGATACAGGGCTACTTTTTATGATATAATACTATATTTTATGACACCATTAATCCTTTACTTTCTACGACCTCTTGTTCTTCACAGAAAGCTACATAAACGCTATCAAGAACAATAAACCATGAGCTAAAAATATCAGGAGACCTTCTGACTAAACTGAGAAGCTCGACTTGGGTGATCTCTCAAGCTGATTCAAGTTATGTAACAAGTTACCTTATACCTTTAAGTTGAGCTTACATTTTATTTTACATGTTATTTTTACTTAACAATTGGGCTGTCTGGGATTTTGTGTGATGTATGTAGATGTAAAGGGTAGCACAGAAGTAACACATTTCATTGTGCATCTTGGAAGTTTCAGACACAATTTTTTTTTTTTTTTTTAACTTTGAATACTTGTCCAGTTCATACAGCGGCACTAAATCAGGTGCTGAGCGCATCCGCATGGCGGCCAATTTTAATGGAACTGTTACAAACCAAGGCTCCGAATGAGAGCTCATTTCTGACCACACTCAGCAGAGATGCGCAGTGTGAGGGTGCCAAAGCTGGCAAAGTGCTCCAGCTGTGGGTTGATTAGGCCGAGGAAGGGACGCGGCTGGAGGACGGACATCTCTGCGCTTCCTGGGAGAATAAATTTGCACCTGCCCCATCCCGAACAATGGCATGAAGCAATGCACATAATTAAAAAACATGGCTAATTTGCACACTCCAGTCTGGCTCTAAATTGGAATCCAGTTCACCACTGAGCGTGTTAATTTGCGCAGGAAACAGCCGGCTGAGAGGGGACGGCACAGTGGCAGTCTGACAGGCGCCGGACAGCAACGTCTGATGGACCTGAAAGATCAGACGCATATTTTTTTACAGCTTTTTTTCTGCAAAGATGTATGCAATGGAATATAGGAAAGCAGAGAAGTAATCAAAGCAGTGGCAGTTTGGGATAATCTGCCTACCGTAAGCGGGAGGGGAGGGGTGGGGGATGACTTCAGACACGTCCTCTCCGACATCTGCCTGGATTGATGAGTCTTCTGTCATGTATATTTCTGAAAAGCGGATGAATTATGACAGTTTTCATATTAAACAGACTTATCTGGAGCAAAGAGCATTACGTGTGCTGAGTACATTAGCCGATAGAATCACAAATTGACCTGCCAATCAGTCTGCCCTGGCTTCAAAGGTGCAGATAAGGTACTGAAGGTCATTGAAAGCCGACATCTCTGTGGGACTGTCGCCGTTATCGATAGCAAGTTATCCTTGGAATCTGGTCTTCTGGAGGACGAGCAGGGATCTTTCGGACTGTAAGACTTAGCAGACGTAAAGGCATGGTCTACACTTTAAAGATATTCTCATACACTGAACGTAAAAAGTAGCAAATTCCATCGCCAAAGCAATTTGCCAGAGAAAAGACAATAGTTTTAGGACTTACAAAGTAATCTCACTGATATTTGTTCTCTTAATGAAGACTAAGGAGGTGGTGATCACGGTTCCTCCCCCATGTCCTCAATGAGCCTTTATTAGTCGAGTAATGAAACTTACTGTGGAGGATCTACAAAGGATTCTCACTGAGGTAAAATTGGCATGAGTCAATTCAAACAGTCCCTGCTGGGCAAATTCAGGATAATACCATTAGATTTACAGATGTGTGCTCAGTACTGGGCAGAGATTACATACTGCGGTCTGAATGAAGGCTCTTGCTGTAAGACATATAAAGGGCTTAGACTGGTCTTAATTATAGCATTATGGAATAGAATTCATTATCGAGGCATGCGATTTTAAGGTGCTCTTGTAGGTGCTCTTGTAGCAGTTCTCCTCCCGCCTTTCACAGTCCTTATGCTTCGAGAGGCCCAGCAGCTCCAGAGTGGAGAAGTGGAGAGTGTTACATTTGGGTGAGATCAATCCTCACATCGGGGCGAGCTGTCATACCTGTGGGCAGGGTGTTGACAGGCGGTTTGTTTGCAAAGGAGGTCAGGCAAGGCGTCGGGGAAGCGCAGGAATGCATCCGCTCTCTCTCCGTGTCATTGGATGGCGGGCGGCCGCCATGCCGGAGGTGACATCTTGATTTATTGACCCATCGGGGGTCACCTGGACCTGAGCTTGGGGTCATAGTATCGGTACCATGTAAACTATCTCTTTGCTCCTCTATAATGAAACACATTCGGTGAGAGTGCACACGTGTACCCCTGGTTTGATTGAGTACCGCAGAAATATGGAAAAGAGGGGAAATTGCCATGTCAGTGTAAAGAGTTAGTTTAGATAAATGTACTCCGGATCCGACCCTAAAGCATTCTCAGCGTGAGCCTTTTTCTGTGCCGTCTTAGATCTTTTGCATGAAGAATTTACTCTAGCTAGCTCAGACTAGAGCCTGCAATGTTGTTGTATAGTCTATTTTGCCGTCTTTCACTGAACCATCAAAGGCCAATAACACAGCAACTCTTCCTCTTATTGTAAATGGATATGCATTGTATTAAGGTAACAATTGTCCTCTACAGTGCTGGTAATATGATGCAAACAATTGAGGGCGATGAGAAGTTTAGTTAAGAGAGGTCTTTTCAAATATTCACATGTTTTATCCATTGAATTCCTGTTTGTTCAGCAATGAGCATCTCTTTGAGCTTTCAGCACCTCTGTAATGACAGCATTCAGGTGTAGGCAGCACTAATGAGTAAGCACACAAATATACACTCCCCCATTCTCAGTCCCTTTTTTAACCAGCACGCACCCAGTGGCCAATCAGCACGCACGCAGGTTGTTTTAGCTGTGTGTAGCCAGCTGTTGTGCTTGTTTATTGTTGGTGGTGTTGACGGTGGGGGAGGAGGGGCGATGTTGACACTGTTGCGGCTGTGTTTCCTGCCCTGGCTGCCAGCTGCCAGCTCTCTATTCACCCATTCTCTTCTTTTCTCTGTGTCCGACTGTGGTGTGAGCTGCCTGCCCGCTGACAGACGCCTCCTTTCTACCAGCTCCACGTTACAGTATCGGCCTGTTTTAACTGCAACAAAGACGAGTCCACAAAGAGTCCACAAAGGGGTCCTGCCTCGCCTCTCTGAGCCTCTGTTTATTAACACTCGCTGTGCACCGCATGATCACGGCCTCCCTGTGTGTTTACATACACACCAACTTAACTGTAGCTCAGTGCCAGGTGAGGCAGTGAGCAATGACGCATGTGTGTGTGTGTCTGTGTGTGTTTGTTTTTGTGCATTTTAAAGACAAAATGTACAGTGACAAAAAAGAAAAACAAAACTAACCTATGGCTCAACCTACGACCAACAAAACAGTGTTTGTTTGGTTTAAACCTGAAAAAGTAAAAAAAAAAAAAAAAAAGATCACACAAAAAAAGAAATTGTAAGAAACTTTTTTTCTTTGGTTCTCAGAAGGATATAAATATACAGATGCTTATATTCGGTTCTGAGAACCGAAGAAAAACATTTCTTACAATTTCTTTTTTTGTGTGATTTTCTATCTATTTGGGCCTAAAAACACCTTACAATTGAAATTTCTTTGATTATTTTCAATATTTTTTATTTTAATTTCCCAGCATGTCCACTGTAGAGGACAACAGGACGATTTCCATGTGAAAATAGAACTGAATTTAGAAAATGAAAAAAGTGATATTAACCCAAGAACATATTACATTTGATCAAAACAATAAAATTCTGTATCACTCTTCTGTTGCTTGTTGCTTGCAAGGGCAACAAAACATGTATTTTAGTTCAACAGTGAATTATAAGTCATAGAACATCCTCTGGGTATTTTAGCTGTGATAGTCCTGGAAGCATGTTTTCTTTTTGGTTATGCAAAGGAACATTTTGCATTTGCTGCACCTCATGTATGTCTTGCCACTGCAGTCCTTGTTCCCAGCACGCAAACCCATCACATGACACGCATCACTGGAAAGCCCAGGATGTGCTCTACAGAATACTATAGGGCTTGATGGGGTAACTCAAAGTACTTAAGGAAGAGACAGGTGAACAAAATGTCCATTTTAAAGGACGTAAATAAATGGGACGGGTCTCGGGAGGATATATAAACATATATATAAATAAATAAATATATATATATAATTTTTTTTTTAATTGTTATTCATCATTGGAACCAAACCTTGTATCTTCACAAAAGAAATGTTATAGCATAAGGAAAGAACTTGTTAAACTTTTAATGTAAGTTAATGCAGCAAGATTTTATTCCAAGATGTTTATCAACCATTTCTGTTTTGACACAGCTGGCAATTTTAGATAATGTGAAAAGTAACAAAAACGGAGATACTTGTGTTTTGTCCATACACGTGGGACATATTACTATATTGTATACATACCAGATACTTGTGTGTGTGTGTTTGTGTGTGTGTGTGTGTGTGTGTGTGTGTGTGTGTGTGTGTGTGTGTGCGCGCGCATTCAAGATTTTGTTGTCTGATTTTATTTTCTGAAGGAGAAAGTGAGTTGTGATGCTTTATGCCTCTGATGTAGTGCCACACAGAACATATGTATGATTGGAATTCATCATTTTGCAAGCGCTGTCGCTTAACTGGGCCAAACAAACAAAACCAGTTACACTCCAAAGCAAATGTTTGATTAAGATGATGCCTTAACTCTTGCGTAACACTGGAACAACTTGAACTATCTCACCCCGTTGTTTGTTTTGTGCTGGTAAACATGTGAGTAGCTTGTGCCCACAAATGTCACATTGAGGAACAATGTACTGTGTGTAACTTATGTGCTTGACATTTTCCCTGTCTCCCCCAAAACCCCATGGCCTGCAGTGTCAAAATAAAATGACAGAGATGTGTCCTTAGTATTCTTTAATGTATACAAGTCAAATGAATGTTTTTCAAGACAAACAAACTTAGACTGGCCTGAATGCACAGGTGTCCTTTGGGCCTTAATGAAATGTGACTTGTTTGATGTTATGGATTTGTGTTAGAGTGACTGCAATCACAGCATAAATGGCTGTACATAACTGGTTGAGGCAGTTGTGCTGGGGATGAGTGTTGTATGTTTGAGTGTGTATATGCATTGGCTAGGCTGTAAAGAAGATGAGGATGTGTCAGTTGATTAAAGAGGAGATTGGAGATGGCAGGACGCGGAATAGTATAAAGAGAAATGAAAGAGAAGTGGCCTCTGATCAATCGTTCCCATAGAATGAACACTGGCACTGAATCACATACAAAAACACATAGACAGATGCTCATTTTTGGAAAAATGGGATATTCTGAGGTTCTAGCTTCTTTCAATTCTGTCAGTACACTGAGCCAGACATTAAACAAATATTGCCAAAAGAGTTCTGTAATTTTTGGTACTTTTTAAAATTATGTCCAAGCTGAGAAGCACTTAGAAATCAGCTGCAGTCTCTTGGTGAGTCGGTGACTGACAACCATTGTTGGAAAAGCTGGAACAAGCAGTAGGGGGGCGCTATACTTTTAATAAAATGAAGTTTGACTATTGCCCCATCACTCATCCTCTGCTTATGTGAGGCAAAAATGCAAATAATGACAGAAAGCAGAAACACATTCACTGAATCAGGTCCTGGGTCTTAAAACCCAATGTTCTTACTAATAAGAGGCACAGTAAGAGGTGAGTAATGTTTGTTAGCTGGAGCTCAGGCTGTGTTTGACCCATGTTGCAGTATAATCAGTGTAATTATCAATATTAATTTTCTCTTTCAGGTGATGATAACGTCACCAAGCGTAAGTACATCAGTACATTAGTACTAAATATCACATGTAAATTGGAATAGTGAAATGATGTGTTGACAGAACTATGAAGTCACAGAGGGAGGTACTTCAGGGAAGTTTATTGTCAGACACATAAAAAACCGTAATATTTCAACATTAAATCTACAATTACTTCAGGATGCTTGGCCCCCTCATTGCTGCTCACCAGAATCAGAAAACTTTATTGATCCTGGAGGAAACTGCTTATGTTATGAAAAATCTGTACAAATAATAATCTGTAAAATAATATGTACAAAATAGACCATGCTACATACTGTATACTGTACTACGAAATGCTGGGTATAAATACTATCGATAAAAAAAAACTTACTGCTAAGTTATTTACTAGTAACACAAATAGTGGTTTGGAGTTGCTCTCTAGACCAAGTCTGTTGTTGCATATTATTATTATTATTATTATTATTATAAGTAGTAGTTGTAGTAGTAATAACATTGATAAACTATATTTTTTTAAACTATGATTTCTATTACAATTAATTTTAGTAGTGGTTGTGGAAGGAGTAATGAAATTAATAAATTGTATTTTTTAATTATGAATTATATTATGATTAATTGTAGTAGTGGCAGTGTGATTTGTATAACATTTTGTACATTTAGTAACAAAAAGCAGCTTTAAAAAATCTGAATGAGTCTATCAGCCACTGTGAGAGGGTGAACAAAATTGTTAATTTGCACATCATGCAAAGGCATATGCTGTACTGTAGACATGTGCATGATCCATGCAGCTGATATTCTTGTTAATCTAGAACTAAATAGAACAGATCCTTCAGAGAAGAAGCATCCAGAAGAAGAAGAAAGAAAGAATAGTGTCTTAGGATCTGTGAGGTACATGATCACTCTTCAAACAGAGGACCACAGTTTCCACTTTTTCATAAAGTTTCATAAAGAGGAGAGGGTATTGACAGAGACTGTACCTTAATACATATAATAAACACTCGCTGAAAACGAATTGCTCACAAGCTGCATGTTTAATTTTTCAGGCCTCTTTTAGCCATCTATTTCCATATTAGTTGTGAGAGGCAGGCTTGGCCGGGCTGGATGGATGATGCTGTCAGGGATTGAACCTAATGGAGGAGCTGTATGAGTGATCTCTACCAGGGAAAGCCTATTAGACCTGACAGGGGGATGATGATATTAGACCATCATCATTCAGAAGACACCACCCCCACACCTTCATCCATCTCTCACCCCTCTATCTCCCTCTCTCTCTATTTCTCTCCCTCTCTACCTCCTTCTCCCCTATCTCTCTCTACACCTCTGTCACTTTTCTCTCCGCGTCTGTCCTGTTTCCTTCCATCCATTCATCTCTTCCTCGATCAGTCTCCTCCTCTCCCTTTCTCTCTTGGTCTCTCGCGCTCTCTCTCCCATCATCATCCACCCTTGCTCTCTCTCTCTCTCTCTCTCTCTCTCTCTCTCTCTCTCCCCGTTCCTCTCCCTTCTCTCTGGTGGCCAATTCAAAGACAAATTTTGCCCTTTTCTTAGCCCATGAAACATTTAACATTTCATTTCGGATCCTGGCAGACGCAAGTAAAAAATGGCCAAATGAATCTTACTTATTGTCTAGCCCGAGTACAATCACCAGCTAAATATGAGATCTCTGTCCCCTGCTCTGTATCCATTGTGTTCCTGGCTGCCTCTCAGCCTGCCTATCCGCTGTCACACCGCTCATGTCGCCATCGCAACAGCAACCGTGATTCTTCCCAGGAATTATTTCAGGCCGGTGCTCTTTCTCAGCCGAGTTAAAAGGCACGCTCTTATCCCCAAGAGGGCCTTTCAGTAAATAAACATACACACTTTTATGAACAAAAGTATTGGAACGCCTAACCATTACACCAACAGGGACTTTAAAAACATTGCATTCAGATCCATAGACTTTAATCTGGAGTTGGTCCCCCTTTGCAGCTATAACAGCTTCCACTCTTCATGGAAGACTTTCCACAAGATTTTGGCGTTTCTGTGAGAACTTGTGCCCATTCATTCTGAAGAGCATTTATGAGGTCAGACACTGATGTTGGACGAGAAGGCCTGGCTCGCAGTCTTCGTTCCAGTTTGTCCCAAAGGTGCTGGATGGGGTTGAGGTCAGAGCTCTGTGTGGCCCAGTCAAGTTCTGGAGCTCGCTTTGTGCACTGGGACACAGTCATGCTGGAATAGAAAATTCCCTAAACTGTGTCCACCAAGTTAGAAGCATGGTGGTGTTCAAAATGTCTTGGTTCGCTGAAGCATTAAGATTGCCCTTCAGTAGAAGTAAGGGGTCTAGCCCAAACCGTGCAAAACAGGTGTGTCCCAATACTTTTGTACATATTGTGTACCTAACAAAACAAGCACAAAATCAGCCCTGGACTGAATTCTCTGGATTTTAACCCTGCGGCCGTGCACTGCCCTGTTTTCACACAGGATTAGAGGTGTGGAGTCTTTGTGCTCAGGCTTTTGGATCATCGCAGTGAGTCGCCGCTCTCTCCGAAAGAGCAAATGAACCTGAGGTGCTCAACTCCAACCCTGGACCTGACCCACCCTGGCCCCTCGACCCCTAAGCTGATCTGCATCTGTTTCGGTGCACATTGTAAAGCGCAGGCATTCGAGGTCACAAGGAGTTGAGGATTCATGTCTGCGCTCGTGCAGCAATGTAATGAAACCAGTTCTTCTAAGGCCTGGAAAGTTATTCCAGAGGGTTTTTCAGCAATAAAATACACCTTTAATAAAATTCCCAAGTAAGAGGACAGTAATATATGGGACTGTAAGGGATAGGGGTCTTGGTTTCATCCTCTATAATTCAGGGTCTGTTTGTGCAAAACCTTTCAAACTTATTTGGTCTTCACTCTTCCAGGTGATGATAAAGTCAGTGTTGGTTCACTTTGCTTATATTTTTGCACAGAAAGTGACATGTAACACATGATTTTTGGAACTGTAGGTGTGTGCGTGTGTACTTTCGTATAAGATACTGATATTACAAATAAAAATAGTATAAAAATCACCTGTGAGCAGGTTTGTGTCAAATACAAAGAATTCTGCCCCCGTAGTACAGTACT
This sequence comes from Alestes dentex, assembly GCA_037576975.1. NCBI lineage: Eukaryota > Metazoa > Chordata > Actinopteri > Characiformes > Alestidae > Alestes > Alestes dentex. Next base: position 29,442,614 of record JBBIGA010000001.1, on the reverse strand, counting down.
ATGAGCACATTATAACAGTACCAGAAGAAAAAAATTCTGTTCAGTGTAAGTAAACAGAACCTATTTTTTTGTTTCCTTTTAAATTGAAAGCAGGAAATAAACAGAAAAACACCTGATATTAAACTGTTAGTCTATGAAATGCTTTAAGGGTATTTTAACTTTCTGTACTGCCTTAAATGTTTTGAGTTTAAAAAGAAAGCATTAAATAATATCATGATTTGCCTCACATTTTTGTTTACATATGTATAACTCAAACCATGCTATACCTGTTTCCGGTCTATCCTACTTAATGAGCAATGACAGATGATAGAATTACTTGACTAAGAGAAGATGATGGTATGTAAGAGAAGGCTATGTATACTATATGTTTATAGTCTTTAATATTAATATACTATTGAACATATTATTTATTCATTTATTTAATTGCTCTTCATTTTACCCCATGCACACTACCTTAATGGAAATTATTGCAAAATGTGAAACAATAACAAAAAAATGTTTGAATAAACAAGTCAGAAAAGTACAGTTCATGAACAGCTGTTACTTCTTAATGCTGGCTCCGGACACTCTTGGCTTTAAATGTGCCCGTAGGAATGGAATATCTGAATATTGCTTTATTAACTCTGGTCATCTGCACGTTTTAAAAGCGTGTCATGTGCCGGGACACCCAAAACCGCAAATTAGAGTCGTGGCCGTGTTTTAAATAAATTCATTCCACAGACATCGTATTGCATCTGTTAATTGGCACCATTCTGTGATATATCAGCCCATTTCAGGGAAAATTTGAATTAAAAAGCATGATTAGAACTTTCAGGTGACATGTTGGTGTTTGATAGCCCCAGTTCAGGACAGAAAAAGTGAATAACTCCTGTTACGAGTTCATTTATATGCCATAAAAACACTTTAATTGGGGCTCATTATGCATACTCATGCACGCATGCGAAAAGCAGGCAACTCCGAAAGCATCTTCAGCAATTTATATCCTTCACAGGTTTGTCAAGAGGAAGGTATGTCTAAAGCACAGCCGCAGCCACTCTCGTCCCGGGGGAATATAATGAATCTTCAAACAGCGCTCCCCTGCTTTTCTATAATCCTCCTTTTGAATATTATCAAAACGAGAATGTGACGTGTCGGGTCCTTGGTGGAGTCATGGGTCAGTTTTTGTTCTACAGTGGATCACATGCAAAGCACATGCTTTCTTCACTCCCCTCCTCCTCCTCCTTTCCTCCAGTCCTCCAGTCCTCAGCCCGTCCTCTGAGCCTCACGGTCAGTTCTAGCACTCATTGCTTTCTTCTAGCTGTCACTCTTCCACACGGTTTCAGGAACACGTTATCCCTTTATGCTATGCAAATTCTTGTAAGGGCCTTTGCTACATCCCTTCCATTGTTCTTAATTCTGTGTTCTTGTGTGTCGCCTTCCCAAGACAAATTGCAGCATTAGAGGGCAGCGCATGTCAGGACAGACGCCCAGAAAAAAATATCCTCGAAATGTATGCCGGATTATTTCAGGGATGTGAATGCGATCAAAACCAGAAGAGTCTGAGGCGTTGCAAGGGCCCGGCTAAATGCTTTATGCAAAACATGATATCTCTCCGCCTTTCCATTACCCTGCCGCTCTGAATTACTTAATGTGTTATAGACGTTTTGCCATGAAGCAATTAAAGGATTATTCTAATACGAATCGCACTCACTGTTTGCTGTTGTGCTGCACTGTCTGGCAGGTTCAAAGCCCTGGCCGGGACCAGCATGCGAATTACACAGTCTCTGCCCTCTGTTCACAGACGGTGACGGAGGAGATATGGCAGGACGCACGGCCCATACCTGCAGTAGCGGCCCCTGTCAAGCAGGCAAATTTGTTCCGTGAGACGAGAGGCAATGGATTGTAACCCTTCCAAGCAGACTGACGACACAGTGGCGCGGCAAACAACTTCATTTGATCAGCTTTGTGCGAAACATCTGCTCCTCCGGTGGGCCAGAGTCATCGCAAATGTTTGCCATGGATTTTAGGATGTGTGCTAAACACCATAATCCGACCGGCAGCCCATGGGAGGGGAAACTAACAAATTTATAACAAAGGGATGCATCTGCTTAGCATGGACTGTAGCATATAGTGTGTGTGCGTGTGTGTGTGTGTGTGTGTGTGTGTGTGTGAAAGTCTGATGCCAGTCTGCCTTTAACATGTTCATTAAACACACACAGCGACAGAGACCCAGACCAGTGCCTCTCTCTCATCTCTTCTTTGAGGAGCTCTCTCGGTGCCAAAAGCCGTCTGTTTGTTGCTTTGTTTTCTTCGATTTCATTTCCCCGACAGGGTCAGCGTCATTAATTGGCTGAGGCTTGCGCCCGAGCAATTTCTTTAACACATGACACACAATTATGGCGAGGAAGAGTCAGACAAAGGGAGAGGGCTTTCACACGTTCCCCCACTCGCCTGGGATGTTAATGATGAGAGCGGAGAGCAGAGAGCCGGCCGCGTAATCAGCTCTGCCTTCAATCAGGAGGACTTAATTAGCTCCTGTTATGAAGGTAAACACTGCTCAGCAAAGCGTTCAACAAACAATCAGCCAACTCGCTCGCCCAAGTCCACCACTGACATCCACAGACACCCGCCAGTCCCCGCACAGGCTGTAGGCCTGCCCGGCCTGCCCGGCCTGCTTATCGGCCTTCCGGCAATGCAGAAGACATGATTTATTTATTTAATTAATTAATTTTTATTCACTCATGCTGACACGTGGCTGTAGATTATCACACTTCACAAATGGGGTGGAAATGTCTGAATATCCTGATGTTCTGCATGCTGAACGACCTTCGTAGGAAAAAAGAGGCATGAATAATAGAGAACGCACTGTACTATATGTACTGTATTCTTCGTAATGTGTAAAATCTGTCTTGTAAATGTTATGATTTACAAATGTTCCACACCTGCGGTCCCTCAGCCTTGAAACCCGGTGGAACGTTCTCAGTGCTGAGCTATGGCTTAATAAAGGAAGCTGCTGTCATTTGGTTCTTTACAGCCGTCCCAGCCTTGTGGGGTGACTAGCAGTGATGGAATAACATTTACATTTGCATTCACATTTACATTTACATGCATAAAATAATGGAACATCACTCGAGTGGCTCTGTTTTTGCTCTGTAATCCTGTTATACACTTTTAAGGAAAAAAGCAACAAAACAGGTCTTTTTGAAGCGACACCACAGAGGAATTTTATTTAGATTTTTTATTTAGATTTTATTTAGACTTTATATTTTATATTGTTGTTGTCACTGTGTCTCTGTGTCTGCAGTCATTACATAACCAGTTTCCTCTGGGATCAATAAAGTTTTCTGATTCTGGTCTGATTCTGATTCTGAATCACTTTTTATCTCTTTGAACCCAAATGAACACACAGTAAAATGTTTGGATGAAACTAAAGCATTATAATGAACATGAAAAGATTTATGTGTGCTTGTCATATTTACTACAGTAGCTACTGTAATAGCTAACTGGAGTTTTAATATGTTTAAAAGAATCTGATCTGTACTTTATTATCTACTGCACTTACTCCTGACCATCAGACATTTTAGTATGACATCCTCATTTGAAGCTGTGTCAAACCTAGCAGGTGTTAAGTAGGAACTTCATTTTGTATGGCACAATGCCTGCAGCTAATACTGAGGCTAAAGTTTCCTACTGAAGACTCAAGACATGATTCACTCTTAACATAAAACTATCTCTGGTGTGAGCAAAGCGAGCAGAAATGAGAAATAGGCTCATTCACAAAGATTTTGTAGAACCATGCCTGCATTTATATGTAGACGTCTTAAGGAACATAAGGATTCATTCAGTTGTCGATTAACATTTCTTCTGTAATTTTCAGAAATACAGAATGGCCAATCAGGATGCCGAGTTTTATTAAAGCTCACATCTGCCTTGTGATTGGTGAAAGGACTGCTGATGTACACCTGACCCAAAATTAGGAGCCAAAACGCCAAAAAGATGAGAATTTCGGTAGAATACATTGACAGTTATTCAAGAAGTAGTGTGTGTTTGTATAATATGTGCCTACAAGAGTAATACTGACCCACTTAGAAGGAAAACATGGATTAAACTCCCTAGAGCTTTAAACAACGCTTCAGGTGAGGGTTCTTTAAAGGTCCATTTGTGTAAATGAGATGCATGAGTATGAAGAACCTTTAAAAAGCTTAAAGAACCTCCACATCATGTACATGTTCCTCATGTTAATTTTGGCCTTCAGAAGTGTGTTGTAATGTCTCTTTTGAATTTTTTATAAACACATGGGTTACTTGAAGTGCATTCTATTCTTAACCTCCCAGAGCATTGTGGATCAGTAACAGCGGCGCGCCAGAATGCATCAATATGGCCTTTTGTGGAATAGAACCTGTGAAAAAGTGGAGTGAGGTCACATATTAAAGCAGGAAAATGAGTAGTCAGCAGAAGCCCTGTGGAGCAGCGCGAGGCTGGCCTGAATGTGCAGAATGAATGCGGCGAGTTTCTGATTTATTGCGCCCGGTGCAGCGGCAGCAGCGGCGTGCTGGCCTGCTGAGCCATGACAGAGGCAGCCTTTATGTAAAACAAATCCTGACTTTTTAATCTACTACCTCACTCCGGCACTATCTACTAGATTTCCCCAAGTGCACTGAATGACAAGGGTTGCATTTAATTGAGGCAGGCTTGAATATGATAAGCTGAGCGCAGGTAGGTTATTTCAGGATGAAGCCTGCCTGTTGGTGCTGTGCACAGGGTAATGAAGACTCAGGGCTCATATCTACCCGAGCCTGGGAAAAGCTGAGCTGATGGAATTGAGGGCAGTGTCTGTGTGATCCTTCACTGCTGTGATAGGATATCTGCTGTATGTGGGTGAATACATCGGCTCATGAGATATGCATGCAATTCCACCTCACAGCGTACAGTGCCGACCACCAATGGGAACTTTTTTTGGAGGGTGGTGATCACTTCTGCAATTGCTTGCTACAGAAATGGTCAATGTTTTAGCTGAGCAGGACTATAAAGTATATTTTAGGGCGTGTAACATACTATGGACAAATGGGCTTAGGGTATGGAAGGGATTAAATCACTGGTCTATTGGTATTGCCAGTGTGTTCTATGTCTGAAAACCCATTAGATTAAAAAGCATCTTTACTAAATGGTATCTGTTTTTAATGGACAAAATGTTGCTGTTCAACTGGGTCTATATATAAAGATAAATTCCCATGAATCATTCATCAGCATAAGGGAAAATGCTTAATAAAAAAAAAAGGTAACGGCTATATAAATAGCTAACCTTCATAAATCAGGCAATGGCTATATAAATGGCTAAATGCTGTTTTCCAGTTCAGATGTTAAAACAACCAGAGCTGTAGCGAACCTGCCTGAAAGAGGGTTTATTTTACCTTCACACAGTGAGGAGAATAGTTAGAAGAGCAAATAAATCTCCAAGGATTCGGAGCTGCAGAGAGTGGGAGTATTTTAGGATCACCAAATTTATAAATTTACAGTGAAATGTCCCCAAAAACTATTAAGAAGACATGCCAGAGCAAAGCTTTTTCTTTTACAAAAAACAAACACAACCACCTAGAGTTCATTAAACACTGATAGATGCACAGTTCTATGGCCAGATGTGACAAATACAAAACCTTTGGTCAACAAACATGTTCAAATAAATGTGACTGAGTCTACCAAAATGCTAAAACTGTCCACCAGCAGAACAATGATCTAAATAATTTCAGATTGGTTCAATGACAACAGATTCTGGTGACATATCCACCCCAGTCCTCTGTCTCAGCACAGTTTCTGTCTCATCTGCTCACTTGGTTCAACTTACCTGTTAATTTTCAGGTTTAGTGAGGGTATTTGAGAAGATGTGTCAAACTCTGAACCCTAGAGAGATTGTTCTGTATTCTCCAATCTTATCATTGCTGTTATGTTAGCAAAGGCATTTGCAATATTAGCAAAGCATAACTGTGAAAAATATATATGTATATACACTGAACAACTTTGACTAGAGCCAAACTGTAATGGATGGATGACTGGGTTAGAGCATCTACAAAACTGCAGGTCTTCTGGGGTTTTCCCAGAATGCAGTAGTTATTACTTACCAAAATGGTTCAAGAAAGGACAACCGGTGAAGCAGTGACAAAGTTATGGCTATCCAAGGCCCATCAATGTATATGGAGTGGTGAAAGCTAAACAATCTGGTCTTAACCCCGCAGAATAGCTTCTGTAGCCCAAACTGCTGAGAAAATGTAATCTTGGCTCTGATAGAAAGATTTTCTTTTATCTTGTGGACGACTGGGTGGATGTGCATCACTTACCTGGGGAAGACGAATGCACAATGGGAAGGAGGCAGTGTGATGACATGGGCAGCGCTAGACTAGGAACCCTTTAATGTACTTTTTTCCCATACTTGCCATAAGTGCCAATAATTATTAAGTTATTTGAGCCATATTTCAAGGCAAATATGAAATCTGTGTGTGTAGATGTAGAAGTAATTTCTATTTACTAATTGCTTTATTGTGTCCTTGTATTTTGCATGTATTGATAGTTTCTCATTGGAATTAAAAAAGTAATCTGTATAGCTGACCATCACAACCTTAGACCAAAAGAAACCTTGTGTCCTGGCATTTTTAAAGAACTTTTCCCCAGTGTTTACCCAAACTGCCAATACATATAAACACAAATAGAAAGATAGAGAAATAGATGGATGTAATTCCTGTTGTTTTTTGACTGTGTTTTTGAAACTTTGTTCCTAGTATTTTGGGTATAATGATCTCTCAGGGATTAATAAAGTACTCTGTTTAGTTGGCCATCGCACATTAAACTTATTAGCATCTGTTTGATAGATGCTTCATGACATACAAAACACGACAGGACATAAACATACCAGAGAAAGTGATACTGGATACTGTGATTCTGATGTAAGTCCATCTGTGTAAACAGATTTGACCCGACACGAACAACGTTTTTTTTTTTTTCTCATCATTGCCATCACTTTGTGTGTCCTCGCTCAGCTCCATGCCGTCTGATAGACTGACAAGTGAGCAAGACGAACGTGTTTGGTCAACATGCCATTTACTATCCATTATTATGGTGTGAACATTGTGTCCTCAGGCAGGTAAACACATCTTCATTGATCCGATGGAAAGAAAGAAATATGCTCTCTTCACCTCCATCAAGAATCTCTCACAAAAGCTAAGAGCAAACAATATCATGGAAAAAATTGCTTGAGAATAGGCCTGACACTGTAGTGGAAGAGTAAATAATGATGCAGGCTGGCTGGGCCATCCATAAGCAGCGAAACCGCTGTCTGCCAAGATAAGATTTGAGACCTGTTTCTCCAATCCCTCTCCAGATCAGGTCTGCTGATGTGGTTTTATTCCCCTTAACGTCAGTGTGGTTCTGCTCTGAAGAGGCAGTGGAGGGTGAACACTAATGAACACAACACACTCAGTGGGGCTCAACTGAATGCTAGGAGGCGCAGAGAGAGTTTTCGGCATGCTGGGCTTTAATGCTGGCTGAATTTCTGAGAAGCTGGACACATTTCAAAGTCTATGTTTAGAATAAGAATTTTAGTGTCTTTGTGTTTTTCACATTGTAATTGGCTTGTAGAGTCATTGTTGGCCGTGCATGAGATTGACCTTGTCCACAAATGCATTATTTGGTAACAACTGTTGTGAGGTTGTACAAGCCTTACAGAAAGTTGGCAAAAATGTAAGATAGTTTACAGTTCAACCTTACCAATATACTTGCAAAACAAGTAAGATTGGAAATAAATAGATCTGACTTCATGCTAAAATAGAAACCTGTCTTTAAACTGCAGAATAGATACAATTTTAAATTTGAACACAGTTTATTGGTACTGGCAATTTTGGTGTGGTACAGTTATCATTAGGTTGAATGGCATTATGTTTGCTACAGAAGAGCATGGATACATCACTTAACCCACAGCACCCAGGGTGACAAAAGCACACCACTGCATAAACATAATTTTTACCAAACACACGTCCTTACTTGAAGCTTCTGTGCATTTGAGTAGACATTGGAGGCCTCAGACATCACAGGGAGCTTTGTTTCAGGATAATAAGTAATGCAGATTCAGAGATCTCAAGTCAAAGTATAGGAAATATAAAGCAGAAAAAACATGTGGGCAGAAGTGACCCATGACTGGGTCATGAGCGTGGGCGGAAGAGGTGTGTGTGAGTGTGGTGTTGGCGGAAGGGGTGTGTGTGAGTGTGGGGGTGGGTGGAAGGGGTGTGTGTGTGTGTGGGGGTGGGTGGAAAGGGTTTGTGTGAGTGTGGGGGTGGGCGGAAGGGGTGTGTGTGAGTGTGG
>JBBIGA010000001.1:29354698-29365088 GCA_037576975.1 Alestes dentex | reverse complement strand
CATAAATTAAACGAAGCCTCGAAGCAAAGAATTTGCCTCGAATATTTTTTGTAATCGAATTATTCGAGTTACTCGAAATAATCGTTTCAGCCCTACTGCAAGTTGACATTCTGTCAGATATGGAGATAGATGAGTCAGACTGGAGTTTTGCTAATCTAGACTATATTGATGATGCAGAACTAAGTTCATTTTGTGAACCTCTTCAGTCCTAGTTTTGTAATGTCATTATTATGTCATTTCACTAAATGAAGAGCCATGTACCAGTTCCTTCGCTAAGTGCTCTAGGTTTGCGTCTTGCTGGAATTTTTTATTCAGTTGTATATGATACGGAACGTAACATTTAAGGCGTAACAGAAAACTAAGGTGCTATTTGAGATGGAGACCATAGCTTCATAAATTCTGATGCAACCATAGTTTCCTCAGTAGGCAAAGGACTCGTCAAGGTATTAAATGTTTTTGAGACATATTTTTCAAGCCACGCTGTGCTATTGTTTTCTTTTATTTTAGTTTCTGAACCCAATTCTGAACCTGCAGTCAAGCTCTCAGAATTTAACAGTCAAAATTGGGCAAACTAATGAGTTGACCAGTGATTTGACAACAGTATTAAAATCATTCAGGCCCTTGTGTAGTAGGTTTAGCCTAAACTCTGCTCATGGAGGCGTTATTGATTCATATTCATTTTAATGTGGCAGAGTTAAGCACAGTAGTTGAAGCTTGCAAAGCCAGAATTATTATTCAAGATATACACAAACAAAATGAATGGGTTCATAGCATGAGTCCATAGAAATATAATTTTTGGTTCCTCGGTGGATGGGCCTGATTTTAAAAAATGACACGTGGGAGCATCAAGAAGATTCATGTTATGTTAATGATTACTTTTACATGATGTCAGTGTTCTTTATCTTTAAAAACTTGACTTGAGCTTGACTAATAGGGTCTACGCATTGATACATCTCGCTGACAAAAATGGTTCTTTCTGGAATTAAAATGGTTCTTCTGTGACCTCCATCCTCCAAATGTCTACAAGTGCTGCCATGATTAGACCAGTTGAGCATTTGGCATTAATTTCACCAGAGATGAGGAGGTGTTTGATACTCCCTTTGGTGCTCCTTTTATTTTTCCTGTTTTAATTGATTGATTATTTAAGTAATTGGTTGTTAACGGATAATGCTAGCTGATAGTGTTCAGGGTTATTTTTGATCCGGCCCTGCCCAAACCCTTGAGAGCCACCCCTTGCCATTTTGGGTAGTATTTTAGTTAAATGTGCTTCAGGCCTACATGTTTGGGCTGTTTTTTAGTTGTTTTTTTTTTTTTAAAGAAATCCGAATCAGAAAACATTATTGATCCCAGAGGAAATTGCTTATGTTGCAACTGCAAAGACACCAGAGACAAGAACAACATACAAAGTCTAAAATTACAGTCTTCAGAAATACTCTATATGAAGTACACTATGCCATGCACAAATACTGGGGTATTAATACTGCAGATAAATAACTTACAGTTACTAGTAACACACAAAGTCAATTGTTATCAATTGTTCTCTGTACTGAATCTGAACATCTGGATCACTTTGCAAAGTGACTAATATGTAGGAGCTCTGCTATTACTAATAGTGCATCAAGAAAATTCTGTGTGTCCTCCATATGTGTCATGTGTGTCCTTTTATGAGCATTACGTGCCCTGGACACCAAAATATAGACCAAGTTAATTTAAAAGTAGCCAGCCGAGAGCCACAAAATAACAGGAAATGCATGGCTAATGTCTGTGACTGTGTGTTTGTTACTCATATCGTCCTCATTATCTAACATCCAGAGACAGAGGCTCTTCGGTTTAGGGTTTAGTATGTCGGTCGGGGGGAGTCATGTCTGAGACGCTCACAGCTGCATGTATATGTATATATGTGTATGTATGTGTATATATGTATATATATATGTGTGTGTGTGTGTGTGTGTGTGTATATAAATATATATATATTCTGATTGTGTATATATATATTCTGATTGTGGACTGACCCAAGAATTGGATGGAGAAACTTTACAGATGTCGTAGCACTTTAATACTGTCATTCAGAAAAATGGATTCAGGAAGGCAGCAGTGATGACGTCATGTGTACGAAAACTGACCACAAGTGAGGTTCATAACAGAGAGCCGCCCTTTACACTCATCTTCAGCGTTTAAGATCTCAGTTATGACTGTAGGCTTGTAAATCACTCCCTAAGTTTCTGTGCTTCTTATTAATGTGTTATTAATGATGCAATGATGGAAATGGCTATCGGTCTCTTTGGAAATTCTCAGATTTTCTGCAGCATGACGTAAAAGACAAAGCTTGGACCAGTTAGACCACTCAGCATGTCTCATTTGTGTATAAACTGGAAACCGAAATTAACAGTCAGAATTAAAGCCTTTAGCTTTGGGAGAAAAATTGAGACAGATTCATTAGAAATGTTTGCACCCACAGCAGTAGTGCGATATTTGCCTGAATGGGACTGATGGTCTTAGCTGTGATGCAGCAGGGTTTGACTGTGAGCTGTTAGGATGGGGAGGGTGTTGTTTGTGTGTGTGTGTGTGTGTGTGTTTTCTCAGTACTGCCGTGTGTGAATAGAGCTGTGAATGGACTGATCGTTCATACAGGTCCTGAAAGCTCGGCTCCTGCTTCAGTTTAGTTTCTTACAGTAACTGAGAGATCAGCGGAGCTGCTATGTGACTGGAGATGTAGTTGCTGTTTGCCCTTTTTTTGCATTACAGCTTTTTTGCATCAACTTCCAGGGTTCAACATTAACTTTTCCCCACTTCTCCAGTGGAGCGAGGGAGCAGAGTTTACGTATACTGTCCTGCATTTTTGCTTTCAAAAACATTTTATAATAGATATAAGCACACATACACACATCTCTGCAAGTATTTTTTTTCAGTGCGAAACAGTCATGCCAAGTTATTTATGTGCTCTATGTTTAAAAATAACACTTCTTTAGTAGTTTTACCGCTGTGTGTGTGTGTTGGGAGGGTTGAGAGGGCATGTCTGTGTATCTTCTGTATTGATTAAAACTACTGACCTGCACATTTGGTGGGATTTTTTGTAACAGTCCAGTGCCTACGATCTACGACCTACGATCTGTGTAAACATGCTGGTATGGGTGGCTGAGCCCCAGGAACCTAATTTTTCCACACAGGAATATTGTCACTCACTACATTGGTGGAGTTTTGAGTGATGCCTTTCACTACATGCGATTATAAACGTATGACGCAATTGTCTAAAGCCTCAGAAGTGCAGATGTAGTGAGTGTAGGTGTTCTTCTAATTAACTGCTCTTATATTGTGTGCCTTTAAAGTAGAGGAAAATGCAGAACACTTATCGAAAAACCATGTAACATGCTAAATGATGCTTGATTATTTATTTATTATTAACTAAATGTGAACTTTCATTGCTATTATGAGCAAACTTGCCCAGACCTTTAGAGTTTCGTAGCTGAGGCTTAGGCCTGCCCATGGTTTGCTTGGTCTGTCTGATGCTCTTTGAATGCCAATCAGTTGCTGGCCTTGACCCAGTTCGAACTCTTGCAGTCTTTTGGACTCCGTCAGGGTCTGCCGGGGCTTAGTGTGTCAGTACTCCTGAATGGTAATGGACAAAACAGTGTTCTTCTTCAAGCTGTGAGCAGAGAACTGACTGGTAACCATGTTTGGAGCTGTATGACATTCCTGTGATAAGTAATGTAAAAATGATAATGAAGATGTGAGTAACAGTTACTGTTACTGGTCTGGCAAAAGTACAGGAACAACTGACATGCATCCCTGGGAAGAAACTTTATGCCTTGCAAGAACAAACCTATGAGAACCTGACAACAGAGGATCTACATTATGGCAGAACAGTTTTCCTTTCGCCCCATAGAGACAGGCGGCAGTTGTGCATGGAGGATTGTGGGAGCAGTTATGTATTAAGGAGTGATAACAAAATTGAGATATTCCTCAATTTGATGCCAACAAAAACCGAGTTTCTCAACTTTGCTAAAGTCAGTGATAAGCTAGCAATGTTAACTGCTGTAAAAATAAAAAATATAAAATAAAAAACATGAAACAAACAAGCGCTATCATCATGAGTTCCAGCCCTGGTAGTGCTGCTTCCATGTCTTGGAAATCAATAGAGCACAATTGACTTCACTCTTTCTGGGTGGGATGGACCACCCTCTCCCAACACTCACCGCAGTGCTTCTCAGTACAGGGATCTCTTAGCTGGCTCTTAGCTAACAGATAGCATGATTATTTTTCTTCTCCAAGCATGTTGTGCTGTCTGATATTGCATTGCCAGAGTTCACCCTACTGGCTACTGGGTGGAATTGGAGACAACAAAATTTGGCAAAAAAACCGGGGGAAAAATCCAATTCATAAATAAAGAATAATTTTAAAAACATTTTAATAAAATGCATTGCCTGTGTTTAACCAGACACCAGAACTTTGCATACATTTCCTCTGGACAGCGAAAGGCCTGGAAGAAAGTTCAGAAAAGCTTTTCTGCTGACCACAAATCCAGGGTACTTTGTTGTTGTGGAAATGCAGAACAAACTGAAACGATTCCCCTGTAATCGGAAATACAGAGTCCAAAACCAAAGTGTGTAGACTTTGAGAACCACCTGCTGTAACAGAACTGTGATTTCAGACTAACTGCAACCCCCCCGATCACACTCGTGTACTGGTTAACCAGCATGAGAGGACAACATCTTAATTTTTGAAAAACAGGACAGCATGAACTTTTTGATACCGTTTACAGCCTTTAAAATAGAGGGAAATTCAGTATGCTACTCAAAAAAACATGCAACCTTGACCTAGTGTGACTCCATCAGGGTACATGAGAGGGCATCAGCATTCACTTTTTTATAGTCCTGCACTGATTTCTGACTCTGAAAGACTCTTTTTAGCTAAATTTAGCTTCATGCTCAATCACTTGTTTTCCACTGGGCTCATGAAAGGACTGCACAGAAGCATGGAAAGCTTTGGAAGGATCAAAATGTGGTGTTCAGGTGGTCTAGCATAGTGGATAACACTGCTGCCCTCCACACTGCAGAGTGGGTTTTGATGCTGCACCGACAGGAGCCCGTTGGCAAGTGACCTAATGCTACATTCACCCACATCGGTGCAAGTAGCTCCGGATAAGAGCGTCAGTTCACCAATGCAACCAATGCAAATGTAAACACAAACTCTCCTGCAGTGCATATTACACACCGCAGCATCTGCTGTGCGAGCCCAGCAGTGAGCTACTAACAAAATACCTTGGACTGATGCCTGAAACATGAGAACACAACTGTTTTTTTTGAATGACTGGTCTGGTAATAAAAGTCAGTAGTTGTGCAACCCCTGCTGTGATGTAAGTGTGGTGAGTTGAAGTAGTGGTGCTAGCTAAACAGCTTTTTTCTCTGATTAAATAGAGCTGACTTGCGTATTAGATATTGTTTGTTCCCAGTGAGTAGAGTTGCGATTATACTGCTACATATTGTGATTTCAGTGTCTTCAATATATTAAAGGATTCGTATCACTTTTCTCTACGTAAAACTATCTGAAGTATTAATTCTAAGGGATAAACCAGTCATGTAAGAATGAATAATGAATTATATTGGAATGCAAACCAACACAAATGGAAAAAAGGAAAGCAGAATTTGGGCCTGGACAAACTGTTATCCTAAATGGTTAAAGACTGGCCAAAATAATTTGACTTTTGTTGGATTATATAAAGACCTCAAATCATCAGAACGTCCAGTAACTCACCTGGAGCGGTGATTACATTCTTTAATTTGGAACTGGTCTCATGCAATTGAAAATGGTGTCAAGTGAGCCCACCAACATGCAAGAACATGCAAACATTTAATATTGAGGAACAGGTTAAGTACCTAACAGAGGGTTGTCTGCAGCCTGTTGTGGGAAGAATGAAGACACTGAAGAGGCTGAAACTGTAGTTCTTTTTTTCTTGCGGTACTGTTTCAGCCTTTAACGTCACGGGAGAGCGGACAGTGACGGGTTGTTTTCAAGGTTCAAGGTTTCTCTATTGTCATCAACAGCTGTGAACATGAACATTGTTTTTTCACACTATGTTTCTCCACAGACCACAGAAAAACATATAGTAACATTCAACAGAGTGCAAGTTACAGCAAAAACAATACAGTGAATAGACAACACGGTGTAACAGTAATGTAGTGTAACAGTACAGTGTAAACGGGATGGAAACCTTCCAGAGTGACTAGTGTTGCACTGTAAGTATGATTATATATAAGAGTCAGTTACAGCATTGAACAAAGTGCGACATGCGAATGTCAGTCAAAAGGTCCCTTCCATTAGAGTCGGGCCGACGATTAGCTATTCAGCAAACGTTATTTTAACTTATGCTTTTATCCGATTATACAGATGTAGGTGTCACCTTGCTTGCAAGTTTTTTCCTGAGGGCACTTTCAAACACACAGACCTCAGTTTTCTTTCACACCATAGTTTAATTTGGCAACATCTGTACTTCCTGTGGTAGTGGTTTGACAAGTCTGTGGGCTGAATGAAGAGACTTTTTTTTTCTTTTCTTTTCAGCCAGGGTTGCATCCACTTGCACGCTGTGCTTCGCTTTGGGTCATCGACCAGTGATACTGCTTTTATGGTTTTAGAATCAGAACACGTTATAGATCCTGGAGGAAGCTGCTTATGTTATGACTGCACAGACACACAGAGACACAAAGATAAGAACAATATAAAGTATAAAGTCTAAATAAATCCGATAAAAACTCTGCAGGAAATACTCTGTCAAATACACTATACTACACACACATACTGGGTGTTAATACTGTAGGTACATAACTTACAGCTAAGTAATTTACTGGTGACACAAGTAGTGGTTTCGTACCTGTAGAGGTTTTGGATGAGGTAAGATGAGCTGTTGGTTAAGATTTTATCTTGTTGTTAGTGGTCATGTTCTACCACTTTAAAAGTCAACAGGTAACATATAAACATATAAAACAATAAGCCATAACATCCTACCTAATATTGTGTAGGCCCCCCTTGTGCTTGCAAAACAGCTCTGACCCATTGAGGCATGAACTCAAGACCTCAAGACTCAAGGTTCTGGAGTGTCTGGTACCAAGACGTTAGTACCAGATCAAGTCCTGTAAGTTGTGAGGTGGGGCCTCCCTGGACCGAACTAGTTTGTCCAACATGTCCACAGATGTTTGATTAGATTGAGATTTGGGGAATTTGGAAGCCAAGTCAACACCTGGAGCTCTTTGTGATGTTCCTCAAACTGTTCCTGAACAGTGTTTGCAGTGTGTTGGGGCATCATCCAGCTGAAAGAGGCGACTGACTTTAGGGAATACAGCTGCCATGAAGGGGTTCACTTGATCTGCAAAAGTGTTTAGGGAGGTGGCATGAGTCAAAGTAACATCCGCATGAATGCAGGACCCGAGGTTTCCCAGCAGAACACTGCCCAGAGCATCACACTGCCTCTGCCATCTTGTTTTCATCCCATAGTACATCCTGGTGTCATTAAACCAGGCCATTGTCTTCTATTGCTCCGCTGTCCAGTTCTGATGCTCATGTGCCCATTGTACGGATTTTGGGCAGGGGTCAGCATGGGCACTCTGACTAGTCTACAGCTATGTCCGGACACATGTCTATCAGTGCCAGCCCTGGAGTTTTTCAGCAGTTTGAGCTACAGCAGCTCTTCTGTGGGATCAGACCAGACAGGCAGGCCTTTCGACTCTTTCTCTTTGTCTGTCTCTCTCTGTCCGTCTCTCTTGAGTCCTAGCCTTCGGAACAGCAGACCTCGCTCACCCTAAAGGCAACATGTGCGTCATTTCCCCTTTTGGATCTGTGGTTCTGTAGGGCCGAATGGGGAGAGACCGCCACTAATTGGTGGTTATAGAAAAGCAGGTTGTGTGAAAAGCTAATAATAATAATAGTAATAATAATAACGCTGTAATGTTTAGTGTTTAGCTTGTCAGTTCTGTTGTACAGTAAATCTTGAAAATAGCTTATTACTACTATAACTTGCAAATTCCCCACTTGTGGGACTAATAAAGGTTCATCTTATCTTCTTCTTATTATTATTATTGCTATTATTTCTACTGCCATTATGAGGATGACTTTTTTTTTTTACGTTTTAATAGCACTACTGCTGCTGCTGCTGCTGCTACTACTACTACTGCTAACAATAATAATAACAACGCCATTATAATATTTAGTGTTTTAACATTGCAGTTATGTTGTACACTAAGTCTTTATTATATATTATGATGTCTGCTGCGACTACTTTTATTATTATTTTTAATCATTACTATTATTATTACTATTGCTATTATTATGAAGATGATGATTTTAATGTATAAGCTCTCCCGGTGGAATGGTTCTTGGTAAAAAAAAAAAAAAAAGTACTGTGAGCTGTTTGTTCCCATGGTCAAACTTAAAATCTGTGCAAGTTCCCTCATGTCGCTCTCATTTCCTTTTAGTAATTCAGGAACAGAGCGAAAAGCATGAGTGTCACATGCCCATAATATTTCTTAAAATTGCGTGGCTCAGCTCTTACAGTGATGTAAATTGATTTGGCCTAGCCTCAGCCTTGCCCTGGCCTGCTTCCTCTCAGGCTGGACCTGGAGGTGAAGGGGCTAAACAGGCGTCGGAGGAGTCGGGCTGTTTCGAGGAGTGTTGCTCTGTTGCCTCCTTAAGTGGTTTCATGCCTGCTGAACTCTTTTCTCTATTCAGTCGGGCCCTCTCCTCTGTGCTGCGCTCAGACCCGGCCCTGCTCACTGGGGGCTGCAGCTGCGCTCAGACTGTTCTTTCCTGTGCAGCCGCAGGCGTAACAGGCTACAGATGTAAATCTAAAGCCTTGTGCTTTTGATTGAGTCTCCAAGCTCCTCCAAAACTAGAAAGATCAAATTTGCTAGTATGTCTCTAGGGGGTGAGAGGTATAATATATATTATATCATAATATTTAGAATAGAATATTTATTTTTATGATATATATTATCCCATTGTTATATTGATATATAAATATGATATCATCAGGCAAATACAATATGATATATGTATGTGTGTGTGTGTGTGTGTGTGTGTGTGCATGCTTTATTAACGCATTATTTGGTTAACGCCATGAATTATTTTATCGCACGTTAACACAGGTTTGTTAAAAATCCTTTTATTCTGAAAGTTGTTTTTTTGTGTTTTTGTGCTCGTGTGAGCGTGCAGCTTTGCGTCTCGGCCGGTTTTCGCGGGGGTCCGGTGTCCCATTACTTTTGTCCATATTATATGGGCAAAAGTATTTGGAAGCCTGACCATTACACCAACAGGAACTTTAATGACACTGCATTCAGATACATAGACTTGGAGTTGGTTCCCCTTTGCAGCTGCTATAATGGTTCCGCCCCCTCTTGCTTTGGAGTCTGAGGGGAACTTGTTTTTCTGTAACAAACTAGATGAAAGTGTGAATGCCCTGCGGTGGCAAATAGCTTTGGCTTCATATTTGATTTCATTACATTAATGTTTAAGTTGAGATTTAGAAATATTTTAACTGTAACTGTGTAACTGTGTTAAAGGGAAAACTGAAAAAAGTGTTTACAAACCAAATGTCATTGCACCTTTGTTCATATAGCAGAACTTTAAAAATAAAAGTGCATAATGCACTACTTTTGACTTATTTAATTTTGCATATGACAATGTGAATAATCCCAATTAATAGAAAACCATGCAATTAATCGTGATTAAAACTTTTAATCGTTACCCAGCATTTATGTACGTCTCTATATATATATGTGTGTGTGTGTGTGTGTGTACATATATATATATATTTATATTTATACACACACACACACACACACACACACACACACACAATCTGTGTTCTCCTAACAGGCTCACAAAATGTCAACTACTTTTTAGAGAAAAAGAAATCTGGATACTGCTTTCTTGTTGGTTTGATTTATTCTAATGTTCACGTGTGTTTTGCTGGCAGAAAGAAACCCACTGGTGATATAAATGGCTTCAAAGAATTTGCATAGGTGCCTAAGACTTTTGCACAGTATTGTGTGTGTGCGTGTGTGTGTGTCTGTATATGTGTTGAATGTGTGTGAGATATATATATAAATATACACACATATGTATGTATGTTTCACTTTCACTTCATATGTGTGTGTATATGTTGGTGTACATATGTTTAGAACACATGTTGTAAAGCTGTGCTTTAATGACTAGGGAACTTTGATCTGATTTTATATCCATTCTGTTCAGAAAAACACATGTATAATATTAGTGGCTGCTAAATCAAGTTCATGAATAATTAACTACCCTGTGTGTGATTAGAAGAATGGACTCTAGAAAGCTGTAGTTTAAGTGTTGTGAGTTTAGGCCCCTCTTAATATCTCCAGACAGGCCTGAATGCTGA
>JBBIGA010000001.1:29339557-29350402 GCA_037576975.1 Alestes dentex | reverse complement strand
TTTTCCTGTTCCCAGCTCGTCAACTTTCATGACTGTTGACTGGCCACCCCTTCAAAGATGACTCTATGAGGAGATAATGGTAATTAGTTCAGATATCAGTGGTTGTGGCTGATCGGTGTATGCATGCAGTCTACATGTCCTTTTGCTTTTTCTGCATTATTGTTTTTATATCTTCTAATATAAAATGGTGCTGAACACACGTTCTGTTCAAATGAATGGCTTTTAAGACAAATTCCATAATTTTTTACATTTTTGCATTATTTCATAGTTAAGATCTGAGCATGTCGCTCCGAGTGGCTTGGTATGAAATGGTCCATTCCAAAGAAAGTTGGAGTCTGGATTATTCACAGTAGTGGTGAATGGAACCAGACATCTGATGAGTTCAGTCCCTCCAAAAAGCTGCTTACAAAGTTATTACAAGAAATGGTTATGAATATGATTTGGTGCCTGGGTATTTGAAGCTTGTTGACATAAACTTTTGTCCTAAAATGTATTTTAATTCAGTAAATTGTCTGGCAAAATAGTTTCCAACGAAAACATTTTTTTCCTGATCTAGCACAATGACACTTACACATTTCAGACACCTTTTTGTCCTGAACAATTTACGAATTCATCACGTTGAGTGTAGGTGAATGCATCGTTCACATTCTCCCCCAAGGAGGGCTGCATAGAGGGCAGTGGTATTCCCACAGTGTTTTAATTTATCTATTTATTTTCCAAATTATCAACACTATGTACAAAAACTCACAAGACACACGTAGGTTCACTCTTGGGTTTGCATAGTAAATAAAATGTCTATGTCTACATCATAGACATTTTGATCCCTGGTTTCATTCACCACCACTCTAAAGCAATGTCTGCAGTGCACAATTTCATATCAGAAAACTCAGAATTTTACATCTCAAATTGTGCTGCAATTTTGACAAACTAAGCAGTATTTTTTAAGTTTTGCACACCTTTCTGTACCTTCAGTAAAATCCTGCAGTAAGTGCACCAGCCTGACCTTACTGGATTTTATGTTTGCAATTTAGTAGTTTGGACAATTACTGTGAATTAACAACTTAGCATTGGTGTGCCTAATTTTAACCAGAGTGTTCTAGCATTAGATTATAGATGTTAAACATTGAGAGAGCAAGAGAGAGGGGTCACAGCTCGTCTGAAAATTCTGCTTGGCTTAACTGTCCCAACTGGTCTTTGGGGATGGGTGTGGTTTGGATTCTACTGATAACGATATCGATACAGTTGCTGTTTATCAATTCTGATACTTATCGATACTCTTATTGATCCTACTCTCCAAAATTTGGTGCCAAAAACAAAGACGTCGCATGAAAAGATGTGAAAAGACTCAGCAGTTATTTTATTGTCTTTTTTGGAGAAATGACTAGACTGTGTCCTGAGTTTCTATTTCTATTATGAGGGAGGAGTGCTGCTACAAATGTTCTAATCAACAGAGCGCCGCTCCGTCCCTCCACTGATCCAATCCAGCATCCACTGTTCGGAAACACAGCTCTGTGAGAAAGTATTAACATTGCAGAACACAGATTATCTGTATTTCACTACTGACCAGGACAAGTTTAATATCTGCACTTCCATCACACATTTAATCTTCTTTTATTGATTTTAAATATATTCTTTATAGTCTTTTTTTTTTACTTTCTGCTATTTTTCTGCTTAATATTTTTATTCTAGTCCTATAAAGCACATTGAATGATAATGGTGTATATAAAATAACCTGGCAATTGTAGTAAAGCAGTTCGAAGTATTGTGGTCCCGGGTCATGGAATCATACTTGTTAACAGTTGTTGACAAACATCCAAGTAGTATTTTTTTACCAAATAGCACTTGACAAAGTCCACATTTCCTTGGGTCATTTGGTGCTTTACGTCTTCACAGAGAACCTTCTTAACCCTCTTCCTATTTGAGGAGGGTTGAACAAGCTCTCGAGGGAATCGTGATGTGTTCTGAGCTACTTAAAGTGTAGTTTTGTAATGTATGTTGGTATCTGAGGTTCTTGAGGTTATTTGTATCACATTTATTACCTCAACGCATACAGACAGATGCGTTCTGATCATTTCCTTTGTTTAGTCAATCAGAATCAAAAAACTTTTTTGATCCTGGAGGAAATTGCATATGCTCCGACTGCACAGACACAGAGACAGGAACAATATAAAATATAGAGTCTAGAATAAGTCAAACAAAAACTGTAGAAATAATCTGAACTGTTGTATACGAAACATGTACACAAACTGCTGGGTTCAGTTAGAGAGGTCAAAGTCGCGCATGCATGCATTGAAGTGCCTGTTTATTTCCTCTGGGTAAAATTTTATTCTGTTTTTAATTCTCCCCTCTTTTGCCGTTAAGGAAATAGACCAGCGGAGCCGAACAGGCCTCCTTTGGGTTGGTGCAGGAAAGAGGGGTGACATTTTTCCCTTTCTGATGCTAATGAAAAGAGGAGCTTTTCCAGCTTTAGCTTGCAGAGCATGTCTCTCCTGCAGCATGCTCCACTGCCTGGACATTGTGAGAGCACAAAAATCCGGGCCTGGTATCCAATAACGTGAAATTTCAGCAGAGAAGCGGCCATTGTGTGATGTGGAGTGGGAGGGGGGTTGGGGTTGACTTGGCAGGAACCCAGGGCTCAGGCCACATCCTACCGCTCTCCTCCTCCTCCTCCTCCTCCTCCTCCCCTTTTGTCAGGGCAGAAAACGGCTGTCCCTGGATCCCCCCTGCCTCCGGGAGCAGCCTGGGAAGGACAGCGCCTCACACTTTAACTGAAACGATGCTTGATTGATTTTTGCACATGACTGGATGCTCTCTGCATCCATTTAAACCTAAAATGTGTGCAGCATGTTTACTTTATTCATTTGAAAGTTCGTTTATTCATTTTTTGATACGCCCCTACAATGGAAAGGGCCCATTTAATGGAAAATACACCAATCAGCCACAACATTAAAACCACTGACAGGTGAAGGGTCGAAGGGTGGGATATTTGTAAGCAAATGTACAGCCAGTTCCTAAAGTTGATGTGTTCGGAGCAAGAAAAAAGGCGAGGACTAAACTATTCTTTCTGCCGCGCGCCACCATACTAGTTCACCCATGTACTATGTAAGTACGAGGCTAACTGTGTACGCCGAGCAGGAGTGGGAATGAGCGTTGCAAACTCAAAACGTCGTATATCGAGACATTTGTAACTCGAGGACCCCCTGTTTATGAGGCTGTGTAGCAACAGACCAGTCAGAGTGCCCATGCTAACCCCTGTCCACCACTGAAAACATCTACAGTGGGCACATGAGCATCAGAACTGGACTATGGACAAAGTAGTTTGATCCGTGGAGACCCCACCTCACAACATGGAAGACAAAATGAATACAAAAAACATTTTTAAAGCTCTGCCTGATTATAAAGAGTGTTTCAGTCACAATTGTTTTTCAAAAGAGGTGAAATACAGGACTACCAATTAGAACAGAGGGCTGCGTAATTGGTCAGGAAAAAATGAAATAGAGCTGTAAATCTGCACATAATTCAAATGATAGTAGTGGATTTTTCGGGGAAACAAACAGCAAACACGTTGAAAATGAACCTCTTATCTGGATTTGTATTTTGTTGATTGGACAATGTGAAATATTTTGTTTTTTACAAAATGTCCTGATTTATTGAGGTCACCACTTGAATGGGAATTTAGATCCAAAGAGTTCTCAGATATTAAGAGAAAAAGAACGTGTTTCTCTTGGCCAGTAGTCTATAAAGTTTAACATGAGCCGGTATCCTGCATGTAGGAAGTGGGCAGTATGGCAAAAACTGTAGTCTCACAGTTCTTAAAGTCTTTCTCCATGACACATGATGAGTATCACAGTATTTATTTTTTTTCTGAGGTGTAATAAGCTGTGAGTGAATGAGTAACAGTAGTAAAACTCTTTATCACACACCTCACACCACTGAACCCAGTCAAACAGGGCTGATTGTGCTTTTTATAGTGAATCGTGCAGCTGGTCCAGGCTCTTTAAGGACAGGTAGTTTTCACGATATGCTCTGAAAAGTGTGATAAAGTCTATCACAATAACAATAAAATATCATCATTTTGCCCACCCTAACCTAAATACCTGCTTATTCTAACTGGATAATCCAGACACTTATTTAAGCAGACACACTTTTTCAATGTTTGAGGGGGTCCAGGGATTTTTCTTCACACTGGGAAGGGTCCCTGGCTGCATAAAGTCCGAGAACCTCTGAATTGGACTACAGACACCTGGTAGCTTTTTTTTTCATCGGAAATGAAGTCAGCCATCCAGCAGGCTAACTTGAAATCATTTGGAATCGGGCTGATCTGCTTGTGTGTGCGTGTGTGTGTTTGCAGTGGGGTTGCTCTCATGGGACGGGTGCGCGGAATTGGGGGGGATTTAGAGGCCGATTTGAAAGGAAGTGCATCCCATTATGTTAAATCAGACTTTTCACCTCTGCTCTCTACATCCCCCTGAGCTGGACTTCTTTTCTCAAGTGCTTTAAAAGATGACGGTACTCATTTTTGTTACTTTGCTTCATTTTAAAGGACACTCAGACCAAAATGATAAACTGACCATCACATGTCCAATCGAGTGAGATTTTTCTGTTCAAAGAATAGAGAGGACTCCCTTTCAGTGCATTTCAAAAATACTTAAAAATGGTCATTTTTAATATTTTCTGAAAAGTGTACTGTGACATAGTGTGGTGTAATTACAATTGCAATAATATCCCAGCATCATTTTTATGATTTGATTCTGAAACAGTAATGGCAAACTGACTTAGAGGAAAGTTTATTTACACTCTGGCAAAAAAGCGGGTTAGATTCAGCTATGTTGCAGATAAATGCTATTATTCCAAAAACTTAAGAGTGTCTAATGTCAAATGTGTTCATAAAGTTGGAAGCAGCGTTTCAGCAGATCAAAAACACAAACTGAAACCGAAACACTAGTGTCCTTATCAACATTAAAGAAAGAGATCACTTTTCTCTACCACTTGGATAAGTTTTTGTCATCTGTTTTTTCTCGTTTTGAGGAAAAGCGTGTTGCTCAGCATCAGTGAGATGTGTCCAAAAATTAAGAGGCAGCGTTTTGTTTTTATAGTTGTTACTCATGATAAAACGTTCTTCTTTTACTGTTTGGACAAGATGGAATTGGTTACAGTTCTCGGAATATATTTTTAAATCACAATTCCGATAAATATTTTCATATTGCCCAGCTCTAGGAGAGAGGAACTACAATGCTTTGGGGTGAATACTGAAGGATGGACTCAGTTACTGTGTAATACACAGCCACAACTTGTGCCTTTCAAGACTGGTGAATGTAAATGTTATTTACTCTAATTGGCTGCCCTGTATTGTTTTTCCTATTTAAAAAAATAAAATAAAAAAACGTCCCTGAAGCACTCCTGATAACTTCATTGTGAATAGGAATAGTGAGATAGGTTGAATGCGTAGCGTAGTTACATGTAAAAGTGTTGGTTTTTGTGACATCTCAAAAACAGTTTTGCAACTTATTTTCCATATAGGGACAAAGGAATAGAGTTTTTTGAACATGAGTTTATGTACTATGCTCACCTTTTTTGTTTCAAACGAGTTTTTTTTTTTCATGACTGTGGGGACCTTTAATCCTTCAGCTTCGGAGTTCTAGAGGTCATCCTCTGTTCACTGGAGAAATGTAGTTGCACTGATAAGCGTAATGGAAGGCTGTTGTCTTTTAATACATTACTAGGATCCATAAAAAGCTGCGTTTGTCAGACCGCGACCTTTGTCGTTTCCGGACTGTGTCGTTATCTAATCGAAGGGATTGTAGACGGGAGAGTCTCCTTGCTGCACGTTGGAGGGGAAAGTTTAGGGCGAAAGGAGGCCAGACAGCTCCAAGGTGGATGTTTTACTGACTGTTGCATCATATAAGACTTGACTGGTCAAGTCCATATTATATTACCCCTGCTCCCTGTTTATATCAGAGTTTATTAACCAGCATCGTCATTTCTGTAACATCAAGAGGTATTTACAGCTTCAGGTGCCTAAAATGTTACATTTTCTACATTTTTATCACTCTTTTAAATAGTTTTATTTAGAGACAGTGATGGAGACATATAGAGATACAGAGACACACTTTGTGTGAGAGAGAGATGGAGAGAGACGTTTTCTATATTTTTAATAGCATTCTTTATTAATTTAGTTTTATTTACAGACAGAGAGAGGGAGAGAGAGAGAGAGAGAGAAATTAGAAAGAAAGAGAGACAGAACAAGACTGAGACATATGAGAGAGAGAAAGAGACACAGAGAAGAGAGAAAGAAAGAGATGCAGAGAGGCAAGAAAAAAAGAGGTGCAGATAGGTTAGAAAGACACAGACTAGAGAAAGCAAGAGACACAGAGAGGAGGGAAAGAGACAGAGGAGAGAAAGAAAGAGACAGGTGAGAAAGAAAGATGCAGAGAGGCGAGAAAGAAAGAGACGCAGAGAGGCGAGAGACGCAGAGACTAGAGAAAGAAAGACAGAAAGGAGAGAAAGATGCAGAGACTAGAAAAAGAAAGAGATGCAAAGAGGAGAGAAAGACGCAGAGACTAGAGAAAGAAAGACGCAGAGAGGAGAGAAAGACGCAGAGACTAGAGAAAGAAAGAGACAGTAGAGAAAGAAAGAGACAGAGAGGTGAGAAAGAGACACAGAGGTGAGAAAGAAAGAGACGCAGAGAGACGAGAAAGAAAGATGCAGAGACGAGAAAGACAGGCTAGAGAAAGCAAGAGACACAGAGAGGAGGGAAAGAAAGAGACAGAGAGAAGAGAAAGAAAGACAGAGGCAAAAAAGAGACAGAGAGGCGAGAGACGCAGAGACTTGAGAAAGAAAGAGATGCAGAGAGGAGAGAAAGAAAGAGACGCAGAAAGGAGAGAAAGATGCAGAGACTAGAGAAAGAAAGAGACAGAGAGGAGCGAAAGACGCAGAGACTAGAGGAAAAAAAGAGACGCAGAGAGGAGAGAAAGACGCAAAGACTAGAGAAAGAAAGACAGAGAGGAGAGAAAGAAAGAGAAGCAGAGAGGTGAGAAAGAGACACAGAGGCGAGAAAGAAAGAGACGCAGAGAGACGAGAAAGAAAGAGACACAAAGAGTCAAGAAAGAAAGATGCTGAGAGGCGAGAAAGACGCAGAGACTAGAGAAAGAAAGACGCAGAAAGGAGAAAAAGATGTAGATACTAGAGAACGACGTAGAGAAAGAGACAGAGAGGAAAGAAAGAAAGAGACACAGAGGCGAGAAAGAAAGAGATGCAGAGAGGCAAAAAAGAAAGACGCAGAGAGGCGAGAAAGAAAGACGCAGAGAGGAGAGAAATACGCAGAGACTAGAGAAAGACAGACGCAAAGAGAAGAGTAAGCAAGAGACGCGAAGAGACTGGGAGCGAAAGGAGACACAGAGAGAGAGAGTAAGACATGTGAGACACACTGAGTGACACACAGAGAGTAAGAGAGAGACTCATAGAGAGAGAGACAGAGCGAAAGAGAAAGACAGAGAGAGAGGGACACTTTTTTCATTTTTAGTAGCATTCTTTCATTCTTTATTCTTTTACTCAGTTTTTTGTATTGCCAGTAAAAGGGCTTGTGTTTAATTATCCTGCTCCTGCGTCTCTCCCCGTAACAGTCATGTTCCCGTCTCTAACGGTCCGTTTGTGTGTTTTGCAGTGACAGTTATGCGCGTGTGAGAGCAGTGGTCATGACTCGGGATGACTCCAGCGGCGGGTGGCTGCCCCTGGGAGGCGGAGGCCTCAGCTGCGTGTCGGTCCACCGAGTCAGCCGGCCGGACTCGGACAGCTCCAGCGGCGTGGATTTCCTCATCCAGGGCGAGCGTCTCAAAGACAAATCGGTAAGACCGGAGCATCCGCTCCCAAACCCCTACCGCTGCGGACTCATCCCCCGCCGTGACGCATATCCTCCTGAAAGGAGCTGTGGGATGAGATCATCACGCCCCGCGCTCACAGGAAGCGGCTGGTTGGCGCTCGTCCACAGTGCAGGTAGCTCAAAATAGGAACGCACTGCATGATGCAGAGTGATGTCATCAGGAAAACAGACGAGCTGCTCAGAGAAGAAGAATGTGGGAGTCCTGTCTGCTCTGACAAACCAAGAACAGATTGGAGTGTCGATTTTAAAGCTCTTTGTCAAGTGGCTTTGGTGGGAATTGGTCATAAAATCAAGTCTAGTGTGGGATAATCTGGTATTTTTATGATGAAGAAAGAATCAGTGCTGGATCTACAAGTAGCATTTATTTCAGTCAAAAATTAGGGTTCAATCACAAACCATCAGATTTATTTTACACCTCATGCCGTCCATCTTATCTTAACAGCAACCAGTGTTGGGCCACTGGTTTATTTTTGCTATTATTATTATTATTGCTATTCTTATTGCTGTCATAATACTATTGTTATTACTGTTACTATTAATAATAATAAGTTAATTTAAAAACAGTGCCTTTCTCAAGCTCATTGTCCTCAAAATATGTAGTCTGCACCTGTAAACCATTTAGGAATGCAATTTTAGACCACAAAATGGTCAGAAATGGCAAAAATGACAAGGGAAAAAGATGATATTATGCTTATTCATGTATAAATAAACCTTGCTGTTCTGAGCTAGTTAAGTACAGACACAGCAGATAAACACTGAGAGTGTTGGCAATGTGGATCTTTTTCATTACAGACAATATAAAAGATATTTAAAATGGCTTTTCACTGCAAGAACTAAAAGGGAATATCCAACACTCAACAAGTTTTTTCATTTTTTACAAGAATGGTTTGAAGGAAAATTACACCAGATATCTTCGATCAGCTAAAACACATTTGGAGTCTACATGTTGCTTGTTTTAGTTTAGCACTGGAGCTACATTGCTAGCAAACATTATAAGTCAGCAGTCAACTAATTTTTTCATAAAGTCATCAAACGTATAACCTCCTCACACTGCATCTCGCTCTTCATTAAGAGCCGGCCAAAACTTCACGACAACAGGCCACTTCAGACGACACCAGGGCTGAAATTCACACTGCCGTCGTAGGAGGGGCTGATCTTGGATCAGATTCCTTTGCTATTTATCATTAAAAGGTTAGATCAGCCCTCCAACATCTGAGGTGGTTTGTGAAAACCCAGTTGTCTAAAACAGCTGCTTTGGCGGCACGTTAAGTTCATTTTTACACCTCATAGTGAGTCATGCAGTGTCCTAAACCACATCCACAAGTCTGCACGGCCTTAATGAAGAGCTGGGGGTGGATTAAGCAAGTTGTTACACGTTTGGGGATCTATTTATGGAAACAATTTTGACTGTTCACTGCTAGACGTCTAGTGTTTGTTAGTAACGTTACCCTCGCAGCTGCAGTCCTGATCTAAAGGAGCAAATGCCTGGGCTGAATGTCTGGATATGTGAAAAATTGTATAAATTTGATTTCTTTAATGCTTAAATATGGTTAGACTGTGACGTGTGAAGTGTACTGAACACTGAATGAGAAAAGTCATGTTAAAACAAGGTGCTGAACACTGAATTAGAAATGTGGTGTTATAACAGTCTGTTATAACAGTCTGTTATAAAAGGGCACTGAACACTGAATTAGAAATGTGGTGTTATAACAGTCTGTTATAACAGGGCACTGAACACTGAATGAGAAATGTGGTGTTATAACAGGCTGTTATAAAAGAGTGTTGAACACTGAACAAGAAATGTCGTGTTAAAACAAGGTACGGATCACTGAATGAGAAATGTGGTGTTATATATATATAGAGAGAGAGAGACAGTGAGAGCAGAGAGAGAGACAGAGAAAGATATTGAGAGAGACAGTGAGCGAGAGAGAAAGTTAGACTGTTGGAGAGAGGGAGGGAGAGAGAGAGACAGCGAGAGATGCTGAGAGAGAGTGAAGAAAGAGATGTAGAGAGAGACAATGAGATATAAAGAGTGCGAGAGATGGTGAGAGAGGATGAAAGAGATGTAGACAGTCTGTGAGATATGGAGATAGCAAGAGATGGTAAGAGAGTGAAAGAACGAGATGGAGAGAGAGACAGTGTGAGAGTGAGAGACGATGAGAGAGAGTGAAAGAAAGATAGTGTGAGAGAGACAGTGAGAGATATATATAGAGTGAGAGAGATGGAGAGAGACGGCGAGAGATGGAAAGAGAGACAGACGTTGAGAGATGGAGAGACAGTGAGATATAGAGAGAAACTGTGAGATATAGAGAGAAACAGTGAGATATAGAGAGAGACAGTGAGATATAGAGAGAAACAGTGAGATATGGAGAGAAACAGTGAGATACAGAGAGAAACAGTGAGATATAGCGAGAGACAGTGAGATATGGAGAGAAACAGTGAGATATAGAGAGAAACAGTGAGATATAGCGAGAGACAGTGAGATATGGAGAGCGAGGTGGTGATGAGTGTAATGTTGGAGGGATCTGCCTGCGAGTGTAAAGCTGCTGCGGTACAGAGTGTCCTGATGACTCAGCACAGGCTGAATTTAGCCCAGCGCTGTGCCTCTGCTCTCTCTGTTCACCGCCTCACAGCCAGCCTCTTGTTTCTCGCTGAATTACACCACAGCAGAGAGAAACAGGGGGTCCCGCAGGGTGGGCATCTGGTTCAGGACCAGGTGGGCCTGCAGTTTTAGGCCAGGTTTTCAAGCAGATGAACGCCGGGGCAGCACTCGTGTTGGCGTGTGTGTGTGTGTGCGTGTGTGTGTGTGTGTGTGTGTGTGTGTGTGTGTCCTGCTGAGGGCAGGGCCAGCCTGCCTGCCTTCTGTTCGGATCTCCTGGAACACATCACCTTCAGCTGATAGCAGCCCATATCTCTATCTGTCTCTCTGTCTCTGTCTTTCTTTGTCTCTCTCTCTCTCTCTCTCT
>JBBIGA010000001.1:29315543-29331767 GCA_037576975.1 Alestes dentex | reverse complement strand
TCTCTCTGTCTCTCTCTCTGTCTCTCTCTCTGTCTCTCTCTCTCTGTCTCTCTCTCTCTGTCTCTCTCTCTCTGTCTGTCTCTCTCTGTCTCTCTCTCTGTCTCTGTCTCTGTCTCTCTCTCTGTCTCTGTCTCTGTCTCTCTCTCTCTCGCTCTCTACATCTTTCTCCATGCCTCTTGCCATAACCCCATAACTTTATAGTTTGTAGTCCTGTAAATCTCTCTCTTTTTCTCTGAACCGTGTGCCCCTGTTCTTCCTCTCTCACACTGATTACTGATCGTCCTCTGTTCTGCCTGTTTAATGTTTTCATGACACACAGGCTGTAATTTTAGAACTCAGTGGCTAATGGTTAGTTTAGAATTGTACATCTCACTCATAGCCTACACACAATGTCCTTTAGAGAACCATTTTTAAAATATGGGAACCACAGTGTCCTGAACCTGAGTGCCCGTTTGTTCACCCTTTTTTTTTTTCTTCTCCTCTTTTCCTTGCAGGCTGTCCGGTGTACAGTGACTCAGACACTCCAGAAGATGGGTTGCAGGTGAGTTGTGCGCAGGCTTGATGTTGAAGGATCAGAGTGTCCAGGCTTCAGCAGGACTGAGCAGGCGTCTGAAATGTGGTCAGATAAACTGTTGCCTAACGCCCCTTAGTCACTTGGCATTCGGCTCTGAGTGGTCGGCGTCTGAACAAATCAAAGAACTCGGCATCCTCCGTTAGCAAATGTCGTGTGAAATGAAAGCGGGCACCTGGTATGGCAGAAGCATGTAGCAGTCAACAGAGATCTGACTCACTTTCACAAATGTGTGGTGATGAAACGGCTCCCTGAGGACAGAACTGATCTGCTGTCTCAAATGCTTTTTCCTTATGGATTGGATGGAATGTGGCTCCATATGTGGTTTGGGAGGAAGCCGGGCTCTTCTTTAGGGTCCGCGCCGCTCGGGGGAGGAAGCTACTCTTAGGGTCTACTCTTTCTTTACTCTTTACTCTTTATCTATCCCTTCTTTTTTCTTGCTTTCTCTTCTTTCTCTTTTTCTTTTTCTTTCTTTCTTTCTTTCTTTTACCTGAACACACCAACACTGATTCCTACCTATCCTGGGCTGAACCGGGTCTGGAAGAGCAGAGCAATGGGGCTTCAGGACCAAACCAAAAGTTGGGAGCTTTCTTTTAGCCGGAGTTGCAACGTAAATAACATTATTTGCTCTTTTTTGGGCCAAACAGCCATTTTAAGCTCACAAATGAAAAATCAGATTTTAAATAACATGAATCAAATCAAGCACTCCATCAAAAGAGACGACTGGCTGTTTTAACACAGTGAGTCATGCACATTTTGGTGCAAGCAAATCCACAGCACTCAACTACAGCTCAGCGTGCGGCTCTTACAAGCCTTAAATTATTTACGTCATTCATTTACAACCCAGGCCGTCCAAAATATTGGCCTATTGTCTGTTTTGGGGGGAAAAAATGTCCGGTTCTGATCATGCACCCCTAATTACCATTTAAGACTGCCCAGTTTGGTGCTTATTAACAATGGTCACAGAATTTCACCTCAAAATACACATAGGGTCGGTTTCCCGGACTTAAGCCTGGATTATGTAGTGCTGTGAATAGAGATTTTCCATTGAAAAGGAAAGGGTAGTCCAAGACTAGTCTTAATCCCTGTCTGGGAAACCGACCCCTAAAGTATAACAAATATACCTCAATTTAACTGTTTCTCCATACAAATCTAATGCAATTTTAACACACATGCACATTTCTCAGTCATTTCTCTGTTCATGAGTAGGGCTGGGTCTTCAAATATGGCACTTTGAAGACTCAGCCCTACTAAGTCTTAAGCCTGCAAACAATGCATGTTGCAAAATCTAGACTGCTGATTGGCTGTCTGAATTGCGTTCGGTATCTTTTATTAATGTTAGCACCTCTCATTTAGTCTACACTTTGTTACTGTCAGTCAAAACAAGTGTGTGATGTATGCCAGTAAATTGACCATAAACCAGATCCAAATTAGAACAATTAAGAAAATACTGGATTTCCTGTTTATTTATTTGTTTGTTTGTTCATTTAGATTATATATATTTATATATATATATATATATATATATAAGCTCTGGAAAAAATAAGAGACCACTGCATTTTATGTTTAAATCGGCATCTCTATGAGTATGAAACCATTCCATGCCAGTGTCTGTTAAATTCCTACACAAGCACCTCATTTCCTTTAAAATGATGCTTTAAATAACTATTTTTCACTGGAAATGAGGAAAAATATTGTCAGCAGTTCTTAAAAACTAATTTAAAGCTGTACAGTTCAATATTTGCACCTATAAAAGATAAAACCTGAGAAACATTTTTGCAGTGGTCTCTTATTTTTCCAGAGCTGTGTGTATGTATGCATATTAGATGCTTTTATTATCACTATACAAGTACAGCGAGATAACGTTAGAAGCAAACCAGCAGATGCACATTGTGTTAAAAAAAGAAAAGCATATTTAAAACTAGGTCTAACGAAAATAAATGATATAAGTAATATTAAATAAGTCTATATATATATATATATGTGTGTGTGCATATATATATATATATATATATATATAGATATATATAGATATATATATATATATGCACATAAAGTCGGAGTTAAAACTGGTGACTCTTCACCACATTGTGCAATACTGCGATCAGCTACTGGCTTGAGAATTTCCCTCATTTAGATGTTTTTTCTTCACTGTTTTAGTGGTTATTGTGTTGCAAGTCGCCTAAAAATGCTGGGGTGCATTTTTTGAGCCCCTGGTCCAGGCCTGTCACGCAGATTGATTCCACTGGTAGAGGAAAGGGCTGCGAACCTGTGAGTCCTGTGGAGATTACCTGCGATCGGTGATACATCAGGTCCAATGGCGCTGCTGTTGCTAGGCGGCAGGAGAGAAGAGGAGGGATGCAGCGAGCCACTGAGGCTGTAGCCATGGTGATTCACCAGCAGAGCGCTGGGGTTATAGACCCGGGACACGGCGCAACACTTAGTCACTCTCTCCACCGCAGAATGGCGCGCTCGCTGCCTCCCAAACGCACGGAAACCTGCACAGCAAGTACCTGCAGGCTCACCAGCGCCACCAGCCTGCAGAGATCAACCGCGCCTGCAGCAGGTGGCTTTCTGGCTGAAGGCCCTGTGGTGTCCCTGAGAGGGGTCGGTCTTTTAAACCCGGGCTTTATTTGTCCATATATACTTTAATGCCTCACAACTTTTTGGCCGCAAACTGAGAAACATGATCCCTCGGTTCGCCTCAGACGTTCCCAGGGCGAATGTGGACTACGCGGGTGCTGTTTAAGGAGAAATAATTGCAAAACTCGGTATGCTCTTTCGGAATAAAGAGAGCACAGATAAGATGAATTGCTCCCTTGTTTTGAATAGATGGAAATGCCTGAAGATTTGGCTGCTGGGAGTCGAATATGCTTTCCTGGTGTGATTGCAGCCATCTTAGCTGGAGCCAAGAATTTGTTTGCAGTCTCCCCTCCCTCCCCTCAGCGAGGAAGTTGTGTACAGGAAAATCATCTTGTGGGGAAGGCAGTCAACTCGGGGGGAAAAGAGAGAACGCTTCTTGCTTTTTAGGATTGCTTTTTTTTTCAGTCAGTTTGATCCTGAAATGACTCTGCCAGCTAAGACTGGCTTTTTAAAAGGCTTGTATTAACAAGAACTAGATTTAGGTTGCATTTTCAAAATAGATAGTTGTACATTTCATAACATACCACCCACCACCCCCCAAGTCCATTCCCTCAGTATATGGAAATTAAGCTTCAGCCCATTTTGATTCAGTTATTTTTTTATTTTGTGAAGTCACAAAAACCTTCTTTTTAGCATGTATCCACCTACAGCACCCTCCCGGAGTTCATTTGCATAAATCAGTCTTAAAGGTGCAGTTACAGAAACTGCAAGGATAAAGAGTCAAGTTAATTTAAATAGCCCATCATCATACACAAAGGTCATTTACAGGCATATAATAAAACATTAAGCATAAAAATAGTAGCCAGTAAAAAAAAAAAAAAAAAAAAAGAATACAGAGGACGTCAATAAAAGAAACAAAAGCAGTGTAGGAAAGTGCAGTTTTGCAGATCTGATACTGATGGGCAGTTGGTTGGACAGCATAGTGGATAAAGACCATTTCACCAGGTTTAGTCTCAGCTCTTTTCACTGCCAGCACTGAGGGAGGCAGAGCAGTGCGGAGAAAATTGAAACTGTATAAAAATGCAGGATATGGGCCCTTTAAAAAGCGGGACCCAGGTGTTACGTGCGAGTTGGTGTTTGATAAGCGGACCTGTGCACACACGCCACGCTGTGAATAGGGAGGCCTTTTGAGAGCGCAGGCCTGCGGAGCTGGGGGCTGTGTTTGCCTGAGAGGTTTTGAAGCCAGAGAGAGAGAGAGAGAAAAAGACAGAAAGAGAGAGAGAGAGAGAGCTTTCCTCCTGCTGGTGTTCTGCCAGCCCTTAGTGCTTATCTCCCGCAGACCTCTGTGGGCAGATCACAACCAGATTTGCCCCTGCATACGCTGGGGCTCGGGCCGCTCTGCACCGAGGCCTTTAAAAGGAGCTCCATGTCTGGTTCCCATTTCAACTGCCTTACTCTCCTCCTTTCCTCCCACCACACACACACACACACACACACACACACACACACACACACACACACACACAGCTGTCATCTGGCTTTTTAAGTTCTGGACTGCGTTTCTCCAGCTGGAGCTGGTTTATGACATTCCCCCAGCAGACTCATTGGCTTTCTCTCCTCGCTCGCTCGCACACATATGCGCACATGCATGTACCGTTTTTTTTTTTTTCCTTTTCTTTTCTTTTTCTCCTCCGCTCTGTCTTTCTCGTTCTTTTGCCTTCCCTCATACTGCCCGCATGTGTGTATGTCTGTGTATGAGAGTGTGTGTGTGTGTGTGTGTGTGTGTGTGTGTGAGAGAGAGCATGTGCTTGTGCGTCAAGAGAAAAAAAAGACAGTGAAAAAAGAAAAAAGAAGAAAAAGAGAGGGAGAGGGAGGGAGAGAAGAAAAAAAAGTCAAAGGAAGCATCTCTTAGCAACCACAGGACAGTAATTACTGTAGCAGCAGCTGGGAGCAAACCAGATTTCCGCTGTGCGTTAAAACACTGGCGTGGGCTACTTTACACACGGCACTGACTAACCAGTGCCAGCAGCCTCCTCCACATGCAGAGAGGAGAAAAACCTGGACGTGGGTGGTGTGGGTGGGCGTGTGTGTGTGTGTGAGAGAGAGAGAGAGAACAGGGGAGGGGGGGTTAAGAGAGAGAGCTGCATACAGTTTTCCCTGAGAGCGACAGGCTCATGTGACCGCAGGGATGTATGTGCATGCTGTAATTTAGATATCAATTTTCGGGCCTTGTGATGTGTGTTGTTTCCCCCCCACTTCCTTGTGTCTTTTGGAAACTACCTTCTTCTGTGTGTTGCGGTGGAGGCGGTCAGGCCTAACTGCAGAGCTCTACTGCCCAAACTCGTGGCCTCCGGCTCCCTCCCTCCCCGCTGCCCTCTGCGTCGCCTTATTGCGTCTCATTTCTGGTCAAATGTGAGGTTACGCAGTGTAGCACAAGTCCCATGTGATGTAACGTTGTAAGTTCATCTCATTTCTTCAGGTAGTTTGTAATTCAAACCTACTTTTGAGGAATTAATTATTTTTGAGTTGTTTTGTTATTAAGACCTGTTCTGAGGAATTAAATGTCTTTGATAGTAGCAGTGGCCGCTGCTATAGAGCTCCGCGTTCCTTTATTGGGCACATGTGTGGTGACTGTGTTCGATAAGGCCATGTTTGTAGAATTGGCAACAGGAAAAATGTGTCTGGGAACGCATGCAAGGACAGGAACTCGGCTCTCCATCGAAGATGTTTGAGTCATTCCCACGTTACTGGTTTTGCTGGGTGTAGGCCGCCACCTGGTGGGAGCAGAGAGAGAGGCCTTAGTTAGAGCTTTAGAATTGGTTTTACTTTCAAAGCTGACTGATGACTCAAGCATGTTCCTCATAAAAACAGAATCAGAAAACTTTATTGATCCTGGAGGAAATTGCTTATGTTATGACTGCACAGATACACAGAGACAAGAACAATATAAAATATAATGTCAAAATAAATCAAATAAAACACGGCAGAAAATACTCTATATGAAATACGCTATGCTATATACACAAATGCTTGGTATAAGTACTATAGATACACTATATGGACAAAAGTATTGGGACACCTGAGCGTTACACCTGAGCGTTACACCAACAGGGACTTTAGTGCCTTGGCATTCAAATCTATAGACTTTAATCGGTCCCCCTTTGCAGCTATAACAGCTTCCACTCTTCTTGAAGGGCTTTAAACAAGATTTTGGAGTTTCTGTGGGAATTTGTGCCCATTCATTCTGTAGATCATTTATGAGGTCAGACACTGATGGTGGACAAGAAGGCCTGGCTCGCAATCTCGGTTCATCCCAAAGGTGCTGGATGGGGTTGAAGTCAGGGCTCTGCATGCCAGTCAAGTTCTTCCACATCGAACCATGTCTTTACGGACCTGCTTTGTGCATAGTCGTGGTGTCCCAATACTTTTGCCCATATGATGTAAGTAACTTACAGTAAAGTGAATTACTAGTAACTAGTAACTAGTAACGTAAATAGTGATTAGGAGTGTGCCCTCTGTGTGTGGTCTTAACCTCAGGGGCTGTATTTATTTATTTTTGTTGTTTTCCAGGTTAACCAAGACCTCCCCTCCATCTGCACACCCATGAGAGAGCCCTTCTCCCCCCATGGCGGCGGAGTGGTGTCCACCGAGCCTTTCCGTGGCTGTTATGTGCGCGCGCAGCCGTTCGATGACTTCCCCAGCCCCAACCGCCGCTACCTGCCCCCCCAGGTCAGTCGAAGACCACTTTTTGATGTTAAAGTGACAGCAAATCAAATTTTCTCAGTTGTTTTGAGCCAGGCCAGCCAAAGCTTTTTTGTTGTCCAGAGCTTTTTTCTTCTTCTGTCCATCATTGGAGCTGTAGTTTTGCCAAGTAAACTCAAATGCACTTGCTTATGTGGGTTCTGACACTGTAGGACTATAAATTCAGGCTTTAAAATGAATGTGTTTTGACCTATGAGGTGCTTTGAGCATGATGGCCCATCTTTAGATGTTCATCCTAAGTAAGTTGTTTCAGTTTAACACTTTTAATGTCACTTTAACAGCCCTTATTATGGTAAAGTGGCTTTTTCTTGCCGTTTTAAAATGCTAAGTAACACATGAACATGAGCATAGTTTCAAAATGTACCACTCACTCCGCAGTCCACAAGGTCCATATGTGCAAATTAAGCTGCAAAACAACCTGTTTTGAAATCATTGTTTTCACAAAAAGCAAAGCATTTACAACCTACAAGAGTTTAGCTCTGTCTACGTAACCCGAAGTGACTATTTCAGCCTGGATTGTTTTTTGAATGATGTACAGTATATAGCATCCATCACAATAGATATAATTCACATATAAATGCCGGGCCAAAAACTCGTATCTCCACAATGGCAGGTTTACAAGAAAAGGATATTCAAACTTCAAATGGAATAAAAAAAAAATAAGATGAGTTGAGGCGTTTTTGATTCATAAAACCACAAATACAGAAAAACAGAAAAATACAGAA
Source organism: Alestes dentex (assembly GCA_037576975.1). Classification (NCBI taxonomy): domain Eukaryota; kingdom Metazoa; phylum Chordata; class Actinopteri; order Characiformes; family Alestidae; genus Alestes; species Alestes dentex. The sequence goes on along the minus strand of JBBIGA010000001.1, from coordinate 29,324,126 downwards.
AAATATCAGTGTTGTGCCTCCTCAAACCATCTCATACCAGTCTCTGGTAGCACTGAATAAAATGTATTCAGTGCTACCAGATCATGTGAATGCAATGTCCCTGTTGGTGTAATGGTCAGGCGTCCCAATACTTTTGTCCATGTAGTGTAGCTCGTTTGCAAAACTAAAGCAGGGTCATTTTATTTCAACTCAACAAGTGGTCCATGTTTGACCAGTGTTTTTGTCAGGTATAAATTTAGTAGCCAAATAAATGAATATAAAGGATAAATGAAATTTCCGGGCGCTAAAAACTTGACAGTAAAGCATTTAAAACAAAAAACTGCTGTTTTTTTCTATGTTGTAAAGGGAACCTAAACCTTTCAAATGACACAATGAAAGTGATAATATTTTTACTCCCCCTTGAAATTCTGGGCCTGGAACCATCGATACAGAAACTCCTGATGTTCGGTGACCTGTAGAGCAGTGACCTCTCGGTAGATTAGAGGATATCCAGTGCAGTTGTTGGGTCTGGAGTAATGAATACAGGGCACAAAAGTCTGGTAACCATATTTACAATGCTGAGATACAGCCTTGGGAATACCGGTCAAAACTGAATAGTGACACATGTTTAGAATATTAAATTTTCCATGGGGTACATGTTACAAGCTAAATTCTAACATATTTGGAATTAGGCCAAAGACTTCTTGCAGTATTTCAGCAGTTTTTTTGAGGTGTCCAGGTGTCACTGTTGCAAAGATGTGGTAGTAGGGTGGTAGTAGCCTAGTGCCTCGTTTCTCAAACCGCCGGTCTGTGATGCGGTTACTGCCGGTCTGCGGAGCCTTGCCTCTGCACCAGTCATAATTCAGCTGTTCACACACACACGCGTTACAAGGGCTGTCAGTAAAGCCTCACATGAGTGGGCCCCAGGACAAAAGTCTAGTGGGTAAAACACTTGCCTGTGAATCCAATGACCTCAAGGTTGCAGGTTCAAACCCCCACCTTCTACCATTGTGTTAGAGATATTTTGGATTCTTCATATTGGCCAAACAAAATGCCACAAACCGGTTCAGTCATGAGATGGTTGAGCATGAATGCTATCAAATGTTTCTTCAGTTGAGCCAGAATGACCCAGCAGAAAATTCTGGAAACCAAACATGGCTTCATCGCAAGAACTTCATTTGTCAAGCGTAGGCACATTATATTTATATACTTGACTTGAAGATCACATTTTATGACAAATTAATGCACAAAAACATGAAATTCCAAAAAGTTCATATATATATTATATATATATGTGTGTGTGTGTGGGTGTGTGTGTGTGTGTGTGTGTGTGTGTGGGTGTGTGTAAACGGCCACTTTACTATGAAACTCATTTATATATTAGGGCATTAACGACTTCAGATTTTTTCAAGTCAACTTTTCCGTCATCAAAGTCGAAGTCGAGTCGCCTAGTCGTGATGACGTCACACACACACACGCAGTGGAGGAACACAGGTGTCCAACATTGAGTAACTTTTACTGAAGTGCTCTGTAACATTAACAGACAACATGACAATTAAACAAAACAAAACAAAGGCTGATATCTTGAATTTTCTGGTAAATTTAAGTGTACAACAGAAAGTGGCAACAGTTTAAGCCGCAGCGCCACTCAGTGTCCTCTGGACTGGACGACTCTGTGCACTGCTAGCGTTAGCCATGTTAGCTAGCGTTAGCCATGTTAGCTAGCGGTGCCGTGCAGAACGCCGGTACTGTTACTGTACTTTAACACCGACTTGCAGATTGTGCAGGTCTCCGTGCTGTTTGTGTGTCTAGAGTGAAGGATCTCCACACATGTAATGTGCGTCTGTCTCCTCTGCTGCCGTGTCTCTCGTCCTGTTGTGGTCTCGTGTCTAGATTTCACAGAGAGGGGAAAAAAAACACGACTAGTCGACTTCTCTCAGGGGGCGTCGACTTGTGCCTCTGAAGACGACTAGTAGACTTTTCTGTTACTGCCTAAGTGTGTGTGTATGTGTATGTATGTATATATATATATAAAAGAAATGAAAGTAAAAATGCATGCATCATGAATCTGATGGGGTTTTGTTTGTTTGTTTGTGTATTTATAGATTTTTTTTTTTTATTGCAGGTCTCTTTCAGTACCACGCGCCACGTGAGCTTCCACATGGACGACGAGGAGGTGGTCCGTATCAACCCCCGAAAGGACGTTCTGATCCGGGGCTATGAGGACTACCGGCACCCTGTTATGTGGAAGCAGGACACGGAGCGGGACGACGGGGACTTCTCTAGCACCTTCTCCAAACTGGACAACAAGAAGAGCGAGTACTTGTTCCCGGAGGGTCCGGAAAGCCACCCGAGCGGCAAGGACTCCATTAAAACCCAGCAGCCCTCGCCTCTCCTCAAGTCCAAGAAGTCCCGCCGGCGCAGGGAGGACGGCGAGCGCTCGCGGTGCATCTACTGCCGCGAGATGTTCAACCACGAGGACAACTGGCGGGGGCAGTGCCAGGACGCGCCGGACCCCATAAAGCAGTGCATTTACAAGGTCAGCTGCATGCTGTGCGCCGAGAGCATGCTGTACCACTGCATGTCCGACTCTGAGGGCGATTTCTCGGACCCGTGCTCTTGCGACACCAGCGAGGAGCAGTTCTGCCTGCGCTGGCTGGCCCTGCTGGGCCTGTCCCTCATCGCCCCCTGCATGTGTTGCTACCCTCCCCTGCGGGCCTGCCACCACTGCGGAGAGGCCTGCCACTGCTGCGGGGGGAAGCACAAGGCCGCCGGATGAGGCCCCTCCACGCCGTAACCCCAGCACCACACAGCCAACGTGGAAAACCGCCGGCATCATTTTTTTCATTCACCTTCTGACGGGTGAGGTGTTCTCCCACCCCGCCGCTGGAGGCTTTGGAGACTTGATTTGGCCGAGAGCAGCGGAAGCCTCCACCTTTCAAGGTCTTCTCGGGCTCTCCTGGAGCTGCGTCACGGAGCTCATAATGTGAGGAAAGGCGTTTACAAAAAGAACTCGGAGAGATCACTAAACACTCACAAAACATGCAAAAACGAAAATAAATAAATAATGAGAAGAAGAAGAAAAAAAACACTGCATAGAAAGTCACTATGTCAGACTCTCATTACAGATATCGCGTGTAACCTTCGTGAAGGAATATTGTCTTTTTTTTTGTTTTTGTTTTTTTGTACAGAGATCAAAAGTATAACAGAAAACAGAACCAGTCGTGCATACAGAGGATCTGCTGTATGGCTAATGCTAAAAGGGATATTTTCTTTCTTTTTTTTTTTTATTTTTTGTTGTTTTTTTCGTGAATTTGCAGTAGGGTAAAAGTGGCCTTTTCGTTTGACTTTCCTTTTCGCTGACCGTGTAATTATTATTAGACTCCCAAAAAAATGCACTAGATGTTTTATTTTGTTTGTTTTGTTTTGTTTTTTCTCCCATGAAAGGTAACCCTCATAAATTCTAATGGTATACATTTAACAAAAAAAAGAGAGAAAGAAAAACAAAAGACACTTGGATCAAAACTTTGGAGTTTTGTTTTCCGTGATGGGTGTGTAAGCAGTTTGGGGGTTTTTTTCCTGCTTTCCTTTTCGTTGTTTTGTAAAAGACAGTAACGTCATTTCTTTTTTGAAATGGTAGTGTGACACATAGCCTTTGTTATGGACTGTGCTAATGTTTAAAAAAAAAAAAAAAAACAAACAAACAAAAATGACGTCTGTCTGTGATTGGCAGACCACAGGATCGTTCCCCCATTGCTTTCAGTTTCATCCCGGGTTCTTTTCAGCTTTTTTATTGTCATTTTCAAGCTGAAATTGTGCTCAACCAGCAAGTTTTTTTTTGTTGTTGTTTGTTTTTTTCCTTTAATTGACATGGTACGTTTAGGCCTTATCCGAACCATGATAGAAAGGATGCCCCATTTTCATGATCAAACACTGCACTTATTACTTTCTGAGTAGGAGAAACCTGCATTTGGACTCGTATTCAGATGAAAACACCCCTCATAGAAGCACTACGTCCCAAGCTTTGGTTGCAGCTCCATCTCCACAGTTCCTGGTGTGTTCCATGCTGTATGTAGTCTGTTTTTATTTTATTTTTATTTTTATTTGGACAGTTTGTGTATGATAATGGACAAACAGCTGCCACTGACCTGGAAAATCCGACTGCAGTTCATTATAATGTGCAAAAAAATTGTTGCTCTTATTTGGCCTAAAGCTTTGCTGTCCTTACAGAAATTCAGTGAAACCCTGGGTCCATTCCAGTTAACTCAAACACTGTAAAGTCCATCAATATCACCCAGTTAAAGCTTTTATTCCTGTTCGCAGGGATGACACCCCTCCCAGTGCAGTTTAAGAGGCCAGTATAAGTAATCCCAGACAGATCTATGCTCTTTCCATCCACACACTTTTACTTTCTATGCAACTATTTCCATGCGAAACACTTCGACCTCCTCACACAAGTCAGTAACGTGACACTTTAACGTAGTGGAGACGGCACCAAACTCCGAACCCCATGTAAATACTTAACACTATATTTAAGCGACGATAATAATAATCCCGTTCAAATTTTTTTTAAATAAGAGAGTTGTATTTATCACCGCTGTCAGTATATTATTATACTATAGCTCGAGTCGTGACAGCATTATGTACATAGGTCACCTTTTTAGTATTATTTCACATTGAAAGTAGAGGGAGTATACGCGACGAAAAAATAAAACGGTTGAGCTTTTAATAGAGAATCTCTCTAGTTTTGTATTGCAAAAAAAAAAAAAAAACAAGAAAAATAAATGACGGATAGAGAAGCTAACGCGGTACAGTAGTGGCGGTCCACTTCGAAAACGAAACAAAAAAAATAAACGTTTTTGTCATATGAAGCTGCTAGAAACAATCACTAATTTTTGCATCGAGAGGAATAAAATTCATCTATGGATGACTGTTAAAAACATTAGAGTTCTTAGATGTGTGATGTGGATCGGTTTTCTTTTAACTGTTTTTTTTTGTTTGTTTGTTTTTTTCTTTTTTATAACACAACCCTTTTTTTTCCTGTTCGTCCAGTCCTTTATTACATCTTTCCCATATCGTCATTGGATTGCATTTTGTATCGCAAGCTGAACCAAGGTTTGCTGAAAACCTTATTAAAACTTGCTGGCTGAGAATCCACTCATGCGCTTCTTTTCGACCAATTCTGTCAAATCAAGTTTAATTCTGCATTGAGCAGCACAGGGCAAACCACACGTAAAGTGCTGTATTTAATATGCAACCTGTCTGCTTTTTCCTTTCCCTGCATCCTTTTTTTCCACCCCGCCATTAACTTAGCAGTTATCTGTTTTCAGTTTTTAACCACTTTGCTGCTAGTGTATTTTTTTTCTTTTTTTCTTTTAAGTTTTGGACATTGTGCATAACTCTGGAATGCATAAAAAAGACGAACATTCTTTACTGTTTAGTTTTTAGAGAAATGCGTATGTAAACGAGTCATTTCCGTGTGATGTAAACAAACAAACAAACAAAAGGCTTTCACAACAGTTCAGTGGTTTCTTTGGGATTCTCCAACGCTTTGGTGCACTGATTAATGTAGCTAGGCTTTTTTTGTTTGGCTTTGTTTTTGTTTTGGTTTTGTTTTCCTTTTTCATAGCGCTTGATGACGTAAAGCTCGCGTGATTAGTTCTAAGTTGTGACGACATTTGTGTTTTGGTAACTGCAGTATAAATGGTACTCCTGATGATTCCGGTATGAACACTGCCTGTTTCTTTATCAGCATCTCTAAGTTTTTTTATTTTAGTGCCATTTCGCTTCACCCACTGACGACCTCGAAAAAAAGTGCCTCACGTCCATCATAATTTCCATCCGGAAAAAAGAAAAAAAAAACTTTAACAGCTCTTGCTATGGTTGTATCGGTTTATACACGTCTAGGTATTTGTATCATGGTTTGAAAATACCAAGTATATGATGTAATATTTATAGTTCAGTAACTCATGTCATAGTTGTATTCTTTATACAGATGTAGCTTGTTACGTTTCATAAATATATAATGTAAATATGCATACAAATGTTTGTAACTGTTTTTGTTACATCATACACTTGTAATTTGACATATAAAATAACATTACCATAATAAAAGGTGAGTTTTAATGTAGACTGTGTATGTGTGTGTCTGGTTGTGTGTGTATTTATCTCTCTGTGAGGACCGAATGTCCTTCTAATGATATGAAGACTAGAAAATGTGTAAAAGTGGGGACATTTGCTGGGCCTCACAAGGAAATGTGGTGTTTTCACAACAAATTAAACTTAGGAAAAAAACGAAAAGCAAAAAGGTTGATTACTTCTGATTACTGAGGTTAAAGTTAGGGTAAGATGCACAAGTGAATGTAATGTCCTCACAGATGTAGTAATACTAATGTGAGTACTCACATGATGTGTATTTGTAATAATGGTGGTAAAATAGTGATAAATCTGAATTAAATTTCATTTTTTGGGGGGGCTATTGTTCTTCACAACACTCGACATGTTCTTTTCTACCAAAGTAAAGTACCTTGCTGAAGGGTACCTCAGTGGTGTAATTAGCAGTCCAGGGATTCAAACCCACAACCTTCTGATCTCAGGGCGAACTCCCTAACCACAAGGCCACCAGCTGCCCCCTCTGAATAGATTTTTTAAAAATATATATTTTAGACCAAAACATTCCCAAAGCTGCTATAAGCAAGACCTCAGGCATCACACAGTGTCTTCATAATAGTTTTATGTAGGGCTGCACGATATGGCTAAAATATGAGTATTGTGATTAGACTGCTATTAAAGGGCCCATATCATCACTTTTCTCTACATAAAATCGCTTTAGTATTAATTCTAAGGGATAAACAGAAGAAGGTCATATAGGAATGGATTATAAATGTGGTTCACAAACCTGCACAAACGCCAAAGAAAAAGTGCAATATGTGCCCTTTAGGAAGACCTTGGTGAATCAGTGTCTTTAACGGTTAAAGATTGGCCAAAATAATGAGACTTTTGTTGGATTACATGAAGACCTCAATTCATAAAAAGCTGTGATTGGTCACCCTGTCAGAAACACTGTGACTGGTTAGAGGCTCATCTGCATATTTCAACATTCTGTGATATCAGTAATGCAGAGAGTGATCCTGGAATAAGGATAAAGATGATGTATTGTGCCGCGGTTTTATGTAGTAACTGAGGGGGGCCTGAAGAGGCTTAGAACTTATCAGACATCTGGTTCCATTCACCATCACTGAGAACAATTCTGACTTTGTGAGATTTTCTAGAATGGAGCATTTCACACCAAAGACACCCACAACAGTTAAATTGTCCAATGTATTCTGCAAATTGGTGGAATGTAAACAAAGTGTAAATGACTGAAGACTTAATTATGCATCACCTGTCAATATTACTGTAGTATTATCAAAATCAGTGTGTATGCAGTAAAACATGCACTAAACATGGTTTTACAGAAGGACCATAAATACAGGCCAAGTTCTGCACTGAGCTGAAATTCGAATCAGATTCAGAAAACTATATTGATCCTGGAGGTGCACAGACACAAGGAGACAAGAACAATCTAAAATATAAAGTCTAAATAAATCCAATAAAAAATCTGTAGAAAAATTGCATATAAAAAACACCATGCTATATACAGAAATGCTGGCATAAAGACTAAAGATAAGTAACACAGTTGGGTGAAATCTACTAGCACAGATGGTAGTTTGGAGAACGTTATCACACTTAGTAGAGATAAGTAGTAATATTAACATAAGCAGTAATATTGCCCATGAAGACTACTGCACATCTTTAAGCCATTTAACCGACACTTTTCTCCAAAGCAACTTCCATTCCCTAACTACAGGGGGCAGTCTTCCTGGAGCAATTTGGAGTTAAGGGTCTTGCTCAGGAACCCAGTGGTGGTATGCTGAAGGTAGGATTCAAACCCATGACCTCTTGGTCCAGAGGCAAGTATCTTACAGCAGTAGATATTGCACATGAAGACTATTGCACATAAAATATTGCACGTAATGAAATGATTCAGCACCCATTTAGAAAACGTCACATGATATTGCACATCATAAGACAACATATTAACATCCAATTGGAACATTGGCAGACTGTTGCACATCATAGCAAAAATAATAGAAATGACATCATAATAAAAATAATAGCACATAGTCATACACACAATGATAGTTGTTTAAATCTTGTGTGGACGTGTGACAGAGAAAGGAGTTGTCGAGTCCGATGACGGTTGGAAGGAAAGATTCAGGTTTCTTCACAATGGTGGTGAGGAAACCTCTGGTTACAGTGTCTACAATACAAATACTACCTGTACTTCAGCTCCATTAAGCCATTAAAATGTGTTTTAGGCCAAAATTATTCATGAAAACAATTATAAAACAATTTGACGTTTATCTTCTTGATTAAACTGTTAAGTTAGATTGAAGTGCTACTCCCTCCGTTCCACAGGATGATCTGTGATTAGCCCAGATAGTGGACTGATAAACTCTCAGTGCCATTACAGGGACCTATACATGTGTCTTCTTTCTCTTTCGGCTTTACCCTTCAGGGGTCGCCACAGCGAATCATCTGTCTCCATTTAGTCCTATCTGC
>JBBIGA010000001.1:29293337-29306140 GCA_037576975.1 Alestes dentex | reverse complement strand
TTATACTTTTCCTCATTAAATAAGATGTGATTTAGGTGATCACTAATCAGTCCCTCATAAAGCAGAATGAGGTGCTTTAACAGACACTGGCATGGAATGGTTTCACACTCATAGAGATGCTGATTTAAAGATATATTGCAGTGGTCTCTTATTTTTTTCAGAGTTGTATGTTAGCATAAAATTGAAGATGAGTTTTTAAAAGCTGCATAATTAACTGGTTAAGATGTAAATAAAGTCATTTAAGGTTAATGTGAAATGATCCATTCTCGAGAAATGTACAAAGTCAGTTTACAGTGGTGGTGAAAGGAACAAGACGTCTGATGCATTTGATGCCTTTAAAAGCACCCTCACAGAAAGTTATAACATGAAATGGTTATGAATATGCTGTTTGATGCTTGACGAGACATTGTTTTAAGAGACAATTTTTTTCCTAAAATGTATTTTTTAGAATCCATTCTTGCCGTAAAGGCACCCGGAAGGTGTTGTATGCTAAAAGTTCACATTGAGCCACTTTCAATGACTTTGTTTACATCTTTGCGATAAAATTGGTATAAATCTGTGAAATTCCTCTAAACTGGAGTGTGTTTATCTTTGTGTTTATGCACTTGGTTCTGTTTGTTTTCTATATTTCCTGTAGATTCAGATGTTGCCCACTCATGGTAATGAGGTCTGTTAGATTTATGACTGTAGGTAGGAGATGAAGGTCTTTTTCACGACAGAATGCAGGCCATCTGTCTCCTTTTGCTGCAGTCACGCTAGGCTCTAGGAAACTGATTAAAATTCAAAAGTCTTCACACTAGTGTGGCCCCTCTGTTTCCTAAGCTGGGTGAAAGGGGAAGCATTAGCAGTGATTGCTGCTGCCTGTGGTGCTGATCTGAGGTTCCTGAGTTCAGAATGTTCTAAATTTAACCCAAAGTGGTGTGCTGTACATGGCGGTAGCCTGGAGGCAGGAGTGTTTGGACACAGTTGTTGTGGGTTTGCGTCCCAGCTGAACCCTCCCTTCTGCTGCTCTGCCTTGAGCAAAGCACAAAACCCTACAGTCCCACAGAATGATATTCTTTAATAAAAAATATATATATATTTTGTTTTTGTACCTTAAACTGTAGAGAACATTTCCATCAGGGTAAACCCGCAGCATCACGTTGTCTGTGGTTGTGTCGTGGATGAAAGACCTTTTTGAATGAACGAAGAACATGTCAGGAACCCAGATCTTCTTCACCAGCCTGCTGTCGAAGGTCATGCTCTGGTTGTTGGTGCTCGGGAAGGACAGACGTTCATCCTTCCAGTAATGTCTCAGATACAGAGTCATCGTAAAGTCCTGAGACATGAGAATTTGAAAAGTTTAGAAATCTACTGAAAACTCCTTACTTCTTCTATTTTTGCATATCTTTCATAATTGTTTCAGATCTTCAAACAAACTTTACTATAAACAAAGACAACCTGATTGAATATAAAATACAGTTTTTTAATGATTCTTTCATTTATTTAACACCAAGTGACCCTGTATGAAAAAGTACATACATGCAACCAAATTTAGCAACTGAATCAAACACATTTGACTAACCAGTCTAGGGCTTCATTTCTGCCAGCCCCTTTGAATCACTTCAATATAATCAATTTCCAGAAATAATCCAGCAAAAATAATTCCGGAAGACTTAAACAAATATATTTGTCTGGAATGGGTTATAAAACCATTTCTAAAGATTTGGGACCCCACTGAACCACGGTGAGACCCATTATCCCAAAGTGGAGAAAATTTGAAACATTGGTGAATCTTTCCAAAAGTGTCTGGCCTACCCTAAATTGTCTATAAACACAGCAATTAATCATCTAGTAAGTCACAAAAGAACCCAGAAAAAACATTGCAGCAGGCCTCCCTCCCTATTTATGATTCCACCATTAGAGAGAGGCTGGGCAAAAATGGTAACTCTTGGAAAACCATGAGGAACGTAAAAGCTCATCTCATTTTTGCCCAAAAACACTTTGGTAAAGGCCAAAACCATTTGGCAAAATGTTGTGTGACTCCTCAGAAGTGGAATTTTTGGAAGGCAGGTTAACTGTGACATTTGGCGTCAAGCTAACTCAGCATTCCACAATAACACCACACCACTACATGGTCGGTGTAGGGTCCTGGCATGGACAGCTCTCCATAACTGACAATGATATGAAGCATGAGATATGAATGGCTCAAAAGAGACAAAATTAAGGTTTTGCAGTGGTCTAATGTGAATGAAACCCCATTTAGATGTTGAGGCTGGACTTTAAATTGCCATTTTATACTTGAACAGCCGCCAGTGTGGCTGTACTAAAGTCGTTCAGTTAAAAAGAGTGAGCTTAAATTCCTCAACAACAATGTGAAAGTCTGATGTCCAGTTATAGGAAGCGTTTAGTCGCTGCTAAATGTGGCACAAGTAGTTATCACGATAGGAAATGTCTTATATCACAATTCTTATGGGGATCTGAAACTATTTACAAATGTGCAAAAATAGAGGACCAAATACTTTTTCACAGCATTGTACCTGCTATCTGTGTATCTGTTTTTGCTGGAATTGCTTTCTGAACAAATGTTGCCAACGTCAAATTAATGCTTAGATTTACTGACCCTAAGAGTTGAGTTCGCTGATTTACTGCTGCCTATTTCTGTGTTTTTTGTTACTGTCAATTGAAGAAAACATCTGAAAAAGCAATTCAGCGTATTCAACTAGCTCCTTAATCTTTGTTCAGAAGAATTGTAATAGCTCGTCTTAATTTTGTTCTGCATTTTTTAAGTGCACTCCTTATACCTAATTGACCTTAAAGAAAGCAAGTACTCACCATATCAACTTCAGAGATGGTGTCAAGGCTCTCCACCTGAACATCAACTCCCACAGGTATAGGAGGTCCTGTGATTGCACAATTAAATGAGAGAAACATCATATTAAGAAAGAAAAGGGTTCAATTAGCTTTTTCATTAATTGTGACCTTTTAAATGTACACACTGTTGTAATTCCAGGCTCAGGAGAGAGTTTCGTCAGTGAACAGGATTTGACGGTGTTTTTTGCCCTATTTTAGCCTCAGACTCTCCATTATCCCCCATAGTACAAAAATACAATTAGGTCACAATGGATCAAAATTGTAGCTCCCACATCTGGACTGTGTCCAGGTCTCTTTTGTTTTTTTTTTACCCTCGGTGGGTGACTTTAAAGCCCTCCACAGACATCTGATATAACCAGGCAGAAATCTGTAAAAGACACCATTCAGAGTGGCAGCAGATCGGACCACTAGTGTATACAAGTCGTAATTACCGTTCTTATTGCAATTCGACATATCTTGTTCAATACAATGGTGTATTTAAAAAACAACTGTTATGACTTCTTTTAGAGCATGAAAACGCCTGCTTCCCGCCGCCCTCCCTGGGACGTCAAGTCAGGATACTTAGGAGTCATAAATGAATATGAAAGGTCAACATTTTTTCTAATCCTGCACAGTGAAACCCACACCAAATCCTTGTTTACTGGCCATGAGACCACAAACAAATGGCAAAATCCTGTTCACCCGGACCATATTCAGATGTTACCAGTGTAGGCTCTGAGCTTTGTATTTGTAAGTTCTGTCAGGTTCAGGTCATACGAGGCACCGCAGTGATACTCCTTGAGGATTATGCAGATCAGTGTGACGTTTGACACTTTCCCAGAAACTTATATAAATTCTCGTTTTCTGAGATCTGATTGTCAAACTGACTATGAACATGTTTCACACTGCTGTGTAGTGGACTGCTGTGTAGTTTTGTGCAAAAGGGGCACTCCTGGTCAAATGAAGTGCTTTGTTGAAAATAAGTATAAATCCTCACTTCAACTCTTAACATTTTTGGGGAAAAAATAAAACATAAAACATGGCCTGTGTAAAAGTTACAGCACATTTTATTAGTTTTGTCTCCCATTTTGTTAACTAATATTGTGTAACTAAAAGTGTGTCCACTGTAGAGATGTGTTAATTTATTTTCAGTTTTAAAAAATCAGCAAAAAGTTAAAACTTTTGCATACAATGTTTGCTCAGTTTCCTCCTTAATTTGGTCACTGCGGATTATGAGCCACTGCTTAAAACTTCCCATCACATGCAGCCAGCACTTGGAGGACGTAGGCAAGAATGCACTTCCGCCAGCTCAACACGCTTGGAGGAGAACACTGACTCCTGATTCAGCGATCTATGCAGGTGTTGACTAGTAATGCAAGTAACAGGGGGAGCCATAGATGACTGTGGCATCCAAGGGGTTGAACTCCACAACAGGGCCAAAGCCACCAACTGTAGCAAATTCATGGTTTGCTTGGTTACTTGAGGCTGTAAGTGCTCTCAGCTGACCTTTTTTAACACAAAATTGACGAATAGATTGTTCAGATGAAAACTTACCTCCAAATGCAGGCCTCATTGTAAAGTCGTGGTCATCTATCCTTAACAGTTGTTCTGACTTTGTCATGGGAGATTTTGTCATGTCTGGACTTCTTCTGAAGATTGGACTGTTTAAACAATTAAGTGCAACAAAACAGTTTACACTGGTGAGTATATGAAAGGCTTCCCATGTAGTGTAAAAACACTCAAACTGGCTTGTCACAGTAAGAGCATAACCCTTTTCCTCTTGGGCATTTAGGGATTTTAGTCTGGAAGTAACATATGCGACAGATGTGACATTCCTCTAGATATTTATGCCTGCAACGAAAGATGATGACTCGCTAGGCCAAGACTGATCAAACTCCTGTAGACTGTAAAACAGATCCTAAAGTCTTGTTTGACTACACAGAAAACCAAAAACATGTTTTCACAAAAAACCCAAACCTGCCAGACTTCTGAGTTCCTCCTTGCACCATTTCAGTTTCCCTCCGGATTCTGTATGGAAGAGAGTTGCACATCAGCTCTGATGCTTTATAAACCTGTCGCACACACTAATGAATCACAGTCCTATGAATAAATGCAGTCTATTTTGGGATTTACAAGTATTGGGGCACTTTTTGTCCTATTTTCTGCACTGATTGTGACGATAGCTTGACTGTGGTGGCCTAGAGGTCACTTACAGCATCATCATATGAACATTACGGCTCATTCTGAACAGAATCGGCGACCCTCGGCGCAGTAAGCCCTGCCTGCGTAATATTAAGTAGGTCACAGTAGATGAATTTGAATGCCCAAAATGGATTAATGGGGGAATAAAAGAAGAGAAGTGCACGCTGCCTCATGGGCTGGAGCGGGACGGCGAGGCGTAAAGTGGTGTTTTAATATCATCCACTGTGACAATGGCAGGGTGTTTCTTTTCGGGCCAGTGGGAGAGTGCTGTGGCGATGGCTGCCGCTCTCCTCTCTCCCACTCTCTCAGCAGCTGGTTACTAATCCTCTTGGCAAAAAAGGTCCCTCCAGTCCTCTCCCCTCCCCGCCAGCCCCAGAGAACACACAGTCTACACTCTCTGCGTGCAGCCTTGGCTTCTCTGTGTGCTTTCGCGCTGTTTACATGCAGTACTGTGCAAAAGTCTGAGAAAATTATATTCATAACCCATTTAGCAGTATATGTTTATATGCTTATATGATAAAAGCTAATATTACAATAAAAGCGAATATACAGACATATATTAAAATTAGATGGATGTTAATGGCCGTGTATGCTTATTTGCTAAAAGATAATATTAAAATATACACAATATTAATACAGTAGAGATTTTATGTATTTGTTTAATAAGTCCCAGACCTCTAATCATGGAAGCCCAGTAATACGTTGCATTTCTCATCAAACACCTCAAATACCTGGTTTAGCTCAATCAGTACTTCATCTGATTAAATCAGGAGCTGCTGATTTAAAACCCATGCAAACAATACAAATCTTTATATCATTTAATGCTTTCTTATTTGCATTGATTGTAATGTTAGCTTGTGTATTTGTTGCAGAAAGTCTCTCAGATGAATGGCTTTAAACAGTTTGCACAGTACTGCATGCACACAAGTAAAGAAATGTGTACATTAAGCTGTAGAGGACCCATGGGAAAATCTCAGTAATGCTGTTCCACTTACAGTGAGGGGAAAAATGTATAGCTTTTGTTATTTAATATATTTCCAGTGTGTGTATCCACATCAGATTCTACACACATCTTTGAGTAGAGAAGAAAAGTATTCAAACACTATTAAAATATACATTTATGTAAAGGTTAAAATGAAAACAAATCACGTTCTAAACATTAAAGCTGCAAAAATAAAAATGTTCTTGGGGAAATTGTACCTAATGGTATTAAACAAGATGTTTTCTTTTATTTGGAGGATTTCACTCAGCACTACCATTAATGGTGAGTGTGAAGGAGCTTCCTAAAGTTTTCTCAAACAACATGCCTGTCAGTATAACTGCTTTTATAATATGCAGCGAGAAAGTGTGTGAAACCATGACTGATCATCCCTAAATGGCTAAATCCCTAAACTTATGATAAGGAAGGTAAGAGAGAAGCTAGCAGTGATTGGAAAACATTAGGACACCTTGGAAAGCAGCAAACACAAACGTTCCACACCAAATGCAAACATTTAGATCAGGAGTGTTCCTGTAGGGCTGCAGCTCACCAACTCAAACACAATCACCAAATCTGGTGATTGACAGATGAGATAAAGCAGGCGGGGGGGGGGGGGGTTCTCAGGAAAATAACCAAACTGTGTTGGACCCCTGCTTCCGGGTTGGAGGTGAGCACCACTGGTTCAGACAAATCAGAAATCTTTTGGAATATGCACAATAAAACTTTGGAGAAAAAATCATTTGGCATATGATCCATACCAGCAGTGAAGTACGCAGGTCGGAGCATCATGATGCTTCTCTGCAAACAATACCGATGCAATACACGCAATCAGAAACAGGAATGGAGTGATGTACCAGGAGAAATTCGTGGAGAATTTTATCTCACTCATTTTTATGGGACAACAATCCCAATTAAACTGACTAGCTTCCTAAAAAGAAGGTGAAGGTGCTTACATGGCCTTGCCAAACAACTGACTTTTTTCAAATTTATGCAGGACTTTGAAACAGAGAGTCTATATGAGGGATCCCGGTGACCTTTAGGAACTGAGGACACTTTTGCTAAAAGAATGGACCTTATTTGAAGCAAATGCTGCAAAAATCTATTTAATTCTTGCTGTGGATTTCTTAAAGACAGTCAGAATCAGAATTTTGTTTAAAAAGCAAAGTGGCCATTGATAGTCACGCATGGACACACAACATAACTCTTTCTTTGCATTTAACAAGTGAAGCAGGGGGCTGCCACCAACAAGGGGCACCCAGGGAAGCAGTATTGAGGGATGGTCACTTGCTCAAGGGAAACTCAGTGATGACACTAGCAGTTCAGGGATTCAAACCCACAATCTTCTGAGCGCAGGGTGAACTCCCTAACCACTAGGCCACCAGCTGCCACAACTGCCAAGCAAGTTACCCCTACAAGGACATTTCTTTGATATGATGGCGCTTCAGACAAATCCAATACTTAAGTACAATGAGTAAGAGAAGTGACAAGTACCAAAAACACAGGATCAAAAATAGTGCTAAAGTTGTGCTGCATACTATTAACACATCTAAAATGAATAAATAATATTATTCATTTTTATATGTTATTCATTTAATACAGAAAACAAATACAAAATATATTGCTTAGGTACTTAATCGGCTTAATTTGTGGTGCCTAAAAATGTTACGTTTTCATTCACATTTATAAATACAGAGTCAAATGTGATCTGAAGTGGATATACACTGGATTTTTGTTTATCGTTACTGTAATCTGAAAGGCTCTGCTGCACTTCCAAGAAACGGAGTCACTCTGCACTGAAATAAATCAAACAAACCGATTACAGTCCTTTGATTATGGCATCTGAGACAGATTAGGCCTTTTGGGCGCATTTGAAATCTCTTGAGTCTCACTTAGAGCCAGTGTTACTGTAGTAGGCCCACTACCAAGAAATCCTCTGCCCCACATGGCAACTAGAACCATTCACATATTAAAACCAGTAAAACTCTCCTGTATTGCTGTTTAGAGTCATTTCATGTTTATAAGTCTCAGCCAGACATCAGTGATCGCTTGCATTAAACATCTTAAGTCAATGTTAGTTTTAAGTTTGAGTTAAATCTCTCGATAGGAACGTTTAAGACGAAAAAATATTTCCTCTGGAATGAAAGACCCCGCTAATCTCACACGTGTCTCCTCTTGAGGTTTAGTGGAGATCTCAGTAAAGTCACACATGCTCAGCTTTTCCAAGATAATAACACTCACGTTTATCCGGGACTAAACTCCCCTCTATCTCTTATACATCTTGCATCTCCTTTATGTATAGTGCTGTTACTCCTAAAATAATAAGTTAAATCTCAAAGAGTCATCAAAGACAAACAATTGAATCAAATTATCTCTGAGCACAAAACCCAAACCCTTTCTTTGCTATTCCTTCTGATACTGAAGTCTCTGCAGAAGCCCAGCCGTTATACTTTATAACCCTTAAACTACTGCCTCCCATAGAGATTACTTGAGTTCCTCAAGCCAGTTTTGTTAATGTCCTTTTATGGAGGTTAAAGTAAGGGATTAAAGGAAAATTTTAAACCAGCATAACTGAATCCTTTACCGCATGGCTATGTCATTTGTTAATCATTTTATATATATTTTATATATGTATATATATGTATATATTGGAAAACGGAAATTTTGAGTTAAATGATCTGTTTAGATCAAAGCAGTCTTTTCCTCTAAACCTCTAAACATATCACATGGTGGGACCGTTACAAAAAAATGAGAAAACAATATACTTATGTTCACTGTCTGTATGTGTGGACACTTAGTATTGCTATGTCCTAAGGCAGTGAATTCTTTATTGTATATGTAGATTAAGTTCTGTATATGCTACTTTCAATTTAAATCATAATTCATGCAGCAAAGCGTTTTAATGGCCATTATCATGCCTAGATGTGCAGCCGCTCCAAATGTTCAGTCATTTGGACGCTTCAGTAAGTTAACTTTTGCACAGATTCTAACACATATGGTCATTAGAGTCTGGCAGATGAAGAGAAAAATGACCATAAAACTCATTTAAACCTCTTTTATAAATGTCATCCAGGATGGATTCACTGTGCTGGGATACACTATGAGGCTAAAGTTCAAAAACAGATGGTCCATTCCTTGTCTCTGAACAGGCTGCAGAACTAGACTTACCCAATTTCAGACTATTTACAATGAAATGTCCAGGTATGCGGAGCAGAATAAACAGACAGACACACAATTGTTCCACTGACCAGATGGCCTCTTTACCTGCTTTGCTTGTATGTCTCCAGTTTGTGACCTCTCGGAGGGGTCGACCTCCCGGCCACAGCCATCAGGCAGAAACCGAGCAGCAGGACCACCGCATCCACCTGCATGGTGCCCCTGTGTGAAGCTTCCGGTCAGATCCTACACACCCCGCAGGCAGAAGCGCCCGAGCGCGCAGCCGAGGACATTGTTTTTAGTATCGGAGCCCAGGAAGAATGTGCAGCTCTGCCCTCACTGTAAACATCCCTCATCACTTAATCTACCCACTGGGAAAAACAATTTTGACTAAACCCATAAATCCTTGAGCGTCAGATGGCACAGATTTGATCCCTCCAGTGGCGGATGTGCTGTGCTCGCTCTGCACTGCCCCGAACCACTTCTCCTAATGATCCACTGCTCTGCATTTCGCTGTGAGGTCAGTCACGAGGATGGAGGGTGCCGCACAGACAGACAGCCTCTCTGACCGTGAGACGCCGACCCCCCCCCCTTTATAGTCCACCCGGATCATCCAATCTGGATGCATTTGTGAGGGCTGGCTCTAAAAATACTGTTTTACAATTGTGCTCGGACTTAAATCCTCTGTGACATTCGCTTTTTGCTCATCACTGTACAGTGTACAAGCACCTCTGGCACGCAGAAAGTACAAGTTCTAGGGCTTCGAACACACTCAGCATCAGAAATTCCGGATGATGTGGCTACTGTGGTCATGAGCATGAATGAAGGCTTGTTTTTATGACTCTTAAAACTGATCTGAAAAAATACCATGGTGTGTGTGTGTGTGTGTGTGTGTGTGTGTGTGTGTGTTGCTGGGATGTGTTTGATATGTTTGAAGCCAGGATTTGTGATCTTAGTGACCTAATTCTAGTAAGTGGGGATGCAGTAATGACATTCTGAACAGAAAATGGACCTCTGCAGCGGCTGCAGGGACTCTGATCCCTCAAAAAAGGGAGTTTCTGTTTACACAAACACAGCAGCGTGTGTTTTCCTTGCCTTACTTTATTTTCTTTCCATTCCTCTGTCCATCTCTCTCTATCTCTCTCTCTCTCTTTCTCTCTCTTTCTCTCTTTCTCTCCCTCTCGCTATTTCTCTCTGTCTCTCTCTCTCCATCTCTCTCTATCTCTCTCTCTTTCTCTCCCTCTCGCTAATTCTCTCTCTGTCTCTCTCTCTCTTTCTCCCTTTTGCTATTTCTCTCTCTCTTCTCACGTGTGCACGCACACACACACACACACACACACACACACATACACACACACACACGCACACACACGCACACACAGAGTAATCAAAGTAGTATAAAACGAGCAACACAACACTATGACCAACATGCAGGGTCAAAAGGTCAAGGCCCAGTTTGCCCAAAGCCAATGAATAGAACCGAATTAAACACACACACACACACACACACACACACACTTAAACGGCTCTGAACCCCGACTGCTAACTCAACTGACAACTTTCTGTAAATACCCCTTTATTGATTATGTACTTTGGATTTTTCATTCTGTTCCTGCTATTGATGGCTGTTTTTGAACAGCTGTCTATTATTATTGCTACTTCCATGACACTTAATGTGTCATAATATTGTATTCACTCAGACCAGTGCTGTTACACTGCGCTGTCCTGGAGGAACACCTGAAGAAATGTTGTGGTCCTGGAGGAACATTGTTTCATTTCTCTGTGCACTGTGTACCTGACTGAAATGACAGTAAACAAAAGCCTCATTTGAGTATTAAGATCATTGTAACTGGTGGAGAGATTTTTCAGTGTGATTTTATCTTTGGGCTAAGATGCTTATACATTGTTCCCCCGTGAAGTAGTGGTTCAGAGTTCGAGGCCTCAGTCACTCGCGGATTTTTTCTTAGAGCTAATAATTGTTGTACCTGTATGACTATGCATGTGACAAATAAAGAATCTTGAATCTTGAATCTTGAAAAATGTTCTATGCAATTTTTTGTCTTTTTTGTGACATATATCTTTTTTCATGCTTTTTAGTGCTTATTTGTAACGGATATTAACGTAAATTCAGCTAAATTTCCATGAATTACAGTACAGTCTATACAGGGGTAACATCGGTATTTACATTCTAGCACTGCGGGAGCTGTGTGTGTGTGTGTGTGTGTGTGTGTGTGTGTGTTTGTGCGTGCATGTGTGTATGTGGATAATAAAGCTGTGTGTAAACAGCTTTTTCATACACATACAAACACATACATACACACATATGTATGTGTGTGTGTGTGTGTGTGTGTGTGTGTGTGTGTGTGTGTGTGTGTGTGTGTGTGGATTAAAGAGCTGTTTAGCTCAGGGTCAGTACTTAGTACGGTAATGGCCTATGATTGCTTCTAACCTTTAACCCTGTCCCAGTTCCTGCAGTGTGTGTGTGTGTGACTGGATGTGGATGTCAGCAGCACCATCTTCTGGTCTTATTTTATATTCTGGCCTTGTAAAGTTGATTTTTGTTCCAGACTTCAGATAGCCGAATATACTGTACACATACAAAATATGTAACAGAACATTAAAGAGTGATTTCTGCAGAATTGTTGAGGAGTGAACAGAGTTGTTCAGTCTGGGTTTGGTTTGAAATGGTTAATTGTAAAGAAACTTGGTGGTGAACGGAACCAGACATCTCCGTCACAAATATTAGCATTTTGGTTACTATCCAAACTCACCAGTGAACCTATACATTTTTTAATGCAAAATTGTGATAAATCCGGAGACTACTTTGTCTCACAAAGCAAGGCACCTCTCTGCCACAAATGTATTTAAAAAATACGTTTTAGTCCAGTGTGAACTATTTAACATTAACCGTGCGTCCAAGAGTATGAGTATCAGCACCAGTATTGTTACTGGGATATTAAACTCCGTGTAGCCTGTGGACAGTATATAACACTGAAAATTAAAATTGTGGTGTCGCCCAAACCTATCAGGTCCAGTTGAAACTATGTTTAAGCTATTTCAAAATTAAGCTAGGAGTTAAGTAACACATCCTCTCTAACATATAGCCTATTCTCGTTAAAGCATTATTTACTTAACGCCAAGAATTATTTTATCGAGCGGCTCCTATTCATTTGAATAGGCAGGCCCCTTTTGTTCTTTTAACGCAGGTTTTTTTTATCCTTTTACTATGAAAGTTTGTTGCGTTTTTGTGCTCGTGTGTTCGCACAGCACGCAGCACTATAGGTCTCGGTTGGTTTTCACAGGGCTCATGTGTCCCACTACTTTTGTCCATATTATATGTCCAATACATTTGTCCATATTTTATGTCCATCACTTTGTCCATATGGACAAAAGTAATGGGTTGCCTGACCCCGCGAAAACCAGCCGAGACCTAGAGCACTGTGTGGACAAAAGTACTGGGACGCCTGACCATTACGCCAACAGGGACTGATTCAGATACATAGACTTTCATATGGTTGGTACATACAAAATGTGTATATTCTCTCTATATTAAAACAGTCCGGTCCCTGAGTCAGAATAGTTTTTGGTTTTCACAAGTCAAACCTACTGAATCTACGAATCATTCAAGCACATATAT
>JBBIGA010000001.1:29280129-29293237 GCA_037576975.1 Alestes dentex | reverse complement strand
CTCTCTCTCTCTCTCTCTCTCTCTCTCTCTCTCTCTCTCTCTATCTCTCTCTCTCTCTCTCTCTCTGATGATGTAGTTATGATGGTTCAGAAGCAGTTGTTGGATCATGGAGTCTATCTTCCACGAGAAGGTGAGCTCTGATGTTTCTTCTCTGGTGTATTTCCTGGTGTATGGTGTGCTTGGTGTGTGAGGAGGTTGTGCGATCTTCTCAGTGAGGAGATGATTGTTTGAAAAGGTTCTCAGCTGACTGTGGCTCTGGTTAGCTCTGTGCTAGGCTGTTAGCTGACTTGCTAAGCTAACTTGCTAAATGACAACAGCACTTGACCCAGGCTGTTTTAAAAACTTTAGGACGAAGAGTTTAGGTTATAAATACTTGTTGGTGTTTGTGTGTGTTTGTTCTGTTCGGTTTTGAAGAAATTAAGAGGTTAATAAAGCCCCCAGAGCTCAGCTTCAGTGGTTCCTGTGTGCTAAAAGCTAGCCAAAACATTGGAACCAGGGCTAAGAGCCAGCCTAAACAGTATAACTGTGGATAAAGTCTTCTCACAGTTAACAGACATGATGATATTTTTGTCAGATTTACAGTCTGAAAGTGCTTTCGAGGTTGATAACTAAGTTAGACTACTAAATGTTTCGGCTTTCTGCGTTAAAGGTGCATGTCAGATAATGTAATGTGTCCACCAACATTTCTTTTGAAAGCAAGAGTATTAACAAAGGGATTGGATCCCCTTTTTTGCAAGAACATCCTCTACTCTACAGGGACATTAGATATAGCAACATTGCGGAAAGGATTGGATTGCACTCAGCCATAAGAGCATTAATCAGGTCAGATACTGTCAGTAACAATATAAATAAACAACTGTTAAAAAAATAATCATCAATAGCAAGAGGATTAAAAAGCAGATAAATACATAACATTTATCACCTAATTAAGTTAGACTACTAATGATTTGGCTGTCTGTGTCAGGCTGCGTTAAAGGTGAATGTCTTCCTTACTTTTTGCCTTAACCTTTGACTTTTCTTTGACAGGAGTTGTTCAGGTGTTCTTAGCTGGCAGTATCTTGGTTGAATAGTGTACACTGATTCAAGTATAGCTTTAAAGGTTGAAGGGCAGATGTGGACTACTTGAGCACTGATGTGCGTCGCTCTGGATGAGAGTGTCTGCTAAATGCCGTAAATGTCAGTTGACATAATGTGTCCAAAAGTTTGTAGACGCCATCAATTGTTCTGAAATCATGAGTATTCATAGAGAGGTTGGGTTCCCTTTCTTGCAGTAGCACCCTCTACTCTTCTGGGAAGGCTTTGCCCAAGGTGTAGCAACATTACTGTGAGGATTTGATTGCCACAAGAGCATTAGTGAGGTCAGCTACTGATGTTGGATGAGTAGTTTTGGCGGTCAGCAGCACCCTACCTCTCTAGATGGCACTGGCTGCTCCAGAGCATCCATTCCTATTGGCTTTTCTATAGAAATCATACAAGTGTTTGTCCAGCTTAAAGCTAAATTTGTTAAAAAGAGCGTCTGGATACTTTTGGACATGCAGTGAACGTCAGATGTCAGTTTAATAAATGTCCATTTATTTCCTCACAGCAAGAGGGCTCTTTATGTGCCCAGCACTGCTTGAATAACCTGCTTCAGGGGGAATATTTCACTCCAGTGGACTTGTCGTCCATCGCCCAGCAGTTGGATGAGGAAGAGCGAATGAGGATGGCCGAGGGCGGCGTGCTGAGCGAGGAGTACCGGACATTTTTACAGGTAAATAAGAGAGCTGGGGTACAGGTAGAGCTCAGTGTCATTAAAACCCCTTCACTGGTTTAATGGTGATTTTGCTTTCCCATCTCTATCACAGCAACCGTCAGGGAACATGGACGACAGTGGGTTCTTCTCCATTCAAGTAAGATTGTATTTGATTTCTTTGTATGTATTGTTCTACAATGTTTCTGTTATTAGTAATAGGCAAAATGCAATATTTATAGATATGTCTTTCCATGTCATACTACTTCTACTGTCAAAAGCAGTACATCTGTGAGAATGTAATCGGCCAGTGCTGTTTCCAGTGCATTTAAAACATTACAGCATTGATAATGATAACTAACGGTGTACTGATACATCTTGGCTATTAAAATATCTTGTTGTCATAAATAGACTCAAAGATGATAATGAGTTCATGTATATAATGTTATAAAGGTTTATTCATTATATATATACGTTTCTGTATAATTGAGCGGTTGAGATCAGTCCAGTGGGTTTGGTTTGAACTCGGATTTCTTTACGGTAGTGATAGGAACCAGGGCTCGAGCTGTCTGTAAAACATATTTAGTCATTTTATTTACAAAATAAACCCTCCAGTAAACTTACATGTGTCTTGGGTTTTTACATGTTATATTGACGATGGTGAGAGAGTGGGAAATCTGAAGAAACGTTTTTGGGACTAATGAATCGATTTTAAAAAATATTTTCTAGTCCCATATTTTGTCAAAACCGGAAAGCATCAGTAACCATATTTGTAGCCATTTTATGTAATACCTTTATCTAAAGAAGTTTTAACACATATTAAACTTTGCAGACAGCTGGTTCCCTTCACCACCACTGTGAATCATTAAGGAGTTAATTGACATATAAACCGCCTAATCTTAACCAAAAATGTGCCAAATTCCCCCTTTAGTGAAGTCTTTTTCAGTTTTATGTTAACAGTGCCCTCACCTGGGTCACCTGGGTATCACAATACTATATAACACTAAACACATATAAAGAAAAAGACCTTTTGAACTGTCATTAAACAGTCATCTCCGTTTTCCCCATGAGGTCATGATTAAGCTTACTAAACCTGTGAGTTACTGATAAGTCGTTTTGTGTGTTGTTTATATCTCTGTGGTACTTTGGAGCTTGACCTGGCCTTGATTGTTTTGGAATCCCCTGTGATTTCAACATTGTTAGAACCAAGTTTGATCCAAATCTGTGACTTTGCCGGTTGAAACCTGGCACTTTTCTTTTTATTCCTTGAACATTTTTACAAACAAGTGTCCAAAGAGTTACACCAGACAATTTCTTTTGTTGGCCAAAGTGCAATGTTTGGTTTGCGCTGAGGGCCAAAACAGTATACAAATAGATTTGCAGGTTTCCAAATATTTTATTATGTAATTATTCTGTATTTTATTGTAAAAAGTACAAAAAGTGTACAAAAGCAAATTTAAAAGGGGCAAGACAGTTGATTTGCAGGTTTCAAATATTTAAAGAATAATGTATTTCATAAAATTACACTGTATTGTACTGTCAAATGTACAAAATGCACAAAAACTAATTTAAAAGCACCAAAATGTACACATAGATTTGCAGGTTTCATATGTTTAAAAAATTTATTCATGAATTTACAATATATTATCAAATACAAAATTTCACATGGAATGACATAAATCCAAAGTATATTTTATAGAAATACTGTGTTTATGTACATGAAGTCAGAGACCTTTTAATGTTGATATTGGTTTTTAAAGTGTTTTAAAATGTCTTTATATTTGATTGCGGCAGGTAATAAGCAACGCTTTAGGAGTGTGGGGTTTGGAACTGATCCTCTTCAATAGCCGCGAGTACCAGCGACTCATGATAGACCCAGTGTAAGTTTTTTTTCTGAGTCACTGTTCTCGTTCTGGTGTTCTTGTGGTGGTTACTTCAATTCATATTAACTAGAAAGTCGTCTGTGGTTTCAGAAATGAAAAAGCCTTTATATGTAACTACAAAGAGCACTGGTTTACAGTACGGAAACTGGGGCAGCAGGTATGAAATCTGTACTTTTCATATTTACATACACTGTGTTATACAAGTCTGACCATGAGACACTTTAGGCCCTTTACACAGGTCTACAGGAACTGTTCTGTATCTGAACTGTACTGTGATGGTACTGAACTTGCAGCACGTTTTGATGCCATTTGTTTCAATTGGTTCTAAAAATAGCAGTTAGAGGAATGCTAAAGTGAAGAAATAAGCTGCTAATGAATCGAAGGGTGTCGTGTCATTATGTAACTGAAGAGATCTGGAGAACAATGTGGAAGTGAAAGCTCATACCATCTTGTCGTTCTTCGTAGTGGTTTAATTTGAACTCGCTTTTGACGGGACCAGAGCTCATATCAGATACATATCTGGCACTTTTCCTTGCACAGTTACAGCAAGAAGGTAAAGCTCCTTTTGAGTAGTGTTCTGATCATTGAAATACATTTAAACTGTAGTTTCCAGTTTGTGTTAAAGGTGGCCCTTATTGTGTGTGTGTTCCTGTCCTGTCTTTAGGCTATTCCATTTTTGTAATTCGAGGGAACTTGCCCGAATGTGAAGCAGACCAGATTTTACGAATCATGAGGGTGGAGCAGCAGCATCGACCAAAACTCATTGGAGAGGAAGAGGCTCAGACAAGTGGCGGTCAAAGGTGTGTCTGTTTTGTGTCCTACATAATACTGTAAAAATTGGTTTTAATTTAAAATCCTCTTAAGCCAGCATGTGGGCCTAAATGTAGAATGGAATAATGACTTTCATAATGAATTTTAAATAATGAATTTCAAAGAAATCCAATCTTTGTAATTCTCGTTCATATTAAATTAAATTCACATTACATTAATATTCTTAACACTTGTCAGTCTGTAAAATCATAATAACTCTAATTTGTCTATATATGAGAATGCTTAATTGTTAGTAGTGAGATCCATAGGTACTGTCCGAGGCAGCAAGTTTGACTTGACTTTACTTTAGTTTAACCACGGCCTCTCCTTTTCTCCAGAACCTCAGGTCAGCATGTACTGGAGCCTAGGCATGGTATGGAGGAAGGTGTGATCGATGAGGATGAGGAGGAGCTGAGGAAGGCTTTGGCTCTAAGCAGACAGGATATGGAAGTGGAGGATGAGGAGGCTGACCTTCGCAGGGCCATACAGCTCAGTATGCAGGGTAAGACAAGGACATGTGACCATTGATGCTCTCTAACCAGTGTTGCAGCCATTAAATGATCTAAAGAGGACTGTTTTTCCTGTAACCCCTTTAAACATATCAGTGAAAACCTACACCTTGAACCCCCCTACACATTTAAATCTGCCTTCTCTTAACTGTGTGTCTCATCAATGGTGTATTATAAGACATAGGCTCTTCGGCTATTTGACTTTTCGCTATTTTCAAGGTTTGATCAAGTCAAGGATGTTTATCTGGATATTAATAATGTTCACAAATGGGCTAATTAGGCTATAGTAACGGTGCAGTAAACCAATATTGCAAAAAAGTCACTACTACTGTGTATGAAAACATATTCAGGTTTCCGGACTCAATCAGAATTTATTTTGCAGTATATGGAGAAAATCTGAACTCAGGAGTTTGACTGAAAGTCACTCTGAACACACCAGGCAGAAATGCTTTTAATTTATATGACGCTCAAAAAATAACTGATGAAAGAATGATAATTTCATCATTTGGTCGAAACTGGATCTTTTAGTTATAAACTTTACATATAGTGCCTCCATTGGTAAAACATGCTCAGAAGCTTGAAGACACACTACCAGTCAAAAGTTCTTTCACACACTGAGATTTTCTATATTTGCAATGCTTTACTCACGTAATATTTACTAAAAATAGTCATGATTCTTTGCTAACATAAGTTTACAGTATGTTCACCATGTGAGTGTCTTTATTAGCAAGCAAATGTTGTATTCAACACTACTTACCTACAAATAGCCACCTAATATAATTATAATGTGGCTCACCAGAGAAGTATTAGATATTTAATGAGCTATTAAGGGCTGAAATAGTTAACAAGTACATTTAACATTTAAAAGGCAGTCTAGAATTTGACTCTGCATCACCACACAACCAGTAAATAGGGGTCAGACATGCACTGTTACAGATTCTTTCCATGTTATAAAGGAAATGTTTGTTTGTGTGTTTTTTTACATTTACAGCTCACTCAACAACTTTTAAGCGTTTAACAAGAATAGAAATCTACCGTTTATTAATTAAATGGATAATGAATAGATAAGTGGTAAAAACATGTGAGCTTTTGACTGGTAGTTTATATTATAATTTTGTGGTTTTGTTGACAATACCTGCATAGATTTTGTCTCCTTACTGTAGGAGCTTCAGGGAGCAGCAGCCTTATAAGCACTAAAGAGTCTGTAACTGCCGTGAGTCCAGCTTCCTCAGGAAGTACTACAGGTGGCGTGGCACAAAGCACTCAGAGCGAAAACCTCACAGCAGAAGAGCTCCGCAGAAGGAGACAGGCTTACTTTGATAGGTATGAAGCATTTTAAAACACTTTATTCTGTGCTGAAAAACACGCTTTAAAAACACGTACCTGAGCTGCTCGAAGGCAGGGTCAAAAGCGAGCCACAGCCGAGCTGAGATGCGTCACTGCTTTCTGATTGATTGAATTGTCATCACATAGAAAGAGACCACTGTTTATTACGGTCCAAGCAAAAAAAAACAGCGGAGACACAAACTAACAACTAGGACATTGATGAAGTACAAGCACGACTGTCTGTCTGTGCTGAAGACACATTTCTGTGGAGCTTTCTATGACACTAACAAATTTATCTTAAACACAGATAAATAATGCTGAGAAAAAAAAAAACTCAAACAAGACTATAAGTAATAAAAGACCACAATATGTAACAGAAAACAACTGCTGTGACAGAAAAACTCTCCACCGGTTCCACTCCATGGACGCGGTTTTGGGACAACCGGTTCATAAACCGTTACCGGCCTGGAACATCAAAACCTGATACAGCCTCAATACCGTCACAGTACAGTTTAGATACAGAATGGTTCCTGTAGACCTGTGAAAAAGTGCTTATATGCGTCATAATGTTTTAACTGTTACCTCTCCTTTTTCTTGCACAACCATATAGGCAGCCCCAACAACAGGCTCAGTCCACCTCACCACATCAGCCGGACACAAAAGTTGCAGGTAAAGGCTAATTCTTTTAGGTTATAATGTTGTTGAGACTTGGAGGTAGATATTTTTGAAAATATTTTGATATTTTTGTCTTCAGAAAGCATTCCTTTTTCATCATTTAAAGAGAAGGTGATGTAGGAGAAGCCATTTTCTTACAAAGTCTCTATTTGAATTGTAAAAATTTGGAAAGAACACAGTGTAGTTTTAGGTTTTTTAACCTCATTTATGGTCTTGCTTTTCTTCTTATCAGGTGGAGAGCAGGACACTGGGAGTAAAGACAGCCAGTGAGGCCATTGGGATCTATAGCCAGAGCTCTATAGCAACCAACTACTAGCTGCCCCGTCCACCCCTTTAAATCGTCTTGGTGTCTGAATGACAGGAAGGACCAGGTTCCAGGAAGGGCCATTCATCACTAGCACACTATTCCCCATGGATCCACTCTCAAGGCTCTTACATGGACAGAACTGAACAGGCATTCACATGAAATGTAGTACCATAACCTACTGTGTAAAGTGGCGTTATACGCACCGCTGCTTTACTTTTTTAAAGTCGGGAAGAAGGGAGGGCTCTGAAGCCCATTAGTTTTTTCTTGCTTAAGTCTGTTATGGCCTTTTTACCACAACGCCTTTAAATATGCTAATATAAGTTTCATAATGATCTGTTTGCAATTTTCGGGAAGAAGGAGGTTCGCAACTGGAACAAGTGGGGTGGTTTAATAGATGGAGGCTGCTTTCATAGACACCTAAGCCAGGGGAGAGTGGAAAGGAATTTGAAACCCTTCTTTTGGGTGTACGGGCTTTTCAGGACCACGTATTGGGGACACCACATCCTGTCTTATCTTTCTTTACCGGGCATAATGTAAGAGGGACCGTTTCCTGATGCATTACCTATCAGTGATTGGGTAGTGCTTAAGAGATTCCTCGATGAAACCCCATCCTACCTTTTCCATGGTGTGGGTTCAAAATCTAAGTGTCCAGCGGGACCTTTTAATGTATATCTCATTTTTGGGACGCATTAAATGAATGCAAAAAGTATTGTCTTACGATCCCAAGATCACAATTCTTGATGATTCTCTGAGAGAGAGAGGCGACAATGGGCAGTATTTCAACTGCATGGATTCAAAACTCTCGCTATAATTAAACAGCTACTGCTGTTTGTTCATCAGTAACTTTCATTACTCTGTGTGCGTGTTTGAGCACATAGATAAAAGCACCTGTTAAGGGATGATCTGCATTGGTCGTGGGATTATTGAAGCATATATGTTAGGTATTGACAGGGCAGTTATTCTAAGACCCAACTTAATCATTGTACTTCCAATGCAGTAAAGCAGAGAAGCTTTACTGAGAGTGTTTACAGGTACCTCTCACTGGATTTACCAGTGCTGCAAATATCCGAGTGTGTCTGACGTATGCAGCAATCAAGATGTATTTTTCAAGCAGTCACAAAAGCATATGATGTGTATTAGTAGTAAAGAAATGCTACTGACGAGATGAAACCATCAAGCTTTTCATCCATTTTTTTTGTTTCCTTAATGTTCTCCCTAGTAGACCGTGCTCATGCTCTTGGTTTTTCAGTTTCTTAACTCATCCTTAATACAGGTAGCGGATGTCGAAGGCTTTTCACTTTAGAACATACTCCTGCTCTCCGTCTTTATGCTCATGCACAATTACCTTTGTAACTTTTGATTTTTTACTTGTTAAAATTAAATGGTTTTTCCCCTTCATTGAAGTTCCCTTGCTCGTGTTTGTTGTTTTCTTAGTTTTGAAAGAACATTTTGACTGCAGTGTCACGCTATGAATAGTCGTACACTTTATTTGTTAAAGTAATGTGACTATTCTGTCATACGTGAACACACCACAGCACACGGTGTGAACCGCATGAAATTCTTCCTCTGCATTTAACCCGTTCACCAAGTGTGTATTTGTCATTATATTTTTCATTATATTTTCTATCCCACTGTTGTAATGGGATTCCAAAGACTCGACAGGTCTGTGCTGATAAAATGCACAGTACTATGTGTACTAGTGACACTAGACACTCCATTAGATTTGCTTTGGATTAAAACTTGCCTTCTGGACCCCACATGTTTGAATACCCAATTGTTAATAGATAATCCTCAGCGTGTTCTTGCACTTTGTTTCTCCAAACACGGGGAACAGAGCAGCCTGAAACGCACTTTAGCTGGTGGTGGTGAGTTGAAGGACAACAAAGCTGTTTATAGTCGCATTTATATTTTGATCATTAAATGTTTTATCTGTATGTCTGTAATTTTCTGCATGTTTGTTATGTTTTAGACAGTGTATTTTAATGAATCTAGTGAAGTGATTTACTTTGGCAGTGTATGTTCTATAGTGTGTGTATACACAGACACGTGTGTGTGTGTGTGTACAGTAAACCCTCAAAATTTGCGGGGGTTACATTTCAAGAGCACCCATGAATAGCGAAAAACCGCGAATATGTGATGTGGTAAAAACAGTGCCTATTTTATAGTGTAAACCCAAAATAAATGCTCTCAAAACACTTTAATTTCATTTTAAACTCAGCTTAGTACATTACCCTTAAAGGAAATGTAATGGTAAACCCGTATCCATACTGTACAGTTTACACTGAACTGCTGTCTCCCGCAGTGCTAGAATGTAAATACCGATGTTACCCCTGTATAGACTGTCCTGTAATTCATGCACGGCGTTTTCTTAGGTGTAAGCAGGTAAATACCGTAATAAATTCATTTAATTTACAGTAATAAAAATACAGGGCTTTAAGAAGAACAAAATGAAAATGCAGGTTCTGATGCGGAATTCTGGACTGCAGCTGCCAGAGATGCGTCACAGGGCAGCAGCCAATCAGCAGCAAGGAGAAATAAACAATATTCTCGGATTGGCTACTTTCAAACCTCCCGCCTCTGAGTGCAGGGATTGTTTACCATCCCAAGACGCACTTAGTTTGTGTTCTCTGGACAGTACTAAAAAATGTATAGCTATATTTTAAATGGAAATGTTGCTGAATTTATGTTAATATTTATGTTACAAAATTAGTAAATTTAGTACATTTTCTTAATAATTCAGCACTAAATGCATGAAAAATTATATATTTCCATGAAAAAAAAAGCGGAGGATACCTGCGGCTTCCGCAAATTTGTGAGGGTTTCCACGAACAATTATTAGTTTGGAACTAAGAAAAAATCCACAAAGACTGAAGCCATGAATGAGCAGTGGTTTACTGTACATATGAGCTCACTGAAATGGAACTAAATATGAACCATAATTTGCCCATAACATGCAGTCATATGCTAAAGTTTTAACATCTCTGGTCAAATTCCAGATTATTTTCTAAGTGAAAATGAGTAGACAAAAAAAAAAAAAATACCACAGGTTTCTGCAAAGTTTCTTACAGTTTCTAATTACTTGAGTTTATTGGGATAGAATACATACAATATAAAATGTGACCATTTTTGCACAGGTCATATTTTGTGTTTTTATTTTTAATTCAGCAAAAAAGGCTTTAACACTGCATTAATTCAACGTGTCATTTGACCGGGGGCACCCACACATTCGCATGTGACTGTAATCAGTTAGGTCTTTTTTACCAGAAATGCAGTAATTCTGATCTTTAGAGTGTATCTGGTGTTCTTTCTACAGATCCAACGTTGAAATGCCGATGGAGTGTCGAGTTCTCTTCCTCCTGATCTGTGCGTCCTCCTTCAAGCCAGCCCTCCAAGCTCATGAGGCCCAAACTCCCAACATCACCCTTCTGGCCTATAAAAACATTGACTTTTCCATGAACCTTTACCGTAAGATTTCAGGCCACCACGACAGTAACATTTTCTTCTCACCCCTCAGCATCTCCACAGCATTCGCCACGCTCTCTCTGGCAGCCAGGGGCTCCACTCGCAGCCAGATCCTGTCAGGGCTGAATCTGGACAAGCTGGAACAAAGCGGGCAGCCTGAGCTCATTCCTCAGCTCTTCCAGCACCTCCAGGGGAACATCAGCCACGGAGAAGCTCTGAAACTGGAACAGGGAACAGCGCTCTTCGTGGACCAGAATTTCCAAGTAGAGAGGGCCTTCAGTGATCAGATCAAGACGTTC
Source organism: Alestes dentex (assembly GCA_037576975.1). Classification (NCBI taxonomy): domain Eukaryota; kingdom Metazoa; phylum Chordata; class Actinopteri; order Characiformes; family Alestidae; genus Alestes; species Alestes dentex. The sequence goes on along the minus strand of JBBIGA010000001.1, from coordinate 29,282,237 downwards.
TTCGATGCTGATGTTGAGAATGTGGACTTTGGAGAAGCTGAAGTCAGCAAGGAGACCATTAATAAGCATGTGAGGAAGAAAACCGGGGATAAAGTGAAGGAGATAGTGACAAAAATTGAACCCCTGACTCGAATGATGCTGATCAATACCATTTTCTTTCAGGGTGAGTAACTCAAAGTACTCTATATGGAGAAAAGTATTGGGACACACCTGTTTTTCAGGGTTTTGACTAGACCCCTCGCTTCCAGTGAAGGACAGTTTTCAGGAAACCAAGACATTTTGGAAAACGCCATCCTTCCAACTTTGTGGACCCAGTTTGGGGAAGAACCTTTTCTATTCCAGCATGACTGTGTCCCAGTGCACAAAGCAAGCTCCATAAAGACATGGTTGGATGAGTTTGGTGTGGAAGAACTTGACTGTCCTGACCTCAACCCCATCCAACACCTTTGGGATGAACTGGAAAGATCAGTGTCTGACCTTATAAATACTCTACAGAAAGAATGTGGAAAAATTCCCTCCAGAATCTTGTGGAAAGCCTTCCAAGAAGAGTGGAAGCTGTTATAGCTACAGTGGGGGTCCAACGCCATATTAAAGTCTATGTATATAAATGCAATGTCATTAAAGTCCCAGTTGGTGTAATGGCCAGGTGTCCCAATACTTTTGTCTATATGGTCTGTCTGTTCGGCTGGAACTGGCTTGTCTTTGAAGCAATTGATTAAAGTGTGTGTGCCATTCTTGCCCATGTCCAGGTGCCTGGGAGACCCCCTTCAACCCCAACCACACTGAAAACAGTCGCTTTCACGTAGACAGGTACAAAATCGTCCAGGTTCCCATGATGTTCAGCGTAAACAAGTTCTACGTTGCCAGTGATGAAGAGTTGAAGGTGAGGGTGTTGCGTTTGCCTTACTTGGGTGGAGCGGCGATGCTCATCGTCCTGCCGGACAGCCACATTGATTACACCGCCATCGACGATGAAATAAACGCTGATCGATTTCTTTACTGGATCAAGCACATGAAAAAAATGTAAGTTTGGAGGTACATTTTTGCATGGATTCACTTATTTCTTCGTTCTACATTTGGATTTTTATCTTTACATTTTAATACAATTGTTCTATATAAGTACCTGGTCCTGTTTAGTACCTGATTCTATTTAGAAGCGCACAAATTGTGAATGTAGACCAATTAAAGCAAACCAGTAGTATTCTGGAAACTTCTGATTACATCAATTAATCCAAGTTATTTAAACACTCAGAGGAGGTTTTAGTGACAGGACCTACATCAAAATCATCACAGAGAGGGGAACCTTCCACATGTTAGCATCCTCCTGGTTGATCAGAGATGGGTTTGTATGGAGCTTCAGTGGTGGAGTTTCAAAGGGTTTGTTGTTTTTATACAGATAAACACACTAGTTTTCTCAAGACAGAAGAGTATAAAATATTTACAGGACTTTTTAACAGTAACTTATGTATGTTCATGACAGTAGTGAGCACAAATAGCCAGTTAGCACTCAGCAGTCAGAATGCCAGCCAATCAGCACTCAGTAGCAAGAATGTTACTGTCAAAAACCCATTTACTGTAAAAAAAAAAAAAAAATCAGCAGTGAACGGATAGAAAAGTATTTTATCATATTTTGTACCCGTTAAAGCCCATTCAGTACAGACTTGTTCGCAGGGTGGTTTCCACTCAGTGTTTTTTTGTTATAATGGAAAGAAAATCTCCAGACAAACAGGTTCTAGTTACTTCTTCAGACGCTAATGCTGAAGGTTGCACTAGAGCTCAGAGTAAAATTAGAGAACTTATACGAATAACACACACTATATGGACAAAAGTATTGGGACGCCAGACCATTCCACCAGCAGGTATTGTAATGACATTGCATTCAAATCCATACACTTTAATATGGAGTTGGTCCCCCTTTGCAGCTAGAACAGCTTCCACTCTCCTTGGAAGGCTTTCCACAAGATTTTAGAGTTTCTGTGAGAATTTGTGCCCATTAATTCTGTAGAGCATTTATGAGGCACTGATGTTGGGTGAGAAGGTCTGGATCACAATCTCCATTCCAGTTCATCCCAAAGGTGTTGGATGGGGTTGAGGTCAGGACTCTGTGT
>JBBIGA010000001.1:29267595-29280029 GCA_037576975.1 Alestes dentex | reverse complement strand
TCAGAAACACCTGGTTCACCTCACCAGTTAATTGTCAGGTTTAGTGAATGTGTTTGAGGAGGAGAACCATCAAACTGCTGGACACCGACCCTCCAGGACCAGAGTTTGACACCCCTGCTTACTGTGTTGAAGGGACGACCCTAATAGGACCAGGATTGGCAAAAACATTGGAGCGACTCAGTAGAACTATTCCACTTTCTGATCAAACAGGCTTGTGATGAGTGTGAAGAACCTTTTAAAGGTTAATAAAGGCCACTGTGTAATACAGGGGCGTCCAAACTTTTTGTAAAGAGGGCCACATTTGCATTTGATAAAGTGAAGATGCCCAGGGGCCAATGTTTCCTTCTGACATTTTTTAAACCACAAAAGTTACATGAAAATACACACTGATATAAAACAATTTTCATTGTCACAATTACCTGTATCGTTCAAACGGCAATGTAACCAAATCTAAGCCACTCAGGCAGACGTGAACAACAAAACAAAACAATTCTGCCTTACTTTCATATATAGTCAGATAACACTGAACAAATAGAATACCTTAAATTTCCATGAGTTTGATAAATATCTGCCTTAAGAACATTTTAAACAGGAGTTATAAGTAATCCACAGTGGTGTGTTATCATTAAAGTTTAAAACAAGTGAATCTTGTCTTTTACAAGATCGTTCAGAAAGCAATAGTTTGTGTCACATCTACAAGTACATAACATCAACAGTTATAACCAAATCTTATTCAAGAGTTTAATCAAAATAAGTCCAAGTTCATTAGTGTGTTTTAGGTTTTTCACTGTTAATAGTAACAGATGTTACCGTTCAAAACATGCAGTTTCAGATTGATCAAGGAACAGATAACCTGCTGACACTAATTTTTTGCAGTCGCGAAAATGAGTGGAGGGTTTGCGGCACGGATGCAGAGTCAGAAAGCATAAGAATGGTGCTGCCACCGTGTGGTGAAAGGAAGGAATTACATTTGAAAGTTTTATGATTTGTTTATGCTGAGAGAGCTAGCGAGCCATAAATAATACATTATAAGACCGAAGCTGGGGGCCGTAATTGGCCCGCGGGCTGGACTTTGGACAGGCCTGTTGTAATATAAAGATCATTTACCATGTCCTTTTATTATATGGAGTTTCTTCAAACTTTACTCACACGTCTCATTTTCAAAAGTTATTCTCTAAAGAACAGTCGGCTGAAAGGTTCTTTGGGGAAATCAAAAAAGATTCTTCTAATTATTATTCTGAGTCGCTTACTGTTGATATTGTTCCTCTTACTCTAGTTTAAACCTGGATCACTTAATGAGTCCCCCCTCCCCATGTAAAGGGGGCACTAGGTTGACTCTCTTATCCAGAGCGACTCACAATCATTAGTTAGAGGGACAGTCCCCCTGGAGACACTGAGAGTTAAGTGCCTTGCTCAAGGACACAGTGGACAACTTCATGGACATCGGGTTCACAGACAAGTGTTTTACTCACTAGGCTACTACCACCATGTCTTTATGGAGCTTGCTTTGTGCACTGGGTTACAGACATGCTGGAATAGAAAAGGTTCACATACTGTCATCAGTCCCATGTATATCACAGTTATGAAGCATCATTCTCGAATAATGGAGGTTCTACTTTTCTATTTTAATGAATGACAACCTGCATGTCTGCAGCCAGACAAGTTTCCTCAGTGTAAATGATGTTTAAGTAAAACTATCCAGAACTGCTATGGTATTTTAATAAAGCTTCTGCAAGTATGTCACTAACTTTATTTAACCTTCTAAGGCCCAAGCTGTTTTTTTTACATGCATTTCATCTTTTGATATGATGTACTTTTAGAGAAAAATTCTGTCCACATATGTGGATTCTTGTCCTGAATTTCCATAAAACACAATAAAGTCATCTTTGTGTAACCCCTTAAGGCCCAACCTGTTTTTTTACATGCATTTTTATTTCTATTTTGCTATTTGGGCTTATTGGAACCTAATTCGAATGAAAAACTATGCATAATTTTTTTTTTATGTGATGTACTTTTAGAGAAAAATTATGTCCACATATGTGGATTCTTGTCCTGAATTTCAATAAAACACAATAAAGTCACCTTTGTGTAATAGAGTGAATTACACACTTGACACCACCAAATGGCGGTCTGATGACCGACATACGTGTCCATAACACCCCCAATTCAGCAGTGAACACGACTGTGGATATAAGAGCTAAAACCTGCGGTCCACACATGTGGACCGCTAAGACCCAGGAGGTTAAAGGCCATTTGTTAATACAATATTCAGTGCTTATGTGTGTTTGGAAGCCTCTCTGTAGTTAGCCTTTAAATAAAGTGTTATTGGTGTTTTTATAAATAAGAAATGATAGGAATCTTTAACACAAGAAAGGGAACTTCCTGTAAGTTTTCAAAGACTAAACATCTGTAAAACAGTTCTATACAGAGTAGCTGATTGGGGTTAGAGGGTTAATAGAGGCTTTAGACTTTGAATAGCATTAGTTTTTGTTTTGAATTAAAGAGAGAGTTGTCTTTTTTGGAAAAACTAAAGTAGCAGGCTTAGGTCACTCAAATTAAGGCTGGGTTTAGATTTAGGTATAGTATTACTCACCTGTGTGTGTGTGTGTGTGTGTGTGTGTATAAACAGGCCGTTTGCATATTAAAACAGAATTCTAGTATCATATAAGAATCTCTGAGCAAGGAAAATGATGGAAATTTTTTGTTTAATGGGAGGAATTATATATTACCATTTTTGTTTTTATTTCAATTAATTAAATGAATAATGCACGGTAATTCAGTTTTTAAAAAAACATTTGGGCATGTTGAAAATGATTATACAATACACACTTGAAACAAAAATGAAAATAAATTAAAATTCTAAAATCACGATTCAGTTGTCTCTTGTAAAGAACTGATTTGAAATATGTAATAACTGGAATTTCAAGTCACAAGATTATTGAATTGACTACAGTTTTACTTTCAAAATTAATTTAAAAACCGACAAACTGAGTTAAAATGTAAACAGTTAAAATGTAAAGCGGGGTGGCCATGCCAAACACATATCGGAACATTTATTTCCCCCCAAACTACACGAGGTGGAGTTTTCAAGACGTATCTGGCAACCCTGTCCCGCGTCACTGCAGTAATGTCTGCCCCCTCGAGTTGGCCATGTGTCTGAGAGACAGTCTCTGATCGCACACTGTCAGCTTCTTACAGAGCGGAATTACCGTGAGTATTTATCCTTTGTCCTCCATGTAGGTCAGGCACTCGACTTTCCAGTGTTTAAAGCACTGAAAATTACGTTTTAATCTGATAACTTGGGTTGAAATACTACATGTTAAGCCTGTTAGCATAATGGCTAATGCCACTCAACTAAACATGTTTGTTTGGACCAAAATAAACAATCTGATGAAAAACAGACCACACCTAATGCCCACACTGATCAGACCACACTTAATGTCCACACTGATCTAACCACACTGAGCTATGTAAGACAGGTTTGTTTTGCTCTAGTCAAGTCATGCTTTATGATCATCGAGATGAGAGTGTATTCATGGACTTCTTGTTGTTAACAGCCTAAATAAAAATTGCATGTAAAATATTAAAGGTCTGGTGTAAACTAATTTTTCTCTCTCATGTCATGTGGTCTCTCAGTGGTTCTCACTGTCCTACAGGTGTGATTCTGTTATGGAACTAACGCAGAGGGAAGTTTTTATTGAAGATTATAAAATTGCATCTTTACCTCCGTATTATCTAAAACAACCAAATCATATAAACCAGCTAAAACAACCTGCGGTCAAATTTACCTCCGGAGGACACTTAAAACTTGTGTTCACTCAGTTTGTCCCCATTAAATTAGGAAAATACATTTAATTTGTTACAATATAAAGCAAAAAAGCCAATTATTTATTAAGAGGCATTAAATGTTGAATGACGACATATTGACCCCAAACATAAAAGGAGGGTTAACGCCACAGGCCCCCAAGTTTTTAGGCATTTTACTTTGGTAGATCCAGTCCAGTTTAATTTGGGTTCCTGACTGAATTATTTCCGTATGAATGAATTTCATTGTCATTTCTTTGTTGCAGTAAGAAGAAAAAAAGATGAAGACCAAAAAACTACAGTCGAAGAAGCGCTTCAAATCCTCTAGGAAAAGAGGGATCCTAGTAAAGGGAGAATGGAAGTCCGTCAATGTAGATCCCAGCCTTTTTGCCGACGAGGGCTTGGGGGAGATTGTCTGCTTCGAAGAACTGACCGATTATTCCCTGGTCGAGTCCGAAAAGACCGCGACCGTGTCTCAGCTGCTGCAGGAGCCCACGGGGAAGAAGAAGAGGAAGGCCTTTAAGAGAAAAGCCTCCCAAATTGCAGAAGAGGCCTTTGAGGAAGAGCAGGAAGAGGCTGCCGAGCCGTCGTCTGAGGACGAGGATCAACAGGAGGTTGTTGTGGAGAAACCAGCTAAAAAGAAGAAAAAGAAAAAGAAGAAAGCCAAGAGTGACACCGCAACCCTTAAGACGAAAGGTAAAGAAGAGAGTGTGGAGGGTCAGAGCCTGGCAGAAGAAGAGGACCAGACACCAGAAGGCTCTGAAGAGAGAACTTCGAAGCCTAAAAGAAAGGAGAAACAGAAATCAGCTGCACAGGTGACCGAGTCTGATGCTCATATAGACCCCGCTGGGAAGGCGAAAAAGAAAACCAAGAACTGGACAGAAGCGGCCCTGTCGAGCTCCGCGGGTCGTGATACAGATGTCTCCGCCTGGAAGGACCTGTTTGTGCCCGAACCTGTTTTGAAGGCACTAAGCAAACTTGGGTTTTCTGCACCTACACCGATTCAGGCTCTCGCTCTTCCTCCTGCCATTCGAGATCATCTGGATATTCTGGGGGCAGCAGAGACAGGTATAATTTCTCATGCAACATGTGCAGTATTTGTGGTGCAATAGAACCACCTGAGGAAGGAGGAATGGTCAAGCTTGTCAGAACAGACTGAACTAAAGAAAACTTACATTTCATTTGCATCAGCTGCAGTGAAAGCCTTAACCTAGATCCCAGAATCCTGACCATACTGTGTTGTTCACTGTTGATTGGTTAAAAATACGCTGGGGAAAGAATCAATCTGTTCATTTCAAGTTCACCTCCATTAGGGCAATAAAACATTTACATTCACTGTTTGTCAAATATATTCTTGGTATAAATGTATAATCTTGCTGCTACTTTTTATGACAGTCGAACCAGTTTTTGGTCAGGACGCTGATCCTGGGCTGAAAATATGTTTTTCACATACAGAAATCAGATGTTTTTTTCACAAATTGGTAATTGTTCGTTAGGCATTTTTAGCATAAGCTAAAACATCTGGACAACATGGCACTGGCAGTTTTGGGCAGATCAGTCATTTTTAATGGTAATATTTGTCAAAACAGACGAAAGAAAAAGTACAATTAGTTTGCATCAGTTGAAGTGAAAGCCTCAACTTGGATCCTAGAAACCTGTCCTTAGTGTGTTCAAATAAACAAAAATATATTATTAGGAGGCAAGAGCACCCTATTGAAACATGGTCCAGTTACTTCTTTAGTCTGTTTTGACAGATATTACCATTACAAATGACTGATCTGCCAAAAACTGCCAGTGCTATGTTGAATTGGTCGGGCCTGTGCAAGATTTGCTGATGGTCTTTCTTTTCTAATGATATATATGTTCTTCTCATAATGAAAGGAGCACAGTATTCATTGTGGTCCAGGGTGATTTTATGTAAACCTTTGCTGTCATTTATCTGCAGGAAGTGGGAAGACGTTGTCTTTTGGAATTCCAATGATCCACACCATATTAGAGTGGAAGAAGACCATCCACTGTAAAAATTCGGATGCAGATGGGACTGATGCAGGAACTGAACCTGACATGAACAAGACGGGTGAACAGATAGAGGACACCGCGGACAACAGTGACGGCGCTCATGAGGACAAAAAAATGGATGAAGAAGAGGGGATTGCACTGGAGGCAGGAAATGATCTGGATGGTCAAACTGAGGAAGACGATGATGACGGTGGTTCTGTTGATGATCAGTCAAGTCAAGATGGCGATGGCTCACCAGAGGAGGAAGAAAACTTGCTCCAACCCTTGGACATTGAAACAACAGTGGGAGAGAAAGAAGCCAATGAGAAGAAACCTTTGCTTGGACTTGTTCTCACCCCTACTAGAGAACTTGCAGTTCAAGTCAAGCATCACATCGATGCTGTAGCACAGTTCACAGGTTGGTTTGGCTGAGTGCAGGTTAATGTGCTTCTCAGTGTGTTTATATTATATTACATTTACATTGCATTCATTTGGCAGATGCTTTTGTCCTAAGAACATTCAGGCTTCAGGACAGTGTGAGAACCAGAGGAGACTTCTAGGTGCTAAATCTAAGTAAGGAGTAATTGAAGACAGAGAGGGATTCTGCTGCTCTGGTCACCTTTGGGAGCTCATTACACCAGTGGGGAACCACGAAAGAGAAGAGTCCGGACTGGGTTACCTTGTTTGTAGGAATAGCCAGACAATGTTTCTGTGGAGGGCGCGAGTAGGAGCATTAGGCTGAATGATAGGATTAAGGTAGCTGGGTGCAGACCCAGATGTCACTCTGTAGGCAAGAGTTAGTGACTTGAATTTAATTCAGGCAGCCAGTGTAGGTCAGCTAGCTGTTTGTTTATTCCTCAGAACTGCACTCATTGTGATATTTCTAAACAGGCATACGAACTGCTATTCTGGTTGGAGGGATGGCACCACAGAAGCAGGACCGGATGTTAAAGCGCAGGCCGGAGATTGTCATAGCAACACCAGGCCGCCTGTGGGAGATGGTTCAGGAGAAGCATCCCCATTTGAGGAATCTGAGGCAGCTCAGGTGATGCCACAAGACACTTAAGTTTTCATTGGTCCACTCATATGGTACGGAGATTAAATGCTTAATATGTTTTGAGTCACACCATCAAAAGAGCAGCTTCCTGACAATACCAACTGTCCTGCACCTTTTTAGTCCAAAGGGACTTTCCCACAAGTCTACAGGAACTGTTCTATATCTAAACTGTACTGTGATGGTACTGAACTTGCAGCATGTTTTGATGTTCCAGTGCATCTCAGTCTGGTAACAGAGTTTTTGATTCAATTCTCTCCACAGTTTATGGCCGGTTGTTCCAAAACTGCATCCGTGGAGTCAAACTGGCGGAAAGTTTTTCTGTCAGAGCTGCTTTTGTTATTGTGGGGAAAGTGCCCAAAACGAGTGTGTTAAAACAGCAAAAGCCCTAAAATATGCAGGGCAAAGGGGAACTTAAGAAGCAGCGATGGGAAACAGTTGTCAGATACTCCACATTTTGGCTCCAACTCAGCTTGTAGAATGTAAGGATCAAGAGAAAATTGAGAATATCTGAGGGTCCCAAGGATTGGTTTGAGAACTACTGATCTAGAGATCCTGAATATATTTTGTCACTTATGTTTTGTTCTTTGAGGTTTCTCTGGATATTATAATGCAGGAAGGTTAGCAGCTTTTAACAGTGTTCAAATTGACCCCCCCCCCCCCAAGGTGCCTGGTCATTGACGAAGCTGACCGCATGGTGGAGAAAGGTCACTTTACTGAGCTTGAGAAGCTGCTGGAAATGCTCAGCACATCCCATTTCAACCCGAAGAGGCAGACCTTTGTGTTCTCCGCCACGCTGACCATGGTCCACAGCTTGCCCACCCGTCTGCTGCAGAAGAAAGGAAAGAAGCTGGAGCAGCGCAGCAAGCTGGAGCTCCTCATGGAGAAGGTGGGAATCAAAGGCAAGCCCAAAATCATCGACCTCACCCGCAAGGAGGCCACAGTGGAGACACTGACTGAGACCAGGATCCACTGCGAGAAGGACGAGAAGGATTTTTATCTCTACTACTTCCTGCTGCAGTACCCTGGACGCACCATGGTGTTCGCCAACAGCATCGACTGCATAAAGAGACTTACTTCACTATTGACTATTTTGGACTGTACCCCACTGCCACTGCATGCCAACATGCACCAGAAGCAGAGACTGAAGAATCTGGAGAGATTTGCAGAGAGGGAGAGGTAATGAAAGAACGAGATGTTCTCTGTGGCCTAATCTCAAATCACTCCCTGCTCCCTATGCAGTGCACTAGCTAGGTCATAAAATAATGGCTCCTGCAACCAGATAATATAAAATATGTTAAATAAAGAGCCATTTGGCTCATGTTCACAGCCCCTATTGGACATATAGTCCATTTTTGGTTAAAGAATGCAAAATTCTGGCAAAGTGCACTATGTAGATAATACAGAACCACTTAAGCATGTTTATTACATTTTAATGCTAAATATCAATGTTAAGAATTAGATTCTCACCAGTTGTCACCCCCCCTCCCCAGTTGTGTCCTTCTCACCACAGATGTTGCTGCTCGAGGGCTTGACATTCCAGATGTTCAACATGTCATTCACTATCAGGTAATCCCTAGACTGTTCCATATAGATGTGTTATCTTCTTTTATTTAAATAAATTATTAATTTTATTTAAGTAAATTAGTCATTTCATATATACTTTGTTTTGGAATAGGTCCCACGGACATCTGAGACATACGTGCATCGTAGCGGACGAACAGCTCGCGCTACTAAAGAGGGTCTTAGTTTGCTCCTGATTGGGCCCGATGATTTGTTGAACTTTAAGAAGATCTACAGGACCCTGGGGAAAGACGAGGACCTTCCCATGTTTCCTGTTCAGAACAAATGCATGACCGCTATTAAGGTACCGGGAATAACAAATCGTAAAGAATTATTTTATTGTAGTAGTTTGTTGTGTAACTGAGTAGTTAAAATGATGAATTAAAAAAAAACCTTGAAAAATGCACTAGATCTTTTGAACAGGGAATACTATTTCAGGATAGAATTGTACAAGACTTTGAATTTTGTGCCTTGATGTATATGCTACCAGTCATAAATATTTGCACACATTGAGATTTTCTTAATTTGCATTTTTACAAAACAAATATACTCAGTATTCTTCACTACCAAATAATGTTCACAATTTGAGTTCCATTATAATGATCACCAGACGAGTGTTAGATATTTAATGAGCTATTAAGAGCTGAAACAGTCAACGAGTTCATTTAAAGTTAAAGGACTTTAACTTAAATAGAATTCAACTCTGCATCATCACACAACCAGTTAATAGGATGTCAGACATGCACTGTTACAGATTCTTTCATCTTATAAAGGAAGCTTGTTTGTTCATTTATAGTTGCTCAACTTTCCAAAATCTACAGTTTATGAAATAAATGGAGAGTTGGTAAAAACCTGTGGTGTGCAAAAACTTGGGACTGGTTGTGTACTTCCGATAATTGGTGCGATTTGTGATTGTCTACAGGAACGCGTCGACGTGGCCAGGAAAATAGAAAAAATTGAATACCACAACAGCCGAGAGAAGCAGCATAATTCATGGTTCAAACAAGCGGCAGAGGACATGGACATAGACCTGGATGACGACTTGCTTTTGGGTTAGTACAGCTCGGCTGTGAAAAGAATAACCTTGTTTAACCCTCAGGACGCAGAGTGTGTCCATCTGCTGCTCTTTCTCTTGGCGCGCCGCTGCTCTCCGGACCCCCACCCACTTCTGGGCGGAGACTAGACCCAAAATTGAAAGAAATTTGTTCATTTTTGTTCATGTTCATTTGCGTGTGACACCATTTTAAAAACCCCAGTAGCATTCACTATTCCGTGATATTAAATTACAGTAACTTTGGTTCTACGTGACACAGGAACACCAAACAAAGCTCAGCATGACGTCTTGACACCTTGACAATTTACCATTTGTTGCGCTTCTGGCACAGATCCATTCTGCTCTCGTTCTAAGGGTGAAATTGGTTCATGTACGTTCTATTGTTTGTACTTCTAAGAAATACCTATTTAAATAATTTTCAAAAACTCTCTGGCTTTGCAGGAGCCGGCAGGGATGAGCGCGAAGAACGGGAGCAGCAGAAACTTGTGAAGGGCTTGAAGAAACACCTGAAGCACCTGCTCACGCTGCCCATCTTCAAACCCCACATGAAGACAAAATACCCGACTCAGATGGGCAAGCTGCAGCTGCCAGAACAGCCACTGGTCCATGAGTCAGCACTCATCAGTGTGACCCATCAAAAGCAGAAACAAAAAGAGCAGCAGAAGCGGAAGGGGAATCATTAAGAGCGGCAGCTTTTTTTTTAATATAGAGAAATTGATTTTGGACATTAAAAAAAAAAAACACTTTAACAAAAGTTTAGTCTCTTGTTTCGTTCATATACAAATGGTTTGTCTTTAAACAAGCTTTTATGCTTAATGTTGGCAATTAAACTCAAACTAAAAATTTATATATTAAAAATGTCATTACAGAGCACCGTCTTGCTGTGTAAAGATTGTAGAAACGTTCCTTAAAGATCCCTGGTGATGAAAAAAAATCTTCCAGTTGCTCCTAGTCCAGTTCTCAATGTTCTCTGTGCTTGTAGAGAATGTCGTAGTGTGAGGTTTTATAGAGAAGGTATATGGAAGTAGGAGATCCTTCTGGAATGGTGTGGTACACAAGATGACCATCACTGCTGTCCATGGATATGATGCACAGACTGACGTCCAGAGCCTCGGATAAAGCCAGGATCTCCACATGATCGCACTCCATCGCCATGGCCTCAACCTCCTGAAAAACAGCCAGTGTGGAGGGTTTAAAATGTAGTACTTCCCTGATCACTCGAATGAACTAGATGCATATCTGCAAGAACATGCAAAATGAGATTGTGTGGTTCCTGTCAAACCTGTGGTTGTTAATCAGTGGTTTTATCGTCCAAAAACAAGTGTAGAAAGAAAAAAAAAAAAAGTCCTCTCACACCGTAGATTGAAACTTGTGATCATTTGATTCAGGGGCCGGCGCACTACCGCTGCGCCGTTAGGGGAGTGTGAAGTCTCCAGCTCTTACCAAGTCATTTACAGTTAAGGACAGCTGAACATGTTGCTGCGTTCACAGGCTGATTAATTTGTATTAAACCACAACAAACAGTGACAGGCAACCTAAGCTTTGGTGTCTTTAAGTCTGTTTGAGTCTGCTATGTGTTTTGCTCCATGTTTGTTTTTTGGTTTTTTTGCATTTGTTTTTTTCACTTTTTCTGGCTTCCCTGGACGTCACGGACTCTCTCTCTGACTCTCTGACACATTCTGAAGGTGACTCGACCATTCTATCTGCCCATATATTACATAGGGGACTTGACCACAAAACATTGACTTTTTTTTTTTTAAACGATCAATTCTCTGCCCCTGATCAACCAATCAAAAACTTATGTACACGCGCACTGCAGGGGATATTATGGATGTTTTGATGTTGGAACCATGCCCATATTTCAAAAACAGGAAGAGAAGAAGAGGTGCCAAATTCAGCTAGAAAAATTAATAAAAATAAAACTCAAGATTTGCTGACCTGAGTGCAGTAAACTTTGAGGTTGGGTGCCTCCACAAAGTGCTGGAAGAACTGGGCGTGGTTCTGCAGGTGTGCTGATGTGAGGAGCCTCAGGAACTTCACCAAGCTGTCTGAGGTTGTCTGCTCATTGAAAAATCTCAGAAGATTCTCTTCTCCACCATCTGCTTCAAGCTGGTCCAGCACACTGAGAAACTTAAACAGTAACACACTTTAGATTTAGGCTGTAGTTTGTGGTTTAAACATTTAAAGGGGAATTCCAATGATTTTTCAAAAACAGAACCAACTCCGTGCAGTAGCAGTGATGGGAACCTTAGCTGCAATGTCTATAATTCTAATAGATTCATTGGGTTTCAGTTAGCAAATAAAATAGAATCAGAATCATTATGATGGTTGAAAACAATACAACAAAAGCAGAGAAAAAAAAAAAACCAATTATAAAAGTCTAATAAAAACTGTAGAAATACCCTGTACAAAATGCACTACACTATATTCACAAAATGCTGGGGTATAAATACTATAAATAAATAACTTGCTGCGTAATTTACTAGTTAACACAAACAGTGGTTAGGAGTAGTTCTCCATTACTGCACGTGATCCAGATCAATAGCAGATCAGTAATATTGATAAGTAGTGATACTGGATATGTTCAGAATACATAATGATTTAAAAATCGCACATATTATTGTGTGGGTATGAAGTGTGTCTGATGGGTGAGTCTGTAATGGGGAGGAGTTATAGAGTCTGATACGTGTGTGAGAGAGACAGAAAGAGGAGTTATAGAGACTGATGGGTGTGTGTGACGGGGGGCGGAGTTATAGAGACTGATGGGTGTGCGTGACAGGGGAGGAGTAATACAGTGATGGTGATGTGGGACAGAGGGAGGAGTTACAGAGTCTGATGGGTGGGTGTGCGACGGGGGGGGGGGTTATAGAGTCTGATGGGTGGGTGTGTGACAGAGGGAGGAGTTACAGAGTCTGATCGGTGTGTGACAAGGAGGCGTTATAGAGTCTGATCAGTGTGTAA
>JBBIGA010000001.1:29254989-29267495 GCA_037576975.1 Alestes dentex | reverse complement strand
GGGTGTAACACTATTTTACCATCAATACTACATATAAAACCTCTGGTCAGTTTAGATAGTAAGTAAAAATGCTTTATGTGTCACATCACAACCCCCTGGTTCCATTCACCGCCACTGTAAATCAGTCCAGGTGTTGCTTCTGTGTAACTCACACTGCTCTGAACGAGTCATTATGCAGATTTACAAATCCCATAATAACTGGTGAGTTCCCAGTCTAGATGAATCCGAACACGCTGAAGATGGATGTGGAGACTGGTTTGGTGGGGATGGGCTTGACCACCACGTGCGCGGTGCTGCGTTTAATCCCGTCCGGCACTTTTTGCATGTCCAACTCGGTGCTGCTCGCTTTGGCCCGGAGGCCCACGTGGGTGAGCGCGGCGTGGGGCAGCAGCAGGTGCGCGTGGAGGGCGTGGCCCGCGCGGTACTGGAAGGGGCTGCAGCCGCAGGTGAGGGCCACCCTGAGGGGCTCCAGGCGCTCCTCGTGGCTCCTGGCGTTCTTCTCGCTCCTCTCGCTTTTCCGCCACGCGTGGTGGAAACACGGGCGCGCGCCGTGGGAGGAGGAGGAGCGCGGCTCTTCCCAGAAGGAGGCCGGGAGCTGCCTTTTACGCATGGGCACCTGGCCGGCCCGGTGAGGGTCCTCCTCGGGGTCCGGGTCCGGGTCCGGGTCCAGACGCTCCGCTCGCGCCTCTCGCTTCTCTCCCGCGTGGGACAGGGACATGGACGTGGAGCTCTCGTGCGTACGCGTGCCAGGCCTCTCCTCACCCGTCCTGGGCACCGAGTCCGTGGCCCTGTGCGCGTGGCAGCGTGGCATCCTGGAGCACCTCTGGGAGAAGCGCTTCAGCTGCTTCTGCAGGTACTTCCTGTGGTCCACGGAGCGCCTGCACGGCGCAGACTTGTCCAGAGCCGCCTTGATGTCACTGGAGGCCAAGTTCACGAAGTTCAGCAGCGTCTTCACCTCACTGTCCGAGCTCGCCATTGTTTATTTATTTATTTATTTATTTATTTATTTATTTCAACAAGTCGATGGCTTAATCCATTACACGAATGCTTCAACAAAATACTCTGCAAGAGAAAAACAACAATATATCATTTTCATTTTGCAGAAGAGGTAAAAAAATAAAACCAAAAAACAAAATCGACATTTGGTGCCATTTTGAAACATTTTGAACAAACTGATGACTGACTTAATCCATTCCACCAGTGCTTCAACAAAACTTTACTCTGCAAGAAAAACAAAAATAGCACTTACATTTTACAGAAAAGATAAAAAAAAAAAAAGACATCTGGGACTGTCCAGAGCCTTTTTAAAACTGTATTTTTAAACAACTTGATGACTTAATCCATACAGAGAATGCTTCAACAAAACTTCTACTGTGCAAGAAAAAATATTTTCATTTTGCAGGAAAGATAAATGGACATTTGGTACTGCATTTGGTATTGCCCAGGTACATTTTTTTCTCGTTTATTTTTTAATTGATGCCTTAATCCATTCCACTTTACTCTGCAAGAAAAAAAAAAACAACCATGATTTTCATTTTGCAGAAAAGGTAAAAAATGGACATTGGATACTGCATTTGGTAATACCCAGGGCCTTTTTAAAATTAATTTTTAAACAAACTGATGACTTAATCCATTCCAGGAACAAACTTTACTCTGCAAGAAAAATATTTACATTTTTACAGAGGAAATGTTAAACTGGCAGTTGATGCTGCTCAGTTCATAGTATTTGACATTTGCTAATAATAATAATAAGAAGAAGAAGAAGAAGAAGAGGAGGAGGAAAAAGAATACAGCCCACATTATAAGCAGTATCAATTCATCTCTTGACAATATTACTCTCCAGAGATTACACAGTAATATTGTAAAATAATAACAATAACAAACCAGTGCTCTAATAAAACTTACTCTTTGTGCTGAAGCAGCCAGCTCTGCCTGCCTCTCTCCCTGGAGCGGTTTAACCACTTCAGCCAGCAGAATGAATATAAACTAGGTGTAGTTATGGTGCTTTCCTTTCATCCAATCAGTGGCCTCAATTCCCCCCGCAGCCAGCCAATGGGAGCTCCAGAGTTCCCCTATCGAATTCTTTACCCATGCAAATTGTTGTCATGGCGCTCCCTAAGAAAAGAGGCTAATAGATGCTATATTTCTTTGTAGCGACTGTTGTTTCGTTTCCCCCCACACTCTCATTGGACCCCTTAAAGACCAAATTTTGTTGGGGTTTTTTTTTTGTTTAATTTTTGGTTTACATTTTTTTCCCCATCTTAAAAAAAAAAGCTGCATATGAAGCAGCACTTAGCCACATAGCTTAAACATCAAACGCCTGATAGGCTAGCTTAAGTCTGTGTAGCTGTGGTGCTGGCATGCTTCACCGCAACAGGACAATAACAAGCTAGGGGTTTCGTTCAGGCCACTTTTAACCGTTCTGATCTAAAGGCCCCTTCTCTACCTAAGAGTGATGTAAGGAGAAGTAGGATTGGGGTGTGTGGGGGGGGCGGTGGATGTGGGCCGGAGGGGGGTGTCCTAAAGAGATGTGCGCATAACCATGGAAAGGGGGCTTGAACGCTCAAGAATCTTGTCTTTCTGTTTGCCCCCTCAATCGAGCGCCACAAAAGCTGAATTACTCATTCAAACCTCGCGGGACAAAGGCGAAGGAGCTGGATAGCACTCCTGCATTTGTAGTCAAACATTTAGGGACTTAAATCGAGTCGTCATGAAGGAGAAAGAGTTGGACAAAGCCCATAGAATTGCCATCAGCAAACATTTTCCTGTGTCATATTAGTGGGGTCTCCATGACTCCTTCTGGCCCGGGGACAATAGCACAAGTTTGCACACTCGAATACTGTCACCCTGCCAACGCCGACAAGGGCCAGAAACAGGACAATCCCTGCAGAAAGCACGGGCTCCGCGGGGAAGGTCGCAATAGAAAAGGAAAAAGGGACTTGTGAAATGCTAATTGAGCTCCGTCCCACATTGAGAGGGGAGGAAAGAGAGCAGGCTACCTATCGTCCCGTTGGGCCGCCTCCTCCCAGCACAGGGGTATTAGCTGTAGAGGAGCGGTTGTCTGGACAGCACACACTGCGAAGCATGCCTGGCCACCTTAGCTTCACACACACATGGGCCTAAACACAGAGCATCAGTACACATTCAGATTTCACCTAGTGCATGTAGCGCACCTTTGTGTGCAGTCATCATGTACTGCTACCAATGAGGATACACTGAGAGCTTTACTTAAAGGGCAATTGATTTTTCACAATTTGATGCAGAGTGGTTACGGTAAAACATGTCAAAGTGGCTGGATGTACAGTGCTTCATTTGAGAAACATTTGCAGAGTCAGAAATGTTTACAGCAAAGTCTGAACAGTTGGTAAAGACACTTAACAAGACTATGACTGATAATCTTAATCAAAATTATCAAAGTAATTGTAAATTTTGTCAGTGAGATTAAAAAGCACTCAACTATTGGCACTCAAAGTTTTATATGAATTAAATTCAACTGAAGAAGTTCTTGTTTATATTTCAACCCTTTTTTTTTAACCCATTTGGGTGTTCTGGATCTTGGAAGTGATGATCCATGACTTTCTGTTTCTCTGAGGTACAAATATAGGGACAATGCTGTCAGTCATTCATTAACTTGGTGGCAGACTAGAAAACACACACGTGAAATGAGAGAAAAGTGTCGCTACGTCCCTGAAAGTGCCCATAGCCTCAGATAGGAAGTTTAAAACAACCAGAGCTGTACTGAACCTGCCTGGAAGAGCAAGCATGTTTATTTTGCTCCCACAAAACAGTGGGGAAGATGGTCAGAGGGTCAGAACTTCTTTAAGAATCACAGTTATAGAAGATGTTGGATTTGGGAGTCATCAAGTCTCCAGAAGAATTTGGACGCCACCTCCATACATGCAAGAAGAAACCTTTTTCTCACCTAATCACAAACGTAGACACCTGAAATTCACTAGAAACTACTTGAACTGGAACCAGGCTCTGTTGAGATCAAAAACAGAGCTTTATAATAACAAACACTCAAGGTTGGCCTGGTGAAAAAGAAGTATGATTATATTGAAAAGGACCTGTGATGCTTTAATACATTTTGTGATGTTTTTCTTCCAGAGGCCCTGGGAACGTTGTGAGTATACACGGCATTATGAAGTACCAAGAGATTTTAAAGGAGATTTTAAATAGTTGAATCTCCTGGATGACAGTAATTCAAAGCATATATAGAAATGGTTCAGTGACCACAGAATCAAGCTTTTTGACATTCCAGCCCCCCAGACCTGAAAACCTGAAGAAAATAGTCCATAATAGAAGACCAAGGACCGCAGACGATCTGGAGAGAGTCTGCATTACGGAGTCTCAGATTGATACGCACTATATATCTCATCAAGCATTACAGGAAAAAATCTTTGCTCCAATGTTGGCAGATGGAAGATACGCAAAATAGTAAATGCAGGGGTGCCAATAATTCTGATTCGTGTTTTATAAATATACACATTTTGTAAAGGATTCTGGTGTCCCTTGACTAAATTTTTCTCACGTTGTGAAATTGACCACAAAGATTTTTTTTTTTTACTTATCATGCCAAATATTACAGAACCGACTGTATTTTTAAAGCCACTTATAATGGAAAGGGGCTAGCAAGGTGCTATAAGGTAAAGTAGCCCCCAAAGAAAACTTATTTCTACAGATTTACCACTATTTTACCACAACCAGCATTACATATAAACACTCAGATAAGAATATAGAGACAGTGGAAGAGATCAACTAAATTCCTTTACAGTGATAGAAAATGGACAGGTGGGACAAAACTAAAATACAAGAAAAATGTAATATAGGGATATTACATTTTTATTGTATTTTAGTTTTGTCCCACCTGTGATTTGCTTACAGTGTCTCTGTTTAGTTTTTTTATCACAAAAACAGGCCAAATAAATTAGACATGACCATTTTTAATTATTAGAAATAGATAGAATCAGAATAAAAAAATTAAGTTGATCCCAGAACAAATTTCATATGCAACAATTGCACGGACACTCAGAAACGTAGAGACAAGAACAATATAAAATATAATATAATGTAAAATATTGTAAGACATGACCCTTGGTTCCATTTACTATCACTGTAAAGGAATTTAGTTGATCAGTTTCTTAATAATGAACCATTTCATACCAAACCCAGGACTTCTGAACTGTAATAATGAACTGTTTACATCTCAAAGACTAAAATATGCAAAATTGTGGATGTGCAATTTTCTTTTAACAACCTGACAGTAAAACTCAGCTTCTTTCCTCACTGGGATGCGAGGAGAGACATAAGTTCCATTGCTGTTTTTTTTTGTTTTTGCACAATGCAGTAACATGATTGACTCCGACCCACAATAAACCAAGATGAGACCAGTTATTGAGCCCTTATTGAGTGAGTTATGGAGTCGACCCTACACTACATTTCCAAGCGGTTTCTAATACATTGCGGCCCAAACTCTTGAGTGCAGAGCAGGATGTGGAATTTACAGCCAAGCTTTTCATCACGGATCCTCTTCCAGCGGCCCTCCAGCTCTTTAAGGGCTGCAGGGCTCCATTGTCATTCTCTTTTTCCGTTCTCACCACTCCTCTGTCCATCTCAAAAGGCCAATTAAACAATAGCGCGCCCCTCCCCTGGCCGCCTGCCTCACTCCTGCTCTTTTGAAGTGACAGAGAAAAAGAAGGGAGGAAAAGAAGAAAATACGATGGGCTAATAAACCCCCAGTGTCTGCTTCTCTCTCTGACAGCCTGAAGAAGATGGATGATGGGACGGTGGGACTGTGGGACGGAAGATTGATTTATCTGCAATTGAAAGACATGGTGTGCAAACCTGGACGGGAGCACTATAGTTATGCCTCACATACTCGTGGACGCTGTCAAAAAAGATAAATATTTCAGAAAACACTGTCGGTGTGGTGGAACCCTGAAGGACCTTCAGGACCTTCAGATAAAAAAAGCATATTCCTTTGCAAATACATTTCTTACAATTGTATACAGTCTTCACATGTTGATATCTCTCAAAAGAAGAAAAGAAACCTTTCAATTAAGACTTCACAATGTCAACAAAAGATGCATAGATGGCCAAAGAATATTGATTATCTGGTGAAAATAAATGCAGAATTCTCTATAAAGCACATTTTAATGACATTTTAACGCACAGTTGCTGTTTATTTGCTGAATGTGGCATATAAGGCAACAAAATAACTGACCTGTGAAAAAGTTATGATACTTTTTTCAATAGGCTACAATAAAGGCCACATTTAAATGTGTTCTCTGTAGAGAATGTGAATTTGTTATCTCTTAGATAACAACAGCAACAACAAAAATATAATAATAATAATAATAATTATTATTATTATTATTATTATTATTATTATTATTATTATTATTATAAAATCAGTAACTTTGACCAGGACTGTATGTGTAAACATGATTGTATATTTAATAAACCCTCCTGTATATACACTATCCAAATATCTATGTACTCCCTCAACACTTAATTAGTCTGGCCTAGAACATTAAGTCAAGCCTTCAGATGTGATCTACAGCTAAATTATTGCAGATACTGATGGACTGACACCTGCTGCAGTCAGTACCAGTAGGCGATCTGGTATTTTTACAGGGGGGGCCTACTGGGAGCATCCCCCTGCTCCCACACCACCAACCAACACACAATGTGACGGCAGCTTAACAGGCTAACAAAGGGTACAGCACCCCCTCATCCGGTACTGAAAAACAAGCTGGAAACAAATAAACGTGTGCTCAGACTACTCAGTTTTTTTTTGTGAAACTATCGGCCAGTCATATTCATACTGATTTATTCTTAAAACTGGTTTGCAGAAAAAAATATTCTTTTTTGGTATTATCTAAGTTGTCCACTAGAGGGCAGCAATGATATGCTGAAATAATTCCACCCTGCTCAACAGAGCATAACAAATACACACCTGTCTAGTTCTGTTATCTTAAATGTCCAAATACATGCCAAATTGCACCGAATTGTAGTGTTATATTGCAAAAATACATTTATACATTTACAGTCGCATGGATTATATATGACACTCAAGCAAACAGGATGTGCACAATAAGAACAAAAGAATTGGGACACCCCTATTTTTCAGGGTTTGTTCTAGGTCCCTTACTGCCAGTGAAGGACGATCTTAATGCTTCAGCAGACCAAGACAGTTTGGACAACACCATGCTTCCAACATTGTGGACCCAGTTTGGGGAAGAACCTTTTCTATTCCAGCATGACTGTGTCCCAGTGCACAAAGTGAGCTCCATAAAGACACGGCTGGATGAGTTCAGTGTGGAAGAACTTGACTGGCCACACAGAGCCCTGACCTCAACCCCATCCAACACCTTTGGGATGAACTGGAACGGAGATTGAGACCCAGACCTTCTCGTCCAACATCAGTGCCTGACCTCCATATTAAAGTCTATGGATTTGAATGTAGTGTCATTAAAGTCCCTGTTGGTGCAATGGTCAGGCATCCCAATACTTTTGTCCATATAGTGTATTTCATGAACAGTGTCCAATTTATGTTTCATACATTCCCCAAAGGTTGAGCCTTTCTCCCATGACACAAGTACAGCCATAGAGAGCAAACACCAGTAGATATCTCCCCCAGTCTGCATGGTTAAAGGCTAATGGCATTCTCCTGGACCCTCGGCCACAAATAGTACATGACAGACCTCGACTTTGCTAAGCAGTGCTTTTTCCAGGTACGCCCTCTGGGGCGAAATAAGATCAGGCTGATGCAAGACGAGGAGTTTTTAAATGTCAGGTCTGCCTCTTAGATTATCTCTAATAACATAAAGGCCTGCCAGCTCTGTTATTCTCCCTCAAATGGCACTTGTACCCTTGGGCGACTGTTCTGCAGCGATCAGGTCCACGAGCCACCACACAGGCCCAATCGCTCACATTACCAGTTTGTGTGTTTGTGTGTACGTGAGCAATAAATTGACTTTTTACCTCAAATAATGAGACTGTGGAAGGGGTGTCAATCGATTTAAAGGGTCGATTTCATATCCTACATTTTCTTGTATTTTAGTTTTTTCCTGTCTGTGATTCGCTTACAGTGTGTCTGTTCAGTTTTGTATAACAAAAACAGGCCAAATTAATTAGACATGAAAACTGAAATTCTTAAAAATCGACAGAATCCGAATCAGAAAACTTTACTGATCCCTGAGGTAACTGCTTATTCAATGGCTGCACAGACACAGAGACACAAAAACACAACCAATAAAAAATGTAGCATAAAGTCGAAAAAACAAAATGTTTATTTTGACTTTATATGAAAACAAAAAGCTGTGGTCAGTAAGAGAGGTGGATATAGATACTATAGATAACTACATTTAAGTATTGCTGAAGTAGTTTACTAGTGATTTGGAGTTATTCTCCATTCTGATTCTGATTCTGAATCTGAATAGTGGTTCGGAGTTGTTCTCTATACTGAGTTCCTCACCGCACATAATAGTGACATAAGCAGTGATTTCACACATGATAAGACTACTACATAAGTAGTGACATAATGAAGGTGTTTTATTACTGTGCCTTTAAAACTGATAAAAGTAAATAAGCTTTGTTCTAAAAGGCTATCCTGTATTTTATCTCATTTAAAAGACAGTTTGGGCTGAAAACACCCCTTATAAACAGATGGGGACAAACTGCTGTAGGCTGAAAAGTTAGATATGAGTCAGTGTATAGGATTTTGTAATGTCACAGAAGCAGTCAATTCAAAATGTGATGTTTTTACAAATGTGATGATCTTACAAATACTGGCCTTCATTAAAGTGTTAATAAAAGTAATTTTTCTGTGGCACCACTCGAAAAACTTCAATGGGTGGGGCAACACTGATGCAAGATGAATCGGCAGATATATGTAATTGAGCTGTTTTTTTGTGACATCACAAAATCAATCGATGCTAAATTGCCCTACGGTGTGCTTAAATGTATTTGTCCAGGGTGTATGTTCGCCTTGCACTTTATGTGTGTTTGGGTATTCTCCAGCAGTTCTGCTCTTCAGAACTTTCCAGATCAGTTAGTTGTAGTGTTGGTCTGAGTTTTCTAAGTTTTCAGTTGTGGCCCAAGCTCCATGAAGGTGAAGGGGAGGAGAACGAAATGACATCTGGTGAGGAGCAGCTTGAACCCCCCCATGCTGAACAGAAGCCAGCATGGTTCTTAACATGCAAGCTGGTTATGGATGCTGAGATTCCCTGGCAGCCTTATGACGGAGCTGAAGTGCAGCTTCTCTTTTCATCACAGCCCTGAAGCTTTAGCCAATTACTTTAGTTCACATGTGTTCACATGTTACTTTAGTGCACATGTTTAGTTAAACATGGTCATTGCAATATTCAACTTATTTAAAGAGGCGTATAAGCCATATAATGGTGTATATATGATTTATAAGCAATAAAGCATAGATTCAATCAAATATGTTACATGTGCAAAGGTTTGGTTTTTAGATGACCCTTGTAATTGATGAATTTACATACTGCGGACACAAATGTGCAACTGCTGCTTGTATAATCTTCATAGAAAAGATTATTAAAATTTGACACTAGGAAGCAGGTGTACATGAGCCTAGCAAAAGTTGGATAGTCTTTAGTAATTCCCCTTAAATGCTGGAGGAACAAACATTTGGACAAATAATGTCTTTGAAATCATCCTTAAAAGACCCTTGACTACTTTTTTACTTGCATTATGAGTTTCTGTGCATCTAAAAATGTTTCTGTCCCATGACCTGTACCTTAGGACAGCAGTGGGACCTGTATGATTAATTTATAAACAATTAACCTAATTTTATTGATAATTAGAATCAATCACACTAGATACACCCAGGCTGGATTACTGCCAGTCCCATTGAATCTAACCATCAGAATCAGAAAACTATATTGATCCCAGAGGAAATATACTCTGTATTAAAACACTATGCTACATACATAAAATACTGTGGTTAGTAAGAGAAGCAGACATAAATACTGTAGATCACAGAGTGAAAACTCACAACAGAACTTAGATGAACATCTGCAAGAAAAGCTGTGTCATGTTATATCTAGAATAAAGCTTTTCTGCATTAACACCATTAAACAGTCAAACATGGTGGTGGTAGTGTGATGTTGTGATGATCCTTTATCGTTTCAGACTTACTATTATGGAGAAAAACAAAGATTCAGCTCTCTGACAGAAAATCTATCAGAAGAATGGTTCTTCATCCACCTGTGAAGGTCAAACGTAATTGGGTTATACAGCAAGAGCATGACTCAAAAGAAACAATCAAGTTTCAACAGTTTGTGACCATGCCTTTGTTATATGATCGATGTATTAGAAGGGGCTGGAGTTCTGGGGAGGCTCTTTCTGAATCTAAAGTAGAGATAGAACTTTATAGGACATTAGATCATTTCATGAATCCATTTTAGAGCACATTAGTCAACATCCTTACTGAATCCCACTGAGATGCTGGGGCAGGACCGTAAATGGCTCTTCTGCTCAAAAGCCCTTCAGTGTGGCTGAATTAAAGCAATTAAAGCAATTCTACCGAAGCAATTCTGTTTCATGGCTGATCCAGGCATTGCAAAATGTTTCCTTCTTTAGACAAAGATAAATTTAAACCTGTGTTTTGTGTTTCCCCATGTTGTCATATTACAGTATGAGAATCTCCATTTGGGATTCAGGGATATGTCACTTGAGTTACAACACTGGTACAATGGCAGTATATTCTAATATCCTCAAATGTCATTGCACTGCTGAATAAGCAAAGTCTGCGAGTTTTGATGAAAATGTCATTTACGTGTGTCATGCATGAATGATTTGGAGTTTGGGATTTGCTGTAGGCAACATCGTATGGCATCTTGTTGGCACTGCAAACAAATGTTTTTCCATTACAAATAAAGTGACTCGAACCCAAGCTGCTGGAGGGCAGGGCCGAAAGTGGGCCGCAGCCAAGCTGTCTGCATCACTGCTTTCTGATTGGTCAAAATGTCATTACAAAATGGAAAGAGGCCACTGTTTATTACTTTCCGCCCAAAAAACTATGGAGACACAAACTAACAACTGTGAAGTTGATGAAGTACAAGCACAACTGTCTGTTTGGACTGAAGATTTTCAGTGAGAGTTTTCTATGACACCAACAAATTATTCTTTAACACTGTGAGAAATGTAAAGCTGAACCAGGACATCAGAAACAAGTTATCTGGGTCAGATTTTCATCACATGGATAAAGAATGAAAAGAAAAAATGAAAAACTCAAACAAGACTATAAATAATAAATAATAATTAAAAAAAATAATAAGTAGCTCTGAAAGAAAAACTTTCCTCCAGTTTGACTCCATGGACGCGATTTTGTGACGACCGGCCAACTGTGTGGAGAGAATTGAGTCAGAAACTCCATTACTGGACTGAGATACACTGGAACATAAAAAGTTGCTGCAACTTACATTCCATTGCAGTACAGTTTACATACAGTGCGGTTCCTGTACACCTGTGGAAAAGTGCCTTCAGTGTCAGGTGGAACCGTTCTTGGTGGTTACAAATGCAGATCAAGTATCGGAAGGTTTCTACATTCACTGGAGACTGTTGTTTTACACCTGTTTTATTGTAAGAGTGCAGAAATATGCAAAGGGGCTGGTTTTCAGTTTGCTGTTCTTCATCATATCGATCTGCATTTTATATTCACAGAGAGATGTAACATCTCACTAATACATAGCAGACTCTTTTTTCCTTGGTAACACAGAGATAACATCGTAACACAGAACCATCCTATTAAGCCTCTCCAGCTTATAAAGGAGAGATGCTAAGGATGGTAAGACGATGACAAACTGGAGCTGACAGAGAGCGGGTCTCCTGCTAATATCAGCACTTATGCAACTAAGACTGATCTCACTTCATGCCCCACATATCACTCAGGACTGTTTAACATCGCCTATCTATGAAACTAAACCCACTGCTGTTATTAATACACTTGCTGGTGTGGTATCACTACAACGGGAGAGATAAAGCAGGGAGGCCCCGGATATTTCAGGCCTTTAGCTGATATGGGACGCACCTAAGCCTTCAGTACCAGAGTCACTCTTTTATTGAACTTCCCATGGCTGAGATAATACTTTTTATTTCACCTTTTAACAGCAGCCTCTTTGGCTCATTTGAAAAGAACACATTAAAAGAAAAAGAGAACACCAAAAAGCAGCAGCTGAAACTGAATAATAAAGTGCCTCCTGTTAACTGATGTACCTCAGTCAACTCAGTCAATTTAAAATCAGTTATTATCTGGCAATGTGTGATTAAAAGCTAACTTCACATTATAGTGTAGTCACTAAGGACTATTCCCCACTAAAGACAATTTCCCTCTACTTTAATTATTCAACATTCTTTTATTGATTTTATATGTATCCTTTTATTTATTTTATTCTTTATACTATGCAATGCAACCATAAGAGGTCACAAGCCAGTGATTCCTTGTGCCGGTCCCAAGTCCGGATAAATGCAGAGGGTTG
>JBBIGA010000001.1:29230553-29254889 GCA_037576975.1 Alestes dentex | reverse complement strand
TTTCTCTCTCTGCCTCTTTCTCTCTTCCTCTCAGCCTCTCTCTCTCTCGCTCTCTTGCTCTCTCTCTGTCTCTTTCTCTCTCTCTCGTTCTCTCTCTCTCTCTCTCTCTCTCTCTCTCTCTCTCTCAGCCTCCCCCCTCTCTCCACGGTACAGCAGTTCTCATCAGAGGAATATCCAGAGGAGCGCTCGCGCTTCATGAACTTTCCTCGAGCTCCAAGGATGAGCCGCTTGGACGCTCGTGTCCTGCTCTGGGACGCAGAAAGGGGCGCGTGCAGGAGAGGGGGACGCGTGCACCTATAGTGCAGCTGACCACTCGACTGCCTCGTGCACGAGGATGCTGTGGAGACACGCGCGTGAAACGGAGCTGCATGGACAGCGCTGAGCTCAGGAAAGTTTCCAGCGGAGAGACGGTCCAACACGCGTAGAGAAAGAGAGAGACAGGAAAACAAAGAGTTCTTCCGATGGTGTCGAGGGCTCGGACGGGAGGGACCCCACTGCTGGACTAGGCGGTCCGGTCCAGTCCTGATCTGTGCGCGAGAAGAGCCGAGGAGGATCAAATGCTGCTGCTTCCAGACACAGCCCCCATCACACTGCTCGGGCTCTGCCTCCTCTCCTCGCTGCTGCTGCTGGGCCAGGTAAGAGCTTCTCCTCCACCTCTGGCTTCACTGCTTCACCTGAACAACCTCACTTAGATAGAAGGTGGTTCCTCCAAGACCTCTGAGGTTTGAGGTTTTCACATAGAGCTTCTTATCTTATTTTATGTTCCCAGAGCAATGCTGTAGAAGAACCCTTAGAGAACAACTGATGAAACTTCAGTGAAGAGCATTATTCACAGAGCCTCATGCGTATGGATTTGTGAGATGGTGGCTTTGCCAGAGGAACTTTACTTGGTAGACGATTCTCAACTTTCTCCAAGCTGCCAGAGGGAGCTGGCAAGACCTCTGAGGTTTGAGGTTTTTACAAAAGAGCATCAGTTCAATCATGTTCTCTGAGCAATGTTATAGAAGAACCGTTGCCTCTGCAAAGCTGACGTGGTTACCGTAGTTTAAGAAACAGTGGCTTTACCAAAGGATCCACACTTAGATAGAAGGTGTTCAACTCTCTCCAAGACCTTTGAGGTCTGAGGTTTTCACAAAAGATCAACATCTCAGAATTTCAGGTAGATGTTCGTGATATTCATATCATGTTGTTTGAACCTTACTTGATAGATGATTCTCAGCTTTCTCCAAGCTGCCATAGGGAGATGGCAAGAACTCTAGAGGATTCAGGTTTTTACACACACACACACACACAAAAAAACATCTCAGAGCTTCAGGTTGATGTTTGCAGTATTCGTATCAGGTTGTCTGAGCAATGTCATCGGAGAACCTTTACAGAACATTTGATAGCACTTTGCAGAATATATTATTTATACATACACACAAACCTATATATTTGTATACATTTTGCATTGTGAATTGTTATTGTTATATTGTTATTTCGATTTTATAGGTTATGCTGCTTCAACTTTCTTTTCTTGTCCACTTTACTTTACTGTTGTAACAAGGTAAATTTCCCACCCATGGGACTTATAAAAGGTTTTCTTGTCTTATGTTCTCTGATCTATGCCATAGAAGAACCCTTAAAGAACAACTGATACAAATGTATCCACAGAGCCTCGTGAGTATTCGTTTGAGAAACGGTGGCTTTGCCAGAGGAACTTCAGTTGATAGAAGGTGCTCAACTTTCTCTAAGACCACTGAGATTTGAGGTTTTCACAATAGGGAACCATCTCAGAGCTTGAGGTCGATGCTCATAATATTCATATCATGTTGTCTGATCTGCACTTGATGGATGATGCTCAAGCTGCCAGAGGGAGCTGGCATGAACTTTGAGGCTTGAGGTTTTCACAAAGGAGCTTCAGGTCCGTCATTTTCTCTCAGCAATGTCACAGAAGAGCCCATGTAACATTTCATAACACCTCACTGAATGCCAGTATTCATAGGTCTTAATGACACCTGCAAAGCTGACAGTACGTTTGTTCGAGGGCAACATGGTTACTGTAGTTTAAGACACATTGGCTTTGCCAGAGGAACCTCGCTTGATTAAAGATGCTCAACTTTCTCCAAGCTGCCAAAGGGAACTGGCAAGAGAATTTATGTTTTGAAACTTGAACAGTGTTTACACTCTGAATCGAAACCTTTCATTAACAAACTGAGGAGCACTCAGCTTTCCATGATAATTTCCTGAAGGCCAGTGTTCATATGCTTACACAACATGTCTATAAGGCAAAAATAGCCTTTAATGCTTATGTATGTTCATTTCAGGTGTCATGAAACCCTATGAATACTAGCCTTCAGTGAAGTGTCATCAAGGGTTCTTCTATAGCATTGCTCTTGGACCAACCTTTATATTAGTAAATAATCTTATGTTACTGTATTATGTGAAGGTTCTTTACCTTTTAAATGTTCTCCACACTTGTACATCTCTGTACTCTTACATTGGAAAACACATACACTGTTTTCAAATTTTCATGAAGACAGCCTGAGCAGATAAATGGTGTTAAAACACGAGAAATCTAATTATCATAGACCCGTCGTGTGGGTCATCTCAGCCGAGATTCTACCCAAATGCCTACGCAGTTACTAATAAGAACCTGCAGGCGAGTAATGGGGTTAAGGATCAAGAGTAATGTATTCTCCCCGTGTCTCAAAGCCCTCCCACTACCAGTCCTAAAGGCACAGAAAAGCCCACTCTGTGGGTGGGTGATTTTTTTTCTTTTCCTTGCAGAACGCGGGACTTTTTGGACTGGATGTGTGGTGTATTGGGTTTGACTGTAGCTGCAGGCAAAGCTTTTCCAGTTTACTTTTATTCTGACTCTGTGAATCATGCGGCGCTGAATGATCGTCCTCACCAGTACGAGCATCTGTCTGCTTTTGTGCTTCTGGAGATTTTATCAGCTGTTGGATTGTGTGGTCACACCTCCGTCATGTGGGCAATCATAGTGGATCTCCTCTCAGTGCATCGCAGCCCACACGATATGTCACGCTGTACGTGCATGGTCTGTTGTTGCATATATCGCTCTTCATCTTTCACTCATGCATATTCTCCTACTCCCACCTACTCACGCTCTGTCTCTGTTTCTCTCTCTCTCTCTCTCAGGCTGAGCTTCAGAGGTCATGCTCACAGCTTGGCACTCAGAGAGGAGGTGAGCAGTGCCAGTCACTCTGCCACTGCAGGACCTACCCACCTCTACCTCCCCCTCCTCCCCCCCCGCCTCCTCCTCGGCTACTGATACCCACAGGTAGGGGCTGCTCTGGAACCTTGCTTAGCTTTTGGCTGATTTTTGCTATAAGCAATATAAGCAAGACATTTCAAAGCTATGTTAAGATTAATATGATAATAAAAGAGGGTTTGCATTAAATGTCATCCGTTAACGTCTTTAGGTCCGCGCTGGAATTAAACTGTCCATGTATATATATTGTATATAGTGTACAGTTGCAGACAATAGTCCATCTGTTTCTCATCATTTGTTGGACCATCTTTAACCCTTTCCTTAAATGGTCAGGCCCCTCACAGGACCATCAGTGAACAGGTATTATTTGAGGGGTGGATCTTTCTCAGCACAGAAGTGACATGGCCATTGGAGTGTGTGTGTGTGTGTGTGTGTGTGTGCTACATCATTGTATCACTGCTGGACAGTGATCAGTCCACCAACTAAAATAACCAGACTACAGTGTCCTGTGGCCAGAAACTGGGCACTGATGAAGGACCAGAAAACAACCAGACTGTGCAGCCTCAAACGAACCATCATCAATAACTTTAAACCCTCAAGGTGGACCAACAGGTCAGATGTAGAGTGTGAGCATGTATCTTATAGACTGGACAGTAAGTGGAATCAATGTTTAAAGACTCCAGCAAAAAATATCCAGTAAAACATTGAATCATGACTATATATTTTTGCAATATATCTTTTTACATATTTTAAATGTTTATTATTTATTTCTTCTCCTGAAAAAACTTTAATGAACTAGTTTTCATTCTTGCAAACAAAGTAACATGACAGGTTGGATCAGAAACACCATGAAGCAAGAATGCAAAGCTGTGAGAGATATTTCTCATAGTGCAGGTCTTAGGTTATTCATGCTATTTGTGACTATGAATATATTTGATATATAGCTCCGGAGAGAGAATCAACAGTGTGCATATGGAGTTTGAAATCAGCATTTGGAGAGGTTAGTGAGGTTGGAAGGCTAATTGCGAGGTTTGCTGAAGTGCTATAAAGTTCGTCGAGAGCTTTAGCTCTGCTTGGGTGCGATTTGGAGAGGTTTTTTTCAGTCTCTGCAGAAATAAAAGCACTTTCTTTCCACTCTGGTGCGGGAGAGTGCACAAACAGTGGGCTAATCACGTATTGGTTGACCTTGGGGACTTCCCCATATGCCTGGAGCAGCTTGTGAGATGTTTGCCTGCTGCTCTGCCAGGCACTGTAGTCAGCTTCCCCTGGAGAAGCCCCTGATTAAAACTCAGATGAGGTAATTAAATTAGGGGTTTGATACAGATAGGGGGGTAATGAACTGGGCCAAGATTCCAGTTTAGGTTTTTGAAGTAGAGCTTGAACAGACAGCTAGAGGCATTTTACAAATGAATATGGATGAATTCATGATTATGTGTGAATTTTGTACATAATACATTTTCAGAGCACACCTAAGAAACTGCATAGTTGAATAATTGAATATGTTTTAACAAAATGTACAGTGAATCTACCATTTACATTCTGAGGGACCCCCTGAACCACACAAGGTCTCTCTTTTCTTTTAATTCTTTAGCTACACTATATGGACAAAAGTACTGGGACGCCTGACCACTACACCAACAGAGACTTTAATGACACTGCATTCAAATCCATAGACTTTAATCTGGAGTTGGTCCCCCTTTGCAGCTATGACAGCTTCCGTTCTTCTTGGAAGGTTTTCCACAAGATTTTGGAGTTTCTGTGGGAATTTTTGCCCATTCATTCTGTAGAGCATTTATGAGGTCAGACACTGATGTTGGACGAGAAGGCCTGGCTCACAATCTCCGTTCCAGTTCATCCCAAAGGTGCTGGGGTTGAGGTCAGGGCTCTGTGTGGCCGGTCAGGTTCTTCCACACTGAACTCATCTAATCATGTCTTTATGGAGCTTATTTTGCACACTGGGGCACAGTCATGCTGTGTTAATATTAAATTTAGTGTAAAATGTATGAAAACTCAATTGGGTAATATGTGTAACGTGGACATAATTACAATTTGTGGTGAAGCTTTAATTCATCCAGTAGATTTACTTCAGTGTTCGATGATTTGCTTTGCATTTGACAGTTATTCACTGTTGTGCTGATGTAAGGTAGTAATTATGTGTGTATTCTGTAATTCAAAAGAATGGTGCAGCCTTAAACTTGGATATGAATGATGTGTCACGAACCAACGGGACATTCATCTTCGGTTCTCTGTCAGTCTGAATCTACCACTCATAAGAATAAATCCTCAGCTCTTCCCTGACTCTGCTGATTTACCTTCTACCAATCCCCCTCCCTGCCTCTATTTAACCCTTTACAGCAACCCTTTATTTATAGCTCTTATTCCTGCTGCCTCAGTTTTTATTTATTTGTAGCACTGGCATTAAATTAACACCTACATGCTGGGTACAGTGTTAAACTCTCAAAAATACATTGCATTGTAACTCCATTGCCATGTTTGGCACACTAATATATAATCTAGAGACTCCTCAAGATTGTTGCTCCCAGAAGGTCAGTGCCAGAGAATGTGCTTTTCTTTTCCTTTCTCATGTTTTTACATTATTGGTCTCTGTCTGTCATGCATGACATAATCGGCACCCTCATTTTATTCACCTCTCTTGCATCAGCCTTGGTTCTTATCCTCTTTTCAGTTCAGTTTGTCTTGAGCAGAAACTGCTCAAACAGCACAGTGTAGGGGAGAGCAGGGTAGGGTACAATGCAGGGAAAAATGTAACATTATATTTAACATGCTCTTGTCCACCTTCTTGTATTCCCATAGCAACATCACATGCAGAAATCTGACCAATATTACCTGATATTCACTCTAAAGACCACTTCAGTGGTCTTTGTTTTCAATGGGATGCAAGCTAGATTAGCTAGAGCATGAAACACCTTCACATTTTTTGTAACCAGTTTTGAATTATTTTGGCTCTATGTTTGAGGTCATTATCTTGTTGAA
This sequence comes from Alestes dentex, assembly GCA_037576975.1. Classification (NCBI taxonomy): domain Eukaryota; kingdom Metazoa; phylum Chordata; class Actinopteri; order Characiformes; family Alestidae; genus Alestes; species Alestes dentex. The sequence continues at coordinate 29,248,681 of JBBIGA010000001.1, read as the reverse complement.
ATGTCCACTTTCTTGAAAATTAAATTCTAAGAATTAGAAAACTATTTATCCCGGAGGAAAATGCTTAATTTGCTCATCTATCATCTCCCTGTACATCACTCCAATTTTCCTTCGATGGCATATAATTCCACAGTCCTCCTTGCAGCAGTGTATCATGATGCTCCCACCTCCATAATTTATTGGACTCTTGGGATCATATGTGCAACCGTTCTTTCTCCAAACAGTTCTAGTTTTGTTTTGTCTGACCAGGGCAGATTGATTAAGTGATTACATGCCAGTGTGCAAATGTTAGACAGACATCTCTATGCTTCTTTTTCAAAGAAGTTCAGTGCAGGGTGTAAGAATGACAGTGATTTAAATACAGTTCATTGTTTATATTCTCTGTTTATCTGCTGTTCCTGCTCCCTCGCAGGTTGTCCCATCCTTTTCAGTGACTACTAGCTTCTCTCTTACCTTCCTTATCATTAGTCTGAGAGTGTGTTGAGAAATCCTGCATTGCGCACCTCTCTGGAGATGAATATTTGTGGTTCCATGATCTTTGTAATTGTATGTTATAGAACCAGATGTACAGGCAGGGATATATAAGTTCTTTGCTAGGGTTCTGTAACGTTTTCCACTTGAGCATTGTTTGATAATGTTGTCCCTAAAACAATAAAAAAAAAATCACCTTCACAATGATGCCAGTGAAAGTGTCTAAGTGTCAAGGTTCAGAAAATGTGTTGAATAATCAGCCTAAATTTACCAATCTAGCCCTTCAGTATGTTACAGTTAATCGTAGCTATAGAGTAAGTTGTGGCAGTTGCAGTCACTCCTATATTAGCTGAATTGCTTATGAACAGTAGGTGCTGGAAACAGAAGAGTTCATATTTTCATTGATAGCAGAGACATTTACGTATGTGTTTTTAAATGTAGCAAATTGTTTAAACGTAGTAAACATTTAAATGTTACATTTTTGTGTAAATCGTTCTGACTCTACAGACTTGTAAAAGCAAGAGCGTTTGCGAACGAGTCTGTACTGTAATGTTTATGTATGCAGGTTGTTGAGGAGTGAGTGGTCATAATAATCTCAGCCGAAGTACTCTTGTAAATGATTTATGACTTTTACTGATCCATTTACTGAGCCTACAAAACAAAAGAGCTGTTTTCTGTGTAATGTATGTGTTTGGGAGAGTGTGTGCGAGAGACATAAATTGGGAGACAGTGGGAGAGAATGGAGCACAAAGTGGGGACAATTTACTTAATGTAGATTGAAACTTATTTATGTTTTTTGGTGATGAAGTTTTGTTCAGACCAGTTCACTCATGTATGTTTGACTTTCATCTTTTTTCAGTGGCTGAGGCTCCTGTTCCCCTGCTGAGACCCTGGTGGATGGACTTCACTGTGGTTGCGACAGCGGGATGTACTTCAGCTTTCCTTCTACTCTTAACTTTCATCATCTGCTACAAAGCCATTAAAAGGTACACAGACTTCACTCATTGTTTGTTTTTAGGGTATTCATTAGCATCCTACACACCTGTCCAAACATTTTCCAGAAACTGATAAATATGTGCATTGTAATGTGCATATCAGTCTCTTAAAATACTCACTTCTAGTTCACACTAGAGCATCTTTCATCAGATGCTTTGACTTCTGCAAGGGCGTCTGTTTACTGTTGGAACCGAATATCGTGGGATTGACTTGCTCTCTCAGCAGGAAGCCCCTCTCAACCTTTATGACCCCTTAGATAGCTTGATCCTAACATAAACCCATTGTAATGTTGTGAGGGTCAAGGATGGTTTAATGCTAAAGAACAAGTAACAAAAACACAAATAAAAACGAGGGGTTTGGTGTACACCAAGACACAAAGCTAGAAAAACATAAGATGGTCCAAGAAATAGCAAGAACAAATAACAAAAACATATGAAAACCAGCAAAACTAGAAAGGACCATATAGTCCAAAAAAGTTTCACAAAGTGCAGTGTGACAACACAAGCCAAATTACAAGGGGTTTTTATACTGATTAAGGAAATGAGAACACCTTGGGGGGGGGGGGGGGGGGAACAGGGACAAGACCCAGGTGAAAAGAACACAAGGGGGGCGGAGCTAAGAGCAAAACATACTCACACAGAACAGACACAGGCACATGGAGAATGTAAACAACAACATAGACAAGACAATGTGGAGAAAACAGAGAATGGTACACCCATGTGTTAGTTCATTAGGTAGTTGTGAATTAAACAGCTAGCAATTCAATATGTAACATTCAGTTAGGTCTGTGGTCAGTTATTAATTTATTAATAAATAAATTATTGATTTTTCTTATTTAGACACAAAAGCAGTGGATATCTGAAGTAGCTGAAACAGCATCAAAAATGCAGCTTGTTCAGTGTATTTCAGTAAAATTGTGCCTTAATTTGTGTGATTCAGGTAACATCTTGACATCTTGTACTAAATGTTACAAAAAAGTCATTTAATTACTGTAATATGGAACTTTGTACCTCATTTACCTCCAACCCTTCTTATTGGATTAGTCACAATGCTTCTCAGTGATTAGTCTTTTGAATTGTCTGATGGAATCACAGCAAAATTGCTTCAGGCCAGTGGCTGTTTCCATTCTTCCAGAGCCAGTCACATTCTGTAGTTAATGGTAATGAGCAAATTCTATCCAATTCACAATGACACTGGGCCATTGGGAGGTGCATCGATGGCTTTGGCATTTTAGGCAATGGCTAGTTGTTAATACTGTAGTATGTGAATATGGTGACTCCATGCATATGCCAGGCTGGGGGGAATAAATCTTTTGGGCTACTGATTTGCTGTGGTGATTTTCTTACATAGATTTAATTGTTCATGTACTTCACATGATCACTAGCTAGCTAAGTGTTTAGCAGTCACACATCTATACTAGTCAGCCTGTTAATAGAGATGGATATGAAGGTGCGGTATATTTATTCACTGAATACCCCTTCTGTGAGAGGTGGTGGTATTATGACTAGTCTTAGTTGTTTTTGTCATTTTATATAGTGCTTTCTGGTTGATTACAATGATTCTCATTGCATGACTGTCAGCAAAAAGCCTTATCTAACTTTTACGGCATGTCCCGGTACTGTTAATCACATACGGCCCTACAAAAAGAAGTGTAAACTAAGGTTTCTAATTTCAAAACCAGGTGTACTTGTGATGTGTGATGTAGATTCTTTAATTTTGCCTGATGTTCAACTGAATAAATGCAACCAAACTTTACATTGAATATACATAATGCTATTGAATCTAACCCTAAACTGACACACAACACAAACCTGAACCCAAACCCTTACAAAACAAACCCCAAAACCAATGAACAAACACAATCACTCAAACCTAACACACCTAACCAGCTGTGACTAATACATGCAGTAAACCCCAATAACCATTTTCAAAATAAAAGTCCAAAACATACAAGTGACACAATGGCAGCCTCTATCGGCCGCTGACCGGGACGTCACATAAACCTACCCGCAACCCTAACCTCGATCCTAAATTTCAATCTAATCCTAAACCTAAACATGAACCAAATGTGGTTGACATTCCAGTGACTTTCGCCTAAGAGTTAATTAAGAATTAAAGTGTCTGTAGATAATCTACACGGGACTATTGAAGCGATTTCATGGCCGCAGAAGATCATGAGATCAGTCACTGAAATGACAGACAGAGGTATCATCCAATAACTTATCAACGACAGTAGATTTGTTTATTTTAATGAGTACCAGCGTTTTTATAGTTTTGACAAGCACTGAAAATAAACAGAGAACTACATCTTTTGACATCTGTCCGTATTCTCATGGCTGAGATCAGCTGGTTGACTGCAGTGGATATTTCATAACTACACAGATGTGAGTTCTACTTCAATTAGCGATGACAAAATGAATCGTAAACACCACTCCACGAGCGAGGCTGCAAGCCTGTATCAGTTGTGCAACATCTAAGGTTTAATGTGGCATTTCTCAGCGGGGACATGTTCCCTGTGTTCTCAAAGAGGCAGGGGCAAACGCAGGCAGCGGAAGTAATGAGTGGCTGGCCTTGGAATTCATTATGGCAATTTTCCAGCCTTCTGTAGCCAGGGGGCATCCTCGTTTTAATGCTACACTAGCAGGAATGTGTTATTGCACCGAGATGGATGCTGTAGCCCCAAACTCAAGACAGTATTAATGAATTAATGTGCTCAGTCATTCAGTCGCAGTTGCATTTTTTATACACGCAGGCAGGTCATGTCCTAATGTTTAGACCAGTAAGAGCTCACCAGTAAGAGCTTGGCGAGCAGTGGCCTCCTGAGTGAATTGGCTGTTTGAATCTGGAAGACTCTGAGAGGCTGAAATTTGGAAACATAGCTTCTCTGGGTTCAATCGATGACCATTTCACAATTTCAGCCATTCCAACTTCTCCTTCCTGTTCACTAAAACAAGATAAACAAGCTGCAGATGGTAGATGGCACTCCAATCTGACAGCAATCCCGTTTCCAATAAAGAAACTCCTTCCCCCTATAATGCCCTCCAAATAGACTCTGATTTCATAGTTACCAAAAGTATGAAACCTAAGAGACACAATATGAAGGTGAACGCCAGCATCAGAAGTACAATATGAACTTGAATTAGACAGAGTTGATGGAATATTGTATTGGATGCTATTGTATTACATTGTGACATACATTGTTTTAAAGTCACAAACAAAAATGAAACAAAACTAGAAGGTTGACCCTGTAAGCGTTTCAGATATTTCTAGCATTTCCTAATGAGTACTTAAATACTCGTTCTCAAAATCAATCTTAAAATTTTTTTTTTTTTTCAGAATTAACCACAATTTTAAGTATTTTCAGTAAAACAGTTCAAAACATATCCAGTTGGGGCTAGTTAGCTGAAGAAGCCCCTCTCTAAAGCTTTTGTGAGCCACCAAGATGGTAAGTTTGTAATCAGTTACAATTATCATTTTATTTATCACCACATTATCATTTTATTTACCACCATGGCTTTTGTCTATTTTTGTTTGTTTAATTTATTGTTTTTATGGAGTTATTTCTGGCTAGTTTGCGTTATTTCCTCATGAAGAGCAGCAGTGAGGGTGACATGCAGGCCAGGTTTAGTCAAAGCTACAAAGAGTTGAAGACTGAGGTGATTTTGGAGCTATAGGCTCATTTGAACACAAGCAGGACCACCCTGGAAGCATGGGCAGAAACGACAGCAGCAGCAGTACCAGTATTCCCCTCCTCATCCACTACCAGAACTCACTTCATTAAACAGTTCTGAGTTCCCTGGGTTTAGCATCGCCCTCAACCAAAGTGGTATGTAGTTCTTGTCCCTTCATACCAGCCTCTTACTGTGAATTTTGCATTCAGCATTTTTCTCTCGTCTAATAATTTAAGGTGTTCCTTCATGTAATTACCAGACATTTGTGTTCCTTTACATTAAATGACCTTTCAATGTAAAAGCTTACAAATACTAAATACAGAATCAGATATCAGATATTTACATTTTTCAGGCCAGCCCTAAAACCGGAGATGATTAAGCAAGCCAGTAAGGACTATACCTGAGAAGAAATCCACAGACGAGAGCACTTTACGATTTTTGTAGCTTTTTAGCCGTTAAAGACTCTGTTTCACATTTCAAAACATAATGCTTTGCGCAAGTGTGAAAGGCAAGTGTGTTAGAGTTTTGAACAGAAAACAGTAGGCAAGAAGAGGAAGGGAAAACTGCAAAGCTGTAATTGAATGCTGGCTGTGAGTCAGTAGCAGCCAGGAGACAGTATTATAGTCTCTGCAGCCCCTGAGTACCGGGCTTCCCCAAAGAAACAGACTGGCCGAGGGCCAGGGCTGCCGCACACTGTTGCCAGAGGAGGCCCTGCTGCAGAAGCCTCTGATGACTTGGACTGCAAGCCTTATCTGTATTTGTGCCAGTCATCCGTCACTGGCAAAGAGGGCTTAAGTGGAAATAAATTCCGCTCACGTCACCACAGAGGAAATCCTGGAAAAGCTGAACGGATGTTTACTCAGTGCTTTCGATTCACAAACAAATGAAAGGCACAGTGGCTTTAGAGAAGCATTTGGAGAATTTCACATACACATGGCAACATAGGAAAACTAACAGAATTCGCGCAATATAAATAGCCTGGCGTCATCCGAGCTCAAACTTGAATGGTTAAAAACAAAGACTATGACTGTGATACCCGTACCCGCACAAATGTGTGGGCAATGAAAATCTCCTGCAATTTTAATTATCTACCCAAGCGTGCCTTGCTGCATTTTTCGGCACGGTCTTCCTCCCGCTTAGCTCACACCATTACAGTGTGTTTTTAACAGCACAACACTTGTTCTGGTCTCAGTGTTCTCCTAAAAACTTCAAACGTGGATGTGCGCTGCACTTGAACAGCTTTAGTATGAAATATTTATCAATTCTGTGAAGTGTTGTGTCACCACCTGCCATGTGTCAACTGCTGCCATCTATTATTGAGGAGCCACAGTGGTACCAGGAACATGGGACGCCCAAATGGGCTGCCCACGAACCCGAGGCCACACTCATAATCCGTTCATCAAGACCAGTTTTCTCCCATTCACAAGCTGACGTTCAGCTCTTGGTAAAATGCTCCTCTAAGCTATATGCTCAATTATATACTGTGAGATAAGTATGTGTAGCTTATTCACAGATCCTGTGTTGCACTTGATATCCAAGCTAAAGGGAGAAAAACAGAAATTAGCCAGCAACATGTCTGACAGAAGTACTCTATACTGCAATTTTGAATAATCTTCTGAAACACCTCAGATCAAGTTGTTAGTTACTTTTTTAGTCTCTATAAATGAATGACCTGCCTTTCACATCCTTTTATACAGTGATATTTGCTATTATATACAGTTAAATGCAAATGTTTGGTCAGAAGTTAATGCAACATCCGCATGGAAAAAAAAGTAAACGTAACACATTTTTTACACATTTTAATGCAGGAACATTTTTTTCTTAACTGAAAGCATTGGAGAAAACCCTAAACATATTGCAAATGTAAAATTTTAGGCACCCTTTTGGTCAGTGCATTAGTGTAATTTTTTGTCTCAAAGCTTATTTAACTTAATCCAAATTAGGTGAAGGCCTTAATCCAAATTAGGTGAAGACAATTCCAGAGCTTAATAAAGTATGTGACCCTTCAAAACTCTTAGGGTGTTGTGCTTACACTCAACAGGCATGAGCTCATCTAAGCAGTTAAACCAAAGATAACTCAGTCATACAGAGCAAGAAAAGACTGTAAAAGATATCCAAACACTTCCTGAATGTACTTTTAGTGAACAAATGCCATTAGGAAGTCTGCTGAAGTCAAGACAACATCTAGAAGACCAAGAAACATTTCTGAAAAAAAGCAAAGCAAAACCCCCATATCACTGCCGATGTCCTACTGGAAGATTCATCTGGTGTGGGATGGCGACACACTGGCTACTGTCTAGTGTTATATAAACATCATCTACAAAAAGGCACCTTTCTTGTTATCGTATCACCAGATTCAAGGTCTTTAATAAACAAAATAACAGGAGGCATTTTGAAATCAGGTGGCTCTCTTTGGCTGCAAACACCAAACAACCTTGTCAATGGTTAACCATGGGGTGGTTGGGTAGGTGTTGTATGGCAGCCAATTGAATAAAGGGAAGACAGGATGCTACTAAATATTGACAAATCTTGAAACTAATACTGCAAAGCCAGTGAAGAAACAGAATATGAAAAAAGGTTGAATATTACAACCTGACAATGATCCGAAACATTAAAATCAACCTTGAAATACTTCAAGGAACAAAAGCTTAAGCTTTTGAAAGGATCTTCACCATCCCATTACTTGGGAATTATTAAATATTTGTAAATAGATCATACTGTGTATGCAAGATGACTTGTGAATATTTCTGAACTAAAAGAATTCTACCAGAAAAAGTCAGGGAAAAAGAGAAATACCTTTAGCTACAATTTGGAGGGGGTTTTACTTATCAGAATTGTATTATGTTTTATTTTTGACACAATTAGCAAATAAATAGTAATCAGGCATTATAAGTAAAGCATGGGCAGAAATATGCAATTCTATGCAGAGGTGGTGTTAACTTTTTTCTGTTCAATACAGTGTGTGATTTGAGCAGGGATGCCCAAACCTAAATTTATGGATAGAAATTGAATTATGTATTAGGCTACAGTATAAATATGGTGACATTAACCCTGTATATCATAGCCTGCTAGCCCTAAAACATAATCATAATAATGACCTTCCCATTTACATTTATTTTGCTTTATACACTAACTAAGAATTGCAGAAACTTTTCACTTAATAAAAAAAAATGGAGCCAAAAATAAGTGGTTTTGGGTAGGAAACGACTTCCCAACAGTCCCACACAAAAGCTAATAAGAGCCTCCTGTGGTCGAATGATACCCACTTCCATCCCCCATCAGGGACCAAAGCACATGTTTGAGACAGCTGTCCTAGAGATGCTTCCCTCTGTACACAATTATAGAACTATCTTGGGACTTAAATGCCTTCCCACTGGACTCTGCTTTCCCCTAAAATCCAGGGAGATTTCGAAATTTAGCTCAAAGTTGTGGCCTTGCATGACTGACTCCCTCTCATGTGATATGGCGGTAACATTGTCACAAGAGGAACAAAGACAGGGGCCCTGATGTACCTTTAGGGACCTCAGCGCCAATAGAGCAAGTGTACAGTAGTGTGAGGAACAATGCTGGCGCTGACTGTATTCAGCTTCATTCTGCGTTACATAAGCCTAAAAAGACCACTGGCTGGCACACATAAGACACAGTGCAGTGGAGAAATATAATAACCAGTGAGGTAATGAAAGGGAGACAGAGGGGTGCATGAATAGGCCATGTTGAGTAATACCGTCTTACACAGACCAAGAGATTTCCAGCATCATGTGGGCGTAGTTAACGTTCCTTGTTCTTGTTAGAGAGGTAGGGAGACCGTAGGAGGACTACAAGAGAGGGGAAAAAAAATTGATCGTTTTGTTATTGTGTTGGAACAGAAATATTTCACTGACCTGCCTCTGCACAAACAGTTTCTGTCCTCGTATTTCACATGTGTACGTGCCTGGCCTGGGCACGTGCTATGGGCCAACGTTCTCATTTGGTGTTTCGCCTCTTTTGCAGGAAACCACTGAGAAAGGAGGAGAACGGTACCAGCCGGGGAGAATATGCCATGAGCTCCCGCAAGAAGAAGACCAAAAACGTCAGCACAAATAATGTTGTAGTGTAAAATACACACAGACTACGTGCAAATGATGTCACGGGCCACTTTTGCAGCATCATCTGCCTCCTTGGAGCAAATGCAGAGCTGATGTCGAAGTAGAAAACAGACGAAAAGGACCATCGCGGTCGATCTGTCGGAGCGTGACTGCACTACGATGCGTTCGCAGATTCAGCGGCCGGTTGTGGCCGACACCGAAGAATATTTGCATGATTTTTTTTTCCAGGCTCATATGTCTATATACTAAGCTAGATGCTTCATTTTACATGTAATTTATGAGTGTAGCCTTTTCTATGATTTAATTAATTTATTATTTATTTGCTTTGTTAACACTACAGTCAACAATGGGTCTGAGCAGCCCAGTCTTCTTGGGGAAACACTTCAAAACAAATAAAAACTAGTTCGCATGGTATATCCTAGACACCTGCCAGTCTCCCTATACTGTTTTGTAATGACCTGTAGATTGGTTGGCATACACAACCAAGGCTGTGGACTCATATTTGTGCTGTGTATATAAAACCGTTAATGTTATTACATCATCAAGGTATGCCTATGCACAGACACTTACGCAAGGTATGTGACATCATTGTTCCGTGATGAAATGCTGGAGGTCTCTCTGGTGTTTCCTTGCATTACTCCTGTGGTGTTGTGTGGTTCCATATGTGCAGTGATACTGACATTCCAGTTTTTGAGGCTTTATCCTCCTCAAGGCTAGAATGCTAAACAGCCCCCTTATCTGTGCCAAATTCTAGTGATTACAAGGACAGTGGACAATTGCGCAGGAGGCACTTGGTCATGTTCAGATGTGATTACATGATAATTGTTCTCTGCACAAGCCACCAGACAAGGACCCTTCTGCAATAGTCCGACCACTAAGCCGAAGCTGTCTGATGAACAGCGCCATTTAATATGAATGATTGCATGAAGGGGAAGCGGGGTCTCATGGACCGTTAGAAGGATAATGAATGTCTGCAACATTGCTGATGCGGCAACGAGAGTATGATGGACACGATGTTACGGTAAGAGTTTGGGATATGCATTATACTAGACACGTTCCGTTTCAGTAATTCAAACATCATGTTTTGTGTCTGAGTGCTGTCTGTCTAGATCTGACGTCAACTTGCCCAGAACGTGAGGTCATTTCCAACTACGTTGTAACCTAGGCAATGTTATTATATGTACAAAAGAGAGGGAATGATGCATGAATGTAAATATTCATTTCAACATATCTGCCTTCTGGACTGTTATTCACTCATACAGAGTGGCTGAATATGTTTATATATAGTTGAAATAAAACAATGCAATCTGATGTAGACCTGGTTGGTTTCAGTGACGTGTCACAAGGACTGTTCCTGTCTTGATGTAAACTGGTGCAACTAAAAGAGACATCCTATGGACTTTGTAATAACTATAGTGCAGACCAGTTTTCTACAGTTTAGGTCTGGTATGAATTGATGTTTCATTTGGCATTTAATAGCGCAATGTAGTCCAGTCTAAAACTAATCTGTAACAAGGATGTACAAGACGGTAAAATTGACAAAACAGTGGTGAACAGTGGCTATTAGAGATAGGTCCTCAGATTGGGCCCTAAAATGAGAAAAAGAAAAACACACTCTGCAATGATGCTAATTTCTGCTAGTGCCCCTGTGGGATTCTAGTGGTGTGTTATCACCAGTCTAACAGCATTGGACATGAAGGTCTTTGGGCCATTCTAGATTAAACACAGACATCTGAAACATTTTACACTAATGTATGTGTGAGCCCGTATGTTGCATTTCTGCAGTGAGTCCTTCAGTAAAGAACAACAATTTGACACCCAATGGTTAGGTTGCTGCTCACAGTCAGTGACATACCTAGTATCTAGAGGCCTAACCGGATTTAGACTGATGTAACTAGAGGCCTAGACAGATGTTTTCCCTCACAAAATTGCTCCCACCTTTTTGAAGACAAAGCATGTTTTAAGCATACGCTAAGCCTTCAATCCAGGGACTGAAGGCTGAACCAATAGGTGAGCTTGCTTAGCTATATCTACCTAAACATCACATAAAAGAAATTCTGATGGGAATTTAACACCACCATTTCCAAGCCAAACTTTATAATGATATGCATTACTAATTCAAATGCAAGCATAGTTCTACTGAAAAATGAGCTAAGAATAACATGCACTTATTCCTTTAGCTCCTAGAGACATTATGCCTTGATGGTTCCCCTCTGGTACTGATGAAGGTTCACCATGAAAAAAAAGAAATATGGTTACAGCATGATTTGTTTACTACAAGCATGCAAGAGAAGATTTAAAGTAATGTGAATGAATGGTAATGTGAATGAGACTAAGATGTCTAAGAAAGCTCCCTCTCTCCTGTAAATGTGCCACTTGAGGGTAATATCATGTGGCACTCTGAGCAATTTAAACATTCATGCGTTGTCTGGCCTGCAGCACTCCAAACGCTGAGGAAAAATACTGATCTGACAAGCCTGAGCAAGTTGGTTGGAGCTGGGCTGCATCTGAGTCAGGAAAGCTCCTTGCAGTTGCAAATTTTGTGCTGTGGCACCTTGACTGCTGAGAAAAAAAAGCACAGCTTTGTAACAGGATGTGTCTGTAATTTAAGACAAAATAGTTTCCATGCTTTGGAAAGCAACAGAAACCAGAGAGACTCTAAATCAGAGAAACTCTCATTTGCAAAACGCCTGTTTAATCAGTAAATCCATGTTTCATTTCATTACATTAGCAACAGATCCTGTAAGTTGCAGTCCATAGACCGGACAAATTTGTCCAGCTCATCCCACAGATGTTCAGACGGATTGAGATCTGAGGAATTTGGAGGCCAAGTCAACACCTTGAAGTCTTTGTGATGTTCCTCAAACTGTTCCTGAACAGTGTTTGCAGTGTGGTGGGGCATCATCCAGCAGAAAGAGGCGACTGACTTTAGGGAATACAGCTGCCATGAAGGGGTTCACTTGATCTGCAATGATATTTAGGTAGGAGATACGTGTCAAAGTAACATCCACATGAATGCAGGGCCCGAGGCTTCCCAGCAGATCATTGCCCAGAGCATCAAACAGCCTTCGCTATAGCCTTCCTGCCATAGTGCATCCTGCTGCCATCTCTTCTCAAGGTAAGCAACACACACACTCACACACTCGCATGGCCATCATACCAGGACACCATTACTTACCTGTTTATTTTCCCCTTTGCTTCTGCTGTGCTCGTGTTCTCATTATCCCTTGGACCATGTTGTGTTTTTGTATTTTCTTGTTTTTGTGCACCCTGGACCTCTCATTTTTGTTTGTGTTCTTGTTGCTTGCCTTTTTGCATTGAACCTTTTGGATCCTGTGATTATATCCTGTCTTCCTCAACCCTTACTCATTGTATTGGCAGGAAAGTAGTGATAGGGTTGGTAACCTCTGCTTTAGAGTCACCTACCACTCACACCATTAGATACATTAATATTAAAATGTGATGGTCTTACTTCCTAATGAGGATTGGCTTTATGGTTACTATTTTGATTCATATAAAATGCATTTAGATTTAGAAAGCCATCACATGGGTCTAAAATCAGGTCACAGAACACCATTATGATCTACGGTATTGTGATATCAACCCATCAAGAAAAACAAAACACCATTACTAACCATTAGACATTAAAAACCACAGGAACCGAGGGAAAAACTAAATGGGATCAGTTATCAATTTGTTTTGTACTGAGTGGGCCTTAAAGCGCCTCTTAAAGGTCTCAGTAATAATCAGGAGTGTTTAGTGTTGGCCCAACACTCCATGATGGAAAGATGAACCAAAGTTCACCTGAGATTCACCGGTGTGAAGACCAACCAGGTGAGAGTGAATTTCACACACTGACCTTTCCACGGACACCCTCTCTAATGGTTCTCCAAATCCTTTGGTCAGCTTTAATTACTGACCTCCAGCTGTCCACTCATCAGGTCATCTCTCCTCACACGCATTCGTGGTTTGGAGTGTGAAAGTGAGGCAGGCAGGGGCGTAAGGCGGGATCAGGCAGGAGGAGAGCCAGCGTTCCTGAGACTGATTATATAAGCAGCTTTTAATGAGTGAGATATTTGAAAGGGCTCTGAGTTCAAACGACCATGGCAGGCGCCTGGCAGATGCTGCATCTGAGCATGGGGAGCTGATTGCAAGCGTGCACACACACACACACACACACACACACACACACACACACACACACACACACACACACACACACTGCAGGATAGGGTCTCTTTGATGAGCTGGGCTTAGAGGTCGATGGGAAGGGTGCCTCACCCTCTGATTTGCTTGAGGGCAGAGCATGTTGCCAGGGATGCAGTGTGTGTGCTGATGTGAGTGTTATTGCATGTTTGTGCCACACAATTGTAGTAGCATATTAAGCAACACTTTTCATTAAATTTGAGTTGTAATGGTTGTTAAACTTCATTTCAGATTTCTCATTATTATAAAAGCATTGATAATAACATTAAAACGCTCAATTGCGTTTCATCATTATTATTAATGCAGAAGTATTAAATTATTAAAATGCTGTTACAAAGACTCTCAAATACAAATTCCAGAAAATGGTGTTGTTATTGCTTATTCAGGCTAAAATTATATTTTTGACATACTGGCCTCAAAAGCATAGTAAAGACAGCAGGGATTTTGGAGCTGTTCTCATGACTTAAGGTGCTGACTTTATGCTATGATGTGAAAAACAGAAAACAAAGTTCTCTTCTAGAATGTTGTAGATTTCCAGATTTAAATCAAACAGAATTATGATGTATATCACACATAGATATCCATTGAGGCCTTGCTCAATGAACAGTTACGACACAAATTTTCAGAGATCATTATCAAGGCAACAAACAGACTTTTTATAGCCTTTTTATCTCAATTTTTACAAATGGTACCAATACTTCTGCATGCCACTGGATCTACTCATAACATTGATAATAAAACACATGGCTTGCAATGAATGGTGGACAAAGGAGGCTTAAAAAGGGCAGTGCTGCTTATCTGTAACGTAAATGAAACCTGGCCAGAGCACTTCATCACTTTTAAACTTGGTTGAGGGCAGTTGTAATTGTGTTTGCTGCATTTCTGAGAAAGCAGGACTGATTAATGAATGAAAATGGCCACTTTTCTCCCATTTCACCAGGCTTGTTTACCTCCATTGTCTGTTGGTCAGGCTTTATTGAGTTACAAGGCTGCCTGGACCTGGTTTGTGGTCTGATTGATTTGTGCCGGGCTGCGTGGATGGAGGCAATGTGTCCAATGGAGCCCGACAGAGGAGGAGGAGGAGCAGGATACTGGAAATCCAAAGGGCGATTAGATTTGTACGAGGTATGCCATTAGCCTTGCTTTATGTTATTTTAACAGCTACATATGTGTTATGCTTAAATCAATTCCTGAATCAATATTTCTTTAAATGTCCCAAAGTTTTAAGCAAAGAAACTTGACAAGAAGTCATACAATGCACAATACTTTAGAAAACATCTTTATTTCTTTTTTTTTTTACCTGAATTGAATAAACATAATATATTATAAACATAGTATTCCTCTTTGTAAGCCCTCAAGATTTAATATCATCATTCTTTCAACTTAGGTTAATACACAAGGAAGGTGTGTACACTGTAGCCAGTCATTTTTACACATAGTTACATTGTCTGGCTGAGAAACACACGCATACACACATGCATACACACACTCACGCAATAGGAAGACTCCTGCATGTGTCTGTACCACAATCTGCTGTTCTGCCATTGACTACCTCCCTTCCTTTTTGAATGACCATGATAACTGCATGCAAGACCTATGAAGGTATACACAGTTAGCCTGTATTTGTTACTGTAGATTTGCTGCTGCCAAAGCCCACAGACTGTAGTACAATTCCGTTCATAGATACAAAAGCAGAGCTGCTAAATACAACTACATTTGGAGTCAGAGACGGACAGGACGCTGGTTGGAGCAGGGGATGGACGTGCGCTGGTCTCGCAGAAGCTCCTGTTGAACTCTGCTGTACGTCACATAGGGTAGAACTGAGAGGCGGCCTCTGACGACTGGATCTCCACTTGAGCCATTTTAAACTGAGTACACTGCAGCCACTTGCGCAGGGCGAAGGGAAAGGAGCCAGAACCAGGCCCCTGGAGACACTGGTGATTCACTCGGTTTTGGATGGCCTGCAGACGCAGCTGGAGCCCGGCGGATAGGTGCTACAAATCAACACAGAGAAATGTTCAGGTCTCTGGGAAATATAGTGCTAGAAAGTTTGTGAGCCCCTTTAGAATTCCCTGAATTTCTTCATGAATATGAACTAAAATGTGATTATATCTTCATCCAAGTCATTACAACAGATCGGCAACCAAAACAGTAAGCATTAAACATCTTTGTTGGCAAGTGTATGTGAACCCCTGCTTTCAATAATTAGTGAGACCCCCTTGATCTGCCATGACTTCAACAAAAAGTCCCTTGTAACCATGGATCAGTCTCTCATGTTGACTTGGAGAATTTCTATTTCACTATTCCTTCCAGAACTGCTCAGTTCAGTCATTGATGTTGGTGTGCTTTCCTGAATGAACTCTGCCATGACAATTTATTTTCTTTCTTCTATTCTTTGGTAGACTGAGCTTCAGTTCACCCTGAAATTCTTCGGTAGAATTTCCTGATTCACAATTCACAGCTCCATCAAATGATGGCAAGCCATGCCAGTCCAGTGGCAAAGCATCCACAAACTGTGACTCTGCCACCACCATGTTTCACAGCAGGGATGAGCCCCTAATACACCGTTTGGATTTTGCTAAACATACAGTAGCATTTCTAATTTAAGTAATGAACCTCTGTTTTTGTTGTTTCAGTCCTCATATTATTCATTCAGTAGTCACCAGGCTAATCCAGGTGGTTTTACGAAACTTTTATACAGGCAGCAATAATTTTTTTGGATAATAATGGTACACAATGTCAGCAGAAATTGACAGTGCAAGAGAGGCATGCAGATCATATCCTGGGGTCCCTTATGATATTTTACACCTTACTCTTAGAAATGAAAAAAGTTTCTTCTCCTGAGTAAGGTAACAATAGTGTTACATTTTCATGCTTCATGAATACTGAATAGGTTTCCCCACACTCACACTTGACTGCTGTCAAATTAACGAAACCTCCTGACCCTAATAATCCTCTAAACCGAATTGGTTATTCTAGAGCCTCAAAAATGTTTGCCAACAAATACATTTTATGTTCACTATTGTCAAATTTCTTTTATTTGCTTCTCATCTTTAATTGTTATGACTTTGATGAAGATCTGATCATATTTAAGTCAGATTTATGTAAAAAGGGTTCCCAAATGTTCTAGCCTAACTGTTTTGTGTCCATCTAGATAAATTTTAGTCACACTGTATGACAGATAGACTACTTACATTTAAATTAGACTGAATCATCGGCAGCCACATGGGAATTAACTAGAAAAAAAAGTGTGAATATGATCAGTGACTGTTTAAGCCAAAATTCACAACACACGGAAAGAAGTAATGCATTGAACTGATTTGAAAAGTTATTTCCAAATAAATAAAACAGTACACAAACATAATTACTGCCAAGTAAGTAAACTGAACAAGACCAGCTCTTGAAGAAGCAAATCTCACACTTACTTTTACAAAAATGGTAGAATTACATTCTTGTAATGCTTCCATCAGACTGATGACGTGTAAACACACCATCTCCACCATCTAAAGGAAAGAAATAGACAGCCTCTCTGAACAGTTGTCATTCATGATTCGCGAAATAACACTGATCACAGTAATAAAAGCACAACTTGACTAGAGAGAACAAAGTGTGCAAACACTGTGGAAGTGCATTCAAAACAAACTGACTAATATCAGTCACGTTACGAAAGCGGAGTAATTTCTCATCTGTGCTTCAATGCCACATAAACCACATAGTAGCAGATGTCTCCCCTCATGACTCAGCCTCAAATGATGTTAAAAACATGCAGAACAATCCAACCTGCAGCATAAATTCATAGTTTCACAAACACATGCTTGTCAAAAGCCACAATGCAAAGAACAAGCTTAACAGACATGGTAATACAATAATCAGGCAACTGCATTTTAGAGAACAGGGTCTTACTACTTTGTTGTGTGCCATGAGCTGGAGGATGCTGGGTGTGACACGGCTCCAGAACTCCAGGCCGGTGAGGATGGCGCCGGATGAGAACTCGTTCTGGTTCTGGTTCTGTCCGGTCGGGGCTGCGGCGGCCTGCTCACAGTAGATGGTCCACAGCTGAGCAAACATGAAGGCGTGGAACAGGGAGCACATGTGGAGCACTGACGTCTGAGGAAAGAGAACAGGAACATCAGTGTTAAAGTCTTCAGTGACGCACTCACTGCAAAATAAAATCCTGTCAAGTGAAATCATAATCTTAAATCTAGTCAGAACCGTTACAATTATTCAACCTATTTCTACAAGCAAACAAATGAAAGAACATTTCGCTATACTGAACTACTAACAATAAGAAAAGAAACTGAAATGCCCTAAAACAAAATTCTCAAATTTTAAATCCAGCTGAAAACCAGCTGTGCCCATATCTCCACCCACGATTTTGCACCATTCAGCCATATTTTGCATGACCCACCCTCAAATGCATATGAATGATAAAGAGAAACCCTTTTCAGGGCAGCCCATTAACTTGTGCATCAACCTATGTGCAGCTTTGCACCTTAAACATTCAAAAAAGACTTAGTATATCAGTCCAAGTCAAGTGGAGCTTTAGTGTCATCTCAGCCATATACATTATGTATACATTAAGAAATATTCTCCTCTTGGACCACAGGAGCAACATACAACACAACACCACAGCAGGTGAATTATAATTAACCTCTCTCTCTCTCTCTCTCTCTCTCTCTCTCTCTCTCTCTCTCTCTCT
>JBBIGA010000001.1:29198425-29209968 GCA_037576975.1 Alestes dentex | reverse complement strand
TCGTCAATCACATTTCATTGCAATGTTGTCCCTGTACTAACTTGCATATGATAAATAAAGCTGAAACTGAAACTGAACTGAACAATCATTTTATTACATTTAAATTGCTTAGACCAGTTAATTTAGCTGTTTATAGCTACCTTGATGAACTTAAATAGTTACCTTGCAGTTAAATATTAAATCTTTGCACTGTATCATAAAATAATTTGCTTGAATTCCCAATTGTCTTTGAAAACTCAAATGTTAGCTCCAAAATGAGCTCATGTGAAGGGGCAGCTTTTTATTGCTAAAACATCCTAAATCCTGACGCTCTAACGTGGAGTGGCTAAATGGTTTCTCTGTTCACTTTAAACTGACCTAGATTATTTTTTAAATAATAGTCTTTCTATTGTACTCTTCTGTATTTGCGCTACTGAACTTAGATTTTTAGTACAGGTAAAGGCACACTACCAGGTAGCCTGAGCTAAAAGTATAACAGATGTAGCTGGAGTAACTAAGAGAGGTGATTCTTTTGCACTCAATTGGTGGAGAATAAATGTATATATTTATTATTCCTTGCAGCACAAATCTTAACAGACAATGCATAACAAACACGTCTGACCTAATCAACTGTTAGACTAAGAGAGAAAAATTGTGTCAATATGATTTCTTGCCAAACTATCCCTTTAAAGTTGAAGAAAATAAAGATATTCAGACCACTTTTTAGTTCCAAACTGGTCTTATTTACCTGGCAGGACCTTCTCTAGCATATCGCCGAGTGTGGGTGCAGACAGCTCTTGTCTTGTGAACCTTAGAGCTACGAAATCACACATGAAAACCAAAATTAGGGAATCTAGGGGTGGACACAGACACACATCTGAGTTTCCACACTGTTCGACAATTCAAACAATCACTTCAACTTTGGTCTTGATTGCAAAGAATTGATTGCAAAGAAAACTACAAAGTATTTCAAATATGTTGCTCTGAGGAAATCAGGTAAAGGAAAAAATCATTATCATCGAAACTTGTTTCTATTTTTGCCTATGTCTGTAAGCTGCTGTTCGACAGAAAGTACAAAGTTGAAAAAATATTTTTTTTTTTGTGGAAATTATTAGCAGAAAATTGCATCGCCTGATTTAAATACACAGAGCTCTATGAGGCAAAGTCTGTGTACTTGGCCAAAAAATTGCACCAATTATCTGGAATCACTTGGCTGGTTTTGTGCAGTAACTGAGGCGCTGGAGCACACAAAGCGACAAGATGTTAATAAATCATTAACATACTCGAACACTCTGGTGGGCAAGTGGAGACACAGACAGCAGAAAAATGAGGTACAAAACCACAAAAAAAGACAAGAAGGGACAGCGAAGTGAGTTGACTCACGTAGTTTGTTGCAGAGAGTCTCGGGAAGGGACGAGGCACGTTTGGACTCTGACGGGCCCTTTATACTGTCGCGGAGGGAGCGGACGCTCTTCTGGCGATTTCGGGCAAACCGAGCTCTTCTGATCTTCCACATCGCTGCATCACTCAGATTGGCTGTGTTAGTCCTCACTGCAGTGATGGCTGGGGTCATGAAGCAAGAAAAAGTCTCAGTTGCAGAAGAAAACAGTCACTGTACATTATTTACACCACACAGAAAAAGAAGGCTTTGTTATGCCATCAGAAATATGTCTTTAACCCCTAAAATTCTTGGTTTATCATTAATCATAAGGCATAACCACTCTACAGAAAATACGCTATACAAAACACTCTATGCTTGTGTCTGTAGTTTTGTGTATTTCTCATCGAGTATTTTCTGCAGACTTTTCTGTCTCTGTGTGTCTGTGCGGTCGCAACATAAGCAATTTCCTCTGGAATAAATAATGTTTTCTGATTCTGATCATGTATTTCATCCAGTAATAGCTATGAAACAAATAAGTAAGTTGTGAGAGTAATGACTGGACGCCTGAACTTGGAGGTCCGCTGCAGTTTAGGGGGTTATGCTGTGATCATCACACACATGCTTACTGGTAGGAAAGGGGAATTCCTTGTTGCAGTCCAGGTGCAGCTGAGCCTCCAGGGACAGTGTCTCAAAGCGGTTCACGAAGAATTCCCAGCTCAGTGCAGGGATATCCTGCTTCAGAGAGTGCAGCAGCAGGAGTTTGCTCAGGATGATGGGACGGTCCCTCACTACTGTGTCAAACTGAAAATCCATGCACAGACACAGGCCCTGATGGAAAAAAACAGTGCAAAAAATCAGTTACAGCATATTTTGAAAACAGCATATGGCATGAACACTCTTAAAGGATTGGTTTAACAAAGAAATTAACACACTGACACTTTTCCACTTGACTAACATGTAGTCAATCAGTCAAAATGCTAATTTTGCTCCTTTAGTTTATTAACAAGTCTAGTCACCCAAATCTTTCCAATAAACGCCTCCCAAAATCTCTCGGCCTGCTCAAACTGTGTCCATCTGTTCTTTAAGGTTTAGGGAACAGTATGACTTAAAAATATATAAAAGCACACAAAAATTTTAGACAGCACCAAGGTTGGTATACACAAAAGAGCCATCTTGGTTCTTTGCCACAAACACTGACATCAGATCTACTATTCCTAAGTGTTCTGCTCACAGCGTTGATGTTTTGTTCATTTTTATAGCTCACAGCGAGTCATGCTGTGTCCTAAACCACATCCACAAGTCTACACCACTTTCATGGATGCAGTTTGAGAGGGTTGAGAGACGTTTTAGTGTATTTATGGAAATTAATTTGTGACTGTTGACTATTAGGTGAAATTATTGTCTGTAATTATCGACCATTTGCTACGCCTTTAAATATATTTACACCTAAACTCATTCACTCTTCACTCTGTATGTGTGGCACCTGTAATGAAGGCCGTTTAATGGTGTCTAGCAGAAGCCTGGCTCTGGTGGCCACAGCAGGGTTGACGTCCTCGATACTGGCCAGAAAGCAGCAGAAGGCATGGGCCAGCGAATACTTCAGCAGGTGACTCTTGGTGACCGAACCGATGTCCAGGAAACGACACAGAACTGCGACCCGCTCCACTGTAGAGACAATCACATCAGCTTCTAGAGCAGTAAAAGGTCTTAACAAGGCCAATATCACCAGTAATACCATAATTACCCTGAAATAATGGGAAAAAGTAATGGGAGAGACTGTGAGTGAAGGAGACTGTATTATAATGGATCAGTAGGTGGCACTATATGAGCAGCACTCCCGGCTTTTAGAAAGAGACCGTTACAAGAGAACTGAGCTCTTACATATCTGATATGGATTTGGTTTATTTTCTCACCGTAATGATGTTAAAACTATTGAATTTCTATATTTCTATTGAATGAAAACCTAAGGATATATAATATAAATACATGTTTAATCCTTCCTGTGATAGTCTCTAAAAGTATATTGCAAATGATATTAGAGAAAAGCATGCGGTTCTATCCACGGATTAACGCACTCACTCAGTCGGTATATGGCACTTATTGCCCATCTGTGGAAATGAGTGTCATCCACCAGGGCTTTAGTTACATCTATTCGATAAAGTCAAATGCAAGATTAAACCACCCTGTTTAAATTTCCTCAATTGTCAAAGTGAAAATACGTTAATATAACCTTTGCAAACTTAATTTTTTGCATTTGCATTTTCTAGCTAACCGAAAGCACATTTTTGGAATAATTCTAGTTAAAAAATGTGCCATCTCTTTTGCACAGGCCATGCATTGTGTTACAAGAAGGTTCAGTTTAGCAAACGAACGGTAACATTATATATAAAATGTGCAGGCGTGCGTTCTCTGTTGAGGATATGTACTTATTTTTACTTTGTAAATCACCTAAACAGACTAAGGGTGCCAGAACCTTTGCGCACGCCTCTGATTCGTTGGATGTTTTGACCCACACTGGCCCCTTTGAGGACAACATTCAGGACTGTAGCCTATAACACACATCAAAGCACGTCTATGGTTCTGGTTCATTAATGCACTGTCATCATGTCAGTGTGTTCCTGCTCTACAGCGGCGTTCTCCGTTAGTGGGACGTCCTCTTGTGTTCCATACAAGGTCACAGCTTCCCTCTCTGCCAATCACCATAAGAGGCTCCTTTAATCCTACAATTCCTCAATGCTGTCGGAGCCAGGCCGGTAACCATGGCAACCGGAAGAGAATGTGAGCGAGCACACAACCTGAACAAGATTATCAGGACAAGGGGGGGGTCTGAGAGGGAGTGTGCAGAGAGGGTGGAGTATCGTGCGGCTATCTGTTCAAATACAAGCAACACATTCGGTGTGAATTCATGCCCGGGCCCCTCGTGTCCACATGAATGACTTTCTGCTTCAGAGCGCGAAGCAAATCACGCACAACAACCGGACTCGCGCAAACGGATCTGACCTGCTTCAAAGCGAATCTTCCAGTCTTTGTTGTTGAAACTGCTCTCTACCAGCATCCAGAATATGTCCGCGCCATGGGACAGCGAGAGAGCGTGGAGCAGCTGAGGCACTGCCAGGGCGGCCAGCTGGCAGAACTCAGACTTCAGCATGGACCACAGGCTGGGCACCAGAGCAGACAATACATCACCCACACACACACACACACACACACACACACACACACACACACACACACTCCATCATTTACTGGAGCCCATTTTGAATTCACTATCAACACTTGTACACAAAGTTATATACTTATACAATATTTTGTAAAGTATAGAATATATATATATATATATATATATATATGTGTGTGTGTGTGTATGTATGTGTGTGTATGTATATGTGTGTGTGTATGTATGTTATATATTTATGTGTTTTATATATAACAATTAAATTCATTATAATACATCGTTCATTATCCAAATGAATTCCAGAAACTGCTGGAGAGGCAGGTAGAGGATAAGTGCAGTACTGTCAAAACTACACGTACACAGTGGAGGATGTACACACTTATCCTAAGAGCATGTCTGATTTTTGGAGGGAAAGGGATATTTAAGGGGGTTTTATGCCTTTAAAAGCCTCTTCACAGATTCCCAGTACAGAGACTGGTGGAGCTCCTCTTGGTGCAGGCTGCTGCGTTAGCCTGGCACCAGATTTTATGGTTTTGTTTATTTATTTATTTATGTTCCTCTCAAAGCAGCACCGCGTCTCTCTGCTGTTCCTGACAGGAGAACTGACTCCGCCACCTGCTCGCTGTCGTTTGTGAAACATTTTTTCCTCTGGCTCCTCCTCCCTCTCTGCCGAGGATGCTGCTCGACGGCTGAACCGAGAACCCACCGGAGGATAACTAAGACGAGCATACAGAACCGTTATTTTGTTTTGAATTTAACCTCATCAATAGGCAAATTTTTCTCTCCAGTCCAGGCCATCGACGTTTCCGATGCGATCTCCCAGCACATCTGGACACAAGGGCAAGAAAATGGGGCTGTCACTGGAGAACAGGGTGAGAATTTTTTTTTCTCCTTGTGTTAATAAGGACGACGTGATATGTCTTTCTCATTCGAGTAACTGTAAGATTCTATGGCACAGACGGTATTTCAGAAATACCGTTTTTTTAAAGCCCAAGACCCACATCTAGCCTCTTTCAGTTGATGTAATTAAAAGCTGATGAAGGAAATACAGTCTAACAGTCATACAAGGCAGCGCTGCAGAAAATGTCTTTAATGTTACAGTCGTGTCTGTTCGTGAATACAGCCCTAGCCGTCATGACCAAGGTGGACATTTAACCATTTGTTGTATTCCAGAGCCTTTAGGCCACTAGACGCCACCTTGTTCAGGTGCACCTTATGTAATCTCTCAATACAGCAAGGACAGGAAGGAATATTTTTATCAGTCGTGAAGCTTCATGTGGCCTCCCGGTAAAGCAGACTCATTGATTCCCCACTCTTTGTCCTGTAGTACTCCAGGAGAACATACTGCTCAACCTCCTCAGCCACAGCACGATGGACAAAGCAGTGAGGCTGTGATCCCGACTCGTCTTCATGTGTACCATGAACAGCACGGCCTGGCCTCTGGACCTGGCAGACATCGGGATACGCCAGGCCTTCAATGGCACCTCAGGGCAGGGTGCCGCCCCCGCCAGCGGCTGGGCCTTGATCCACACGGCTACGCTGGCCTCCTGCTCCCTGCTCCTCATCCTCATCTTCTGCCTGGGCTCCTACGGCAACCTGGTGGTGTTCCTGTCCTTCTTCGATCCTGCGTTCCGCAAGTTCCGCACCAACTTCGACTTCATGATCCTCAACCTCTCCTTCTGCGACCTGTTCATCTGCTGCGTCACCGCACCCATGTTCGCGCTCGTGCTCTTCCTGGACGCGGGGGACAGCGGCGGCGGTGTTTCCAAGGGCTTCTGCTTCGCCTTCCACCTCACCAGCTCAGGTTTCATCATCATGTCCCTAGAGACGGTGGCCGTCATCGCCCTGCACCGGTTGCGCATGGTTCTGGGCCAGCAGCCGAACCACACCGCCTCCTTCCCCTGCACTCTGGCCCTTACTGC
The DNA here is from genome assembly GCA_037576975.1 of Alestes dentex. NCBI lineage: Eukaryota > Metazoa > Chordata > Actinopteri > Characiformes > Alestidae > Alestes > Alestes dentex. The sequence continues at coordinate 29,203,511 of JBBIGA010000001.1, read as the reverse complement.
CTTGCTGTGGACCTCTAGCTTCACCCTAGCAGCTCTGGTCACCTTGCGGGCCTACCCCAGGAGCCCTGGACCCTGCCTGCCTCACTTTGGCCTTACGGAGAACCGAGCCAAGGTTGTCTTGTACGTGTACCTTGCAGATTTTGCCTTCTGCGTGGGTGTGGTGTCCATTTCGTACCTGATGATCGCACAAGCGTTGCGAAAGAACGCCCAGGTACGGAAGTGCCCCATCATCACGGTGGATGCCACGCGGCCCCCGGGCCCTCCGCCACCCTTCATCGCCGCTGGTTTCGAGAGCATGCAGTGTGCTGTCCAGGTGCCCTCCCTTTACCGCAACCAGACCTACAACAAGCTCCAGCACGTGCAGACGCACCCTTTCACAAAGAGGAACAGCGGTGCCCTGGTGCCAGGGGCTGCTGCCGGAGCCACCTGCTGCCAGATAGTGTCCACGGTCAATCTAGCCACAGCAAAGGACTCCAAGGCTGTGGTGACGTGCGTGGTCATAGTCATCTCAGTGCTATTTTGCTGCTTGCCCATGGGTGTGTCTCTGGCACAGGATGTCTTGTCACCAGAAAGTGGCTTCGTCCACTACCAGTTTGAGCTTTGCGGGTTCGCCCTCATCTTCCTCAAGTCGGGCATAAACCCCTTCGTGTACTCTCGGAACAGTGCGGGCCTGCGACGGCGGGTGCTCTGCTGCCTCCAGTGGCTGGCGCTCAGCTTCCTCTGCTGCAAGCACAAGACTCGGCTCCACGCCATGGGCAAGGGAAGCCTCGAGGTCAACCGCAACAAGTCCTCACACCACGAGACCAACTCGGCCTACGTGCTCTCGCCTAAGCCGCAGAGGAGGCTGGTGGACCAGGCCTGCGGGCCCAGCCACTCTCGCGACAGCATTCCCAGCCCGCGGGCGGTGGCTGGACGCAAGCCCCGACCTCCTAGCACCTCTACGCCTATTAACACTCGCATAGAGCCCTATTACAGCATTTACAACAGCAGCCCCTCAGCCGAACCCAGTTCCCCCAACAGCCTGCAGCCGGTCAACTCTCAGACCACCGCCTTCGCTAAGAGTTACGTGGCCATGCACTACCACACCCATCAGGAGGCCCTGCAGGACTTTGACAGTACCTCAGCCCATCAGATCCCCATCCCTTCGGTGTAAGGTCGAGAGCACGAGAGCATTAGAATGTCACAAATGTGCTTGCTTACGATGTGTAAAAGGGAGCATTATAGTATTTGCTTGTGGTTAAGTGTTTTGGGTTTTTCTTTTTTTCAAGAGACTGTGCATCATAGCACACTTCTAAAAAAAAAAAAAAAAAAAGAATACTAAAGGGGACCTGATTTTTCAAAATTTATGCATAATTCAGTGGTTGGAATGTAAACAGTATACATTGTTTAGAGTGGTTTGATGTGACAGGGTTAACTGTAATGAAATTGTTGGGATAGGAACATGGGGTCGCAAGATCTACAGTTTTCATAAGCGAAATGATTCAACCGGACTATTTTTTAACACCTTGAATTATCTTTAGAAAATATGTTTTAGGCAAAAATATTATCGAATTAATTTTGTTAAACAGTGTCCCAGACACAAGGCAGTGCATTCGCAATCATCTTTCTGTCATCAAACACTTCAGACGTCTGGATCTTATCACCACACGTGTAACCAATTCTGCCTCTAGAATTGTGCTCTGGAACAGAGAATTTTACATCAGATCCACTCTAAATGTCTTTGTTTACACCTTAACTACTTCATTATACTTACATTTTGAGAAAGTCAATTTCTCACTGACCTCAGAATGTGAAAACTTTCAACTTTCTTTTCAATCCCCAAAGTGTTATTGATGTTCCTCAGCTGAAGGATATTCGGTTTTTACATTGACATGGCATTTTTCTTGAAACAGTGTCTTTTATTCATTAAAGGAAAATGCCAATATTTTTCCTAAACATTTTTCTTTGAAACTATGTTGGCATTTTTTTTTTATTTTAGAGATTAAGATGAAGAACTTCCATTGGCTTTCACAGGGCAGAGAACTGCACACAGGTTGGGGCTCCAAATGGTCTTAACAGACTAATACAGTTCAGTAGCATCATATCCACTGGTTATTGTGTGAAATGTGAATGTTTTAACAAATTCACATGAAAAGCTTTAGGTAAATTCTTGTTTACCTGTTAGCTTGATATTTATTCTGTTCTTTACCAGGAAAGCATTGTTGCATTAGCAGTATATTAGAGTTTCTAGAAGCAATTTCTCATTCTGTGCCTTGTGAAAGTCTATGGAAGGAAAAAAGTGCTTGAGCTGGATGCACACATTTCACAGGAAACATCAGTTTAAAACACTATGGAAAATAAGAACATTGAACTTTTCCTTTAAAATACTGTGTTTGTGAAAGTGTTCTACATTTTATATCTTATTAAATGTTTTGCAAGTGGATTTTTATCCATGTTGACGTCCTGATTTGGAAAAGAAGTCTGAAGGATGCCCATATACACCTCTGATAAGAAAGAGAGGAACAGAGCATGAGGAGTTTTCTTTCTTTTTTTTCCCCAAAAGCTCTTTCTGAAGTATACATATACATATTTCTATAAAGTGTAAAATGGTTGATTCTTAGATGCAACATGGTTCTTACAAGAAAGATTGTTCTCAAAACTTCATAATCAGGCCTTTCCACTGGACCCTGCGTTTTTTAAAATGAAAAACGCAAAGCACCTGATGATAAACACTACAGGCTATATTGTGATTTTCAAGGAAATCTGCTTTCTTGCAGATTTTTTGCTGCCCTTTACAGTACTACATTTAACCTCAGTCAAGGACATTCTACAGAATTGAATTGTCTCGAGTAGGTGTGGCAGCTTGTGGAACTAGACCCTGCAGGAAAGTAGATCTCCAGGACCAGGGTTCGTAAACACGGCCCTAGAACATCAGTTCCCTGCTCCCAGCACAGCTGATCAAATGAATCAACTAATTAAACCTTCCTGGGTGAAACACTTTAAACAGGGGAGGGAGCTCCAGGACCAGGGTCAGGAACCTTTGCCTTAAACCACTGTTTCTCAAATCCCTGTCTTATCCTCTCTTTACTAAACTAACTTTTAACGCAGGGGTCACCAATCCTAGCCACAAATGGCCAGTGCGGCTGCAGCTTTTCATTCCAACCAACCAGGAGCTCCCTGTACATGGGGTTCATTCAAAGCTGTAAATATAGAAAATGTCAAAAACTATGATGCTGATGTTTTACGCAAGCGGCCAACTGGATCCAGGCTCAGGAAAGTAGTTCTCCAGGAGCGTGATGAAGATAGTGGAAGTATATGAGAGAACTACTGACCTCTTTCTCTTTCACATTTTGCCTAAATGTGGCCTAAAGTTAATCTGGACTCTGAACTGTGACCAAAAGTTAATCTGAAAGTTAACTGAAATGTTGCATCAGTTTTTATTAAACAATCCTCCCCTTCCACTACATCCACTTTTCGAGCAAAAATATCATGTTTTTCCTCTGAAATGCATCCACATACTGAGGGAAAATCCAATTTTGAAAAAATGTCGAAAGGGAACTTTGAGGTTTGCTTTAGTTTTGCACCACACAACCTCCTTCCCAGAATATCACACTTGGCTATAAAAATGGACAAAATAATGTCACATAGTTAGAAACAGTAGTTATAGCCAAAGGAGACCCACAAATTGTACTTTTGTTCATTTTATAGATAACAGGATGTCATTGTGTGTTACACGGTGCAAGACTTGCATTAACATTTAGGGGTCAAGGAAATTAAAAAAAAAAAAAGTTCCAATACTTACTATTTAAACTACCATCTTCTAAACTAGAATCTGGTGTCTTGCAAATACCAATGAGCCATTCATTCTTTACTTTATAGCGCGTTGTCTTAACACACATGACACTTCACTTAATTTCAAACAGTAAGAACTGTGTTATCAGTATGTATCAGTAATACTTTGTGCCAAAACTTGAGCCTAATGTACTTCAGCAATCAGCTACAACGTTCATCCAAAGGCAACAGTGAAGACTGCTGGAGGGTAGAACTCCAAGAACATTAATGTACAGCAGAATTCTGGAGCTGAACTTCCATTCATTGACAACAGAAACCTGAAATCACATGAAGGCCTGCGAGCAAACAGCTCCATCTAGTGCTAAATGCAGGTTCTCAAGATGGCCTCAAAGCTTTTCAGTGTTTAGGACACTGTATGTACTTACATTTGGTTGAGAATTGTGAACTACACAAACAGGGCATTTTAACATTCTTCTGTAGGTAAGGTCGAGTGAGCATCGTAAACATGCAGACAACTTACGTAAAGACTAGAGGTTAAAACAAATCGTCACTGATTTAAAAACATTTCGCCATAATTCGATGGTTAAACTACATGTTAGACATCAGAAATAATAAAAACAAAGGTTGAAATTCCCCTTTGAGCTCAATGGACTTTTACATTTTATAAAAATATATTAATTCTTCATCAACTGAAGCGTTCACTGAACTTCATGGAGTTTTAATTTATTTCTCAGGTGACAACAGATCATAAAATCCTTAATGCTGACAATCGAGCAGTTGAAGAAGCATTGGAAAAAAAAAAAAAAAACCCGACTTTCAGAGTAGTGTTATCATCTACTCAAGCAACTTCAGTTTAAGAGGGCAAGTGTAAAGAAGTAGGTATTACCATTTACTTTGGAATTTTTCATAGCTATAAACGGGGGTCCTCGACTTACAACAGTTTCGACATGCGACGTTTCGAGTTTACAGCGCTCACTCCCACTCGGCTTACATCGTTCGCCTCGTATTTTTCTGTGGCTTAGTTGCGTTTTTATGATTTTACAACTGTTAGAATCAGTAAGTGACTTGTGTGTTTCAACGCACACCAAAATTTGGGTTACATCACTGTTGTAGGAACAGTGCGGCGTAACTCGAGGACCCCTGTATGCAGCCATGGAAAAAATAAGAGACCACCTTCCCCTTTTTTTCCTGTTCACTGTTTGTACAGTTTGCAGCAGTGTGTGTGTGTGTGTGTGTGTGTGTGTGTGTGTGTAAAATGCACAGGTTGCTACTCTTTTCTGAACTACTGCAGTGTGTCTGTAAAACATAAGAAGCG
>JBBIGA010000001.1:29171594-29181893 GCA_037576975.1 Alestes dentex | reverse complement strand
TATATATATATATATATATATATATATATATATATATATACATGTGTGTGTGACAGCAATGATACACACACATATTTTCAGAGACAGGGGCACGTGTTCCAGATTTATACTTAAAAAGGCATTAAACTGACATTTCAACTCAAAAATATTATAAAATATTACTGCTGTTGGACCATTTCAACTTAATCAATAGCTCGGGATGTCTTTTGAGCGGGTTGAGAGAAGTTTTTGGAGTGTGTTTATGTAACCAATTTGAGTGACTTTTGACTTCCACTGTTTTTTTTTAGTAACGTTCCAGTTATAAACTAAAGACTAAGGTAAAAAATGTGGACCCCAAACATGTCTTGTCTGAACAACATCTGGGGTAAAGTGTATATTGTATAAATGTTTGAAGTACAAGGCTTTGTTCCAAAAGAGAAGATGTTTTCAGTGCATTATATTTTTGTAATAGTGAATGACTTTAGACTACCAGCATGCACCCTCCAATAAATTCAGTTCGAGTAATATTATAGTTCTAAGAGACGTGCACTCTTTAATGATGAGTTAAGAGTCAGTGGTTGGGCTACAGATCCTAAAACCATGTCCAGTAATTTACAGTGCTCTTCCACACATGCGTCCACTCCATCCTGCGGCAGCACAGGGTCATCTCTTCCCATTAAGCTCCCCCACCTCCAGCCCATAAAGTGCTGTCCCCTACCAGGCCTGTAGTAATTGAAATGCGGCACCTGTCTGTTCCTGTTCTGCTTCTCAGCTCTGAGTGCAAGCTGAGCCAATACTGACGGAGCAGCACAAATGGCCACAGACATTATCAGGGGGTGTGTGTGTGTGTGTGTGTGTGTGTGTGTGTGTGTGTGCCCGCAGACGACAAATAGTGTGCGCATGCAAGCATTTGCATCTTAGGCCGCGTCACAGCGAAAATAGCAACTGAATAGAAAGGACAAAGTTAAGAAGGCAAACATAAAAAGACACAAAGTCAAACCACATTAACCCACATTCAGTAAAAAGTTCATATTTTACCTTTACAGCAGGTTTATTAATAGAATTATGACATTCAATGTGTTGGCAGTGGATAGGATTCCAGGCTGTAGGAGGAGGGGAGAAGAACGAAATGTATTAGAATGTATTAAAACACAACAGAATGTATTAGAACACAATAGAACGTATTAGCACACAACAGAATGTATTAGAAGTATGGCAAAAGACCATAAAATAATAGGGAGGAGGAACAGAGGAAAACACACATATTTAAGAAGACTTTGGCCCACCACTGTCTCACCTGTGTACTGCAGCCCCCTGTACTCACTAATCGCACCTGGAGGCTTGAGATTAGGCCAATAATGGAAGAGCATTTGAACAGCAGGTGGCTTTACTTGGGATGGCCCGTATGAAATCACATAAAGAAGGTCCTACAATACAATAACGAGAGAATCATTCATGAAGGCCCTTTCCAAAGCAGCGATACACTTTCAAAATGTAACTGGATCCAAAATCCCTACCTTCCACACTTCTTGCTTGTATTTCATCAGGCACTCCAAGAGCTGACAGTGATAAACTGAAAAAAACAGCATCAAACGAGGACCTTTACACAAACTTAAGACATTTGTCTAATTTTGTCTAAGTGGGTGCTCTACTAATGCTCATGTACAGATATTCTCTCTAGACAAATATTCACTCAAGGAAAATGGGATACTTTCAAAGGCGTATAATAATAATGATAATTATTCTTCAGACTTAATCCTTAGAACTTTAAGAAAGTGTATCAGTAAAGATATTGTGTTTTTTTCTGTTTGTTTCTAAGACCTAAAATAAAAGAAATGTATTCATTTTTGTTTTTTATGTTCATTTGCGTGTGACGCCTTTTTAAAACCCTGTAGCAGTTATTATTACTATTATTACATGTGTTTAAATTACAATAACTTTTGTTCTACATGACACAGAAGCACCAAACAAAGCTCAGCATGACGTATCATGATGATTCATCAGTTGTTGCGCTTCCAGCATCTCGTGTTCTAAATGTTAATAAGCATCAATGTTGTTTTCTCACAGATAAAAGATGTTTACCTGGGTTGGAGGTGTACTGCATAGCAATCATCAGCATAGAGGACGCGGACAGATTGACATATGCAGGCACTCCTCCTTCTCGTCGAGTTGATCCCACTTAAACACAAAACAAAGAAATAAACAGACAAAAAAAAGATGGCGCTTGCGCATTTAAAAATCTAACATATAGAAATTATATAATACATAACATATATTTGCATTATTCATGTGTTTTAAATAACATTTTTGGATAACACAATACATCTATTTACTTACCAATACATTAATAACAGAATTGCTGCTTCACACAGCAGGGCCAATCAGATTTGTTTCTATAATCTAATTTTTAGACTTGAGTGTTCAGATTTCAAAGACTTCTAGCAAATTTTGTTGGTCAGATTGTAGTCAGATTTATTTGCAAATCCATATCTATAAAATGTTTGGTTGGCACACATTCTGACGTCAACATCTGCACCCTTGAATAACAAAACAAATGAAATCTAATCTAACTGATCAGTCTGAGCTATGTTTTCAGAAATCACCTACATAGGTGGTTTGAATCAGTTTGGAAAAAGTCAGATTTCAGGTGGCATTTTGCCATTTACCATTAGGCTGGAGCTGCCTACAAGCACTTATTAAGCCTGTAAATGTGTGTCACACTTGTGGAAAACACATTATATGATGAAAAGCTAAAAACACATAAGCCTTAGAAGAGACCACAAGGCGGAGTTGGTCATGGGTTCCCAGTGGTACTGTAGCTCTAATGTTAATAGCTGCAATGATACAGCGGGAATGAATGTGATGTTAAAAGCACTGAAAAATACTTTTACCCCAACCCTAACTATTCAAATTTGTGTTTGAGGTAAATGATTGGTGCTCTAGATGTTAAAAGAGGAACTTGTTATTTTGAAAGTGGGGGCAAATTCTAAGAAGTTTGGAGTTCTGTTTCAGCTAAAAGGCCAGACTCCCTTTTGATAAAAGACGGGACTGGGCGAAGGCTGAGAAACAGTGAGTGGGTGGGGTGCCAAAACATTTGTCACGTGGAACTTTTGCCACACAGACAAAAATTTTTAGGATGTTAGATTGGAAGCAGAAGGAGCTCCAGGTGTGGTCCTCCTCTCGAATGTCTCCATCTGAGGCTTCCTTTTAAATTGAGCAAGGAGTATACTTGTACTGTTCTATTCAAAGGAAACAGCAGACTTGTAATGCTATCAGCATCCTCAATGTTAGAGCTGTGAGAACATTGCGATCACGGTGATCTCTGAGTCAGAGCGTTCCGTTCTATTTGGCTCCTGTCCAGTTCTGATGTGAAGTGTACTCTGGGTTACTGAAGATGATCGCTGATCGTTGCTATTCCCCATTCTGTCAGTAAGACTCTGGTTCCACTTTAGAGAAGGACAAACCTCGTGTACAATGCACAAGGGGCATCAGGCTGTAGGAATGGAGAGCCATAGCACAGCAGATGTTAACATTCCATTTCTTTTAACAAACCAGATTCCACTAAATAGTGAAGCCTTTATGAACTGAAGAGTAGAAGAGGGAAAACCCTGTGGGCCTCCAGGACCTTGGTGTAACGCCCCTGCTCTATACTTTGTTGGAAAAGATGCAATCATGCTTCTGCAATCAGACTATTGTTCTTCTTATCATTTTATTTTTTTATTACACTCTTTTTTGGATGGCACTTCTGGTCAGAACTCGTATTGAGTTTTGGCAAAGTTTCCAACGTCAAACCATCCGTTATAATCCCCTGCTGTGCGTGCATATTCAGATTTTGGATCTATTGATCAGAGGCGAAGTGTTGATTTTAAAAAATAAAAAAAATTTGTGATGGAGTTGCCTCTGTAATATATAGGGAGAGAGAGTGGATAGTCAAATCGCCTTTAAAATATGTGCTGGAGAGAGAGTCTGTGACATCACAGATAAGACACTCGGAAACACAAATGTGGAGAAACAAACGCAGAGCAAAACACACAGCAGACTCGTAATCAGACTTCAAGACACTAAAGCTCAGGTCAGTTATAAAAAAAGACGTGTGTCACTGTTTATTGTGCTATGCATTCAGCTGTCCTTAACCATAAATGGCTTGGTAAGAGCCAGCATGGTGCTCATGGTGGTAGAGCGCCATTTTTTTAATCAACCACGAAATTACGCTTCGCATTTTCTCATGGAAATGCATCTAGTTTATATTGTTCTTGTCTTTGTGTCTCTGTGCGTCTGTGCAATCGTAGCATAAACAAATTTCTCTAAAATTTCATTCTGATTCCGATTTTTTGTTCACATGAAGAAGGACAAAGTCAGAATACATTAGGCATATAAATTTGAAGTGGGTTTATGCATTGGAAAAGTAATAAAAAACATAAGTGAATGCTTGTTTCGCCTGACTGCAACTCCTAAATCTTCTTTTACTCTCTGTTCCAGAATCACAATGAGACCAAACACCAACATACTCACGTATAGCCATCGGGAGGAAGGATGTGCTCAGGTATTCTATGATGTCTTTGTGAAGGAAGGGAGGGAAGGTGGCTAAAGTGGAGATCATAGTGTAGGGCAAAGTGCTGAGAATATCATCGCTGAGAAAAGGTAGCAGGCAAGTAGTTGTGTAAAATATGGCCTGTCCCAGATCTGATAGGGGAAGAAAAGCAAAGAGACAAAGAAAGGTACTCATATAACAATCTCCAGTCTCACACATGTGCATTTATATTCTCACAGTTTCCATATTCAACAAAAAAAATATTGTAATTGAATAGAATATGATAAGATATCTAAAATGGCTCATATACAATAGACAAGAGACTGTTTTTATGTGTGGCTGTCAGAACAGAAACCTCTGTGTGTCTTATGAACATCAAGAACGAAAAGAAATACTAGAGCTTTTTTAAGGACACCTTGTAAACGCTACCATAGCTATACTTAGAGTTTGCCTTCAGCAGAGAACACAGAGTAGAAATTCTGGGCTTTAAAGTTTCAGCGCCTTTTTTCATTTGATGAAATATTCATGGACAGAAAACAGCTCCCACACAGAGGGCCAAGAGATGGGCAAACACTTTCAAAGATTCTTTCAGAGGTCAAAGGAAATGGCTAACTTTGCAGAATGAATGTGTGAAGTGCCATCTTTAACGATTCACTGCAGTCAAATCACTGATACTAAAAATTACTGATAAAAACGTGAAAAAAAATCACTACATTTACATAAGATGCTCTTCTCCAGAGTAACCAGGGTTTTTCAATCGGGTCACAGATGTTGGTGAGTATCGTGTTAGGAGTCTTTCCCACGGACTGGTGCAGTGTGGAGGGGAATCACCAGAGACACACCAGTACCAGAGAACTAGGACCAGTACCAGGAACGGCTACTCGATAATGTGTTCTGGGTTAGTGGGACACTAGAGGGCTCTTTCAGGTGAGTCCAATATAAATGCTTTCATTTATGGAGCTATTCATTATTGCAATTTGTAAATTATTTTTAAAAGATACTCTTGTTTATACAAGTGCACTCATTTTGTCAAGATGCTATAAAATATTTTAACATTGCTGTCATATTCAGCTCCAGTTACAGGGGTGACTTTTATTCGTTCGTGACAGCAGTGAGCACAAACAACCAATTAGCTGCTTGTCTCATCAACCAATCAGCACTCAGTATCTAGAATGCCAACCAATCGGTACTCAATAGCTAGAATGCCAACCAATCAGCAATCAGTAGCTAGAATGCCAACCAATCAGCACTCAGTAGCTAGAATGCCAACCAATCAGCACTCAGTAGCTACGGTGCTAGCCTTTTACTGCTTAAAACCTGGCTGCTGTAAAAAAAATAAAACAAAAAAGTTTCAAATTCTTTTCTTTGTAGTACATTCTTCTGATTTCTTTCATTCACCCCATTCAATATTGATTTGGTGGTGGGCTACCTCAGTCTTTTTTAAATAATGGGACGAGCAGTTTAAATAGTAAACACTTACAATTTATCTATTGTATTTATATCTACCTCTCTCACTGACCACAGTATTCTGGGTGTGCAGCATAGAGTATTTAGCACAGAGTATTTTCTGGAGAATTTTAATTTGACTTTATATTATGTTTTATATTGTTCTTGTCTCTGTGTGTCTGTGCAGTCGTAGCACAAGCAGTTTCCTCCTGGATCAATAAAGATGTCCGATTCTGAGTCTGATTGATTCTGAATAGGAATTACCCAGGCTCTGGAACCAACAACTACATTTAAGAGCCAATGTTAAATTTTTCTCCCTGTATTTCAATATGCTGATCGGACTTTGGGCCATTTCACCTCATTCTGTGGGACCAAGCGAATGGTCAGGAGTGTTAAGGACCCTGATGGCGGCGTCACTCACCGTGCTGACCGTGCTGCAGCAGGGGCACCAGGTCAAGCAAGGTGACGAGGGTGGCATAAAGCCCCTGATAGTCCAGAGAGGGGTACTCTGAGAGCTGAGCGTCCCGACTCTGCTGGGTGGCCCCCCCCCGGTCGGCCGGGGCGTCCCGCAGAACGCTGTAAAGGAGGGAGCGAGTAACTGTAGGGTTGATGGAACTGACTTGTGGTCTTAGAGATGGGGTGAGTGGGAATGGCACAGGAAAAAGACACATGGTCATGGGCACGGCCAAATTGGAAGCTTCCTGGCTCTCCTTCCTGCCTGTACGGGACAGGATGCTGCTCCGGGGGGGGGGAAGGGGAACAGGGGAAAAAAAGAGACAACAAAGACACAAAGAAACAGCACATTACATTGAAATGGTTCTACAGAGACAGTGTAAGTAGAAAAGAACCAAACCCAGATAAACCCCACATAGGATGCAGTGTCTCCAGTGTCTTGAGTCAATAAGCACATCTGCTCTGTCTTTTTTGGAGACTAATATTGTTGAAAGTTATACAATTTGTACTTTGCTAAATTGTTTGACTCGTCTACTTTGAAAAGGTATAAACAGAAGCTTGAAAATGATCACTGCATCTCATGCGTATCTGGTGACAAGGAGCAAAAATACAAAAAAAATGGCATGTTTTCAGTGGCAGCCCCGTACTTCTCCAGAGGAAAAGCTCTTGTAAACACTACCCCCTCTCATTAAATCAATCGAGGGGCAGGTCAAATCACACAGGAGGCCAAATAACCATGCTTTGTCCAAGAAAGAAAAAAACAAAAGAAAGAATGGCAGGGGCTGTCAAAGATGAGAGCAATTTTAAATTGGTTTGGGCACGATACAGAGATGACACTTCTGAAACATGCTTTAGGCAGTAATAAACATGTATGTGAGGTTAGACTAAAAGCTCCTTGATCACAACACATGTTTATTGCATCATAAAAAATAATGTCAGTATGTAAATACATTTATGATACTGTCTCAGTATCATCAGGGGAAGAGAAATAATGAGATCCAACAGGCATATGGATTTCAGTTCTAAAATAAATGTAACTAATCTACGATTGGGAAGAAACTGTAATGGAAAAGGAATAAGGTTGCTTCAAACGGGATGGCTGGCAGCATTATGCTTGTGGACTAATGGGGGATGGACATTTGTGTTTGCTGTCTCCTGGGGGGGGGTGGATTTTTTTTTCTCTCCCTAATTCTCTGAAGAAAAACGGCAGCAAAATTTCATTTGGCTATGATGGGCTTGAGAGCATTTGGAAGAGAGAAACTTGGTCTTTTGATGTACATTACATAAAAAACAGTATGATCAAACTATAATCTATAATTTGTCTATAATAAACATGTATATACACTATTAGCATAACATTTCTACTGCTAAGTGAGTTAACAATGATGCTCTTTAAGATTTCAACCCAATGCATGCTATTTTATGCTAAATTGTTTTATGCTATATTGTTTTATATACATAATATTATCGTTACAATTATTACACCCATTTAATAGGTTGTAGGACTGTAAACTGTAGTGAACAATGCTAAATCTTAAAGAGCATCATTTTAGATCTTTGTGCTAACTAAGCTGAACATTTTTTTTTCATCAGTCATAATAATAACATTGAATACACAAACACTAAGACATAAAGACAAACTGGAACCACAGACACACACATACACACACAAACACATAAACTTCCCTTAACAGGCTGATTCTGACATCTACATGTAAATTCAAGACTCCATGGATGAGTGAGCAACCGAACACTGTATAAATATGTCTTATAAATATTAAATATATAAATATTAAAGTGGTCACAGAATGTAGAATGTTATAGCATTTCATTAAAATCGGACCAAATTTTGCAGGTGAAGTGACAAAAAACTACCTTATAATTAATGGTGTAGTAAAATACTGCAACACGCCACGAGGAACATGAATAATTAAAGGAATTTAATATATACTGGATGAGAGTGACAGGAACGCATTTAGCTCACTCATGCAGAGAGCATGCGGGTTGTTTGCATGTCTAAACAAGTGGTTTGATGAAAAAAAAAAAACAAATTTGCACAATTTTTCACTTATTCCTGATGTACTCAATCAGACAAATCATGTTTGGGGTCGTTTTTTCAAATTTTCTACGAGGATAATGTAGCTAACAAACAATAGAAGGCAACTGATTGTTTCTGTTAAAAAACATCCCAAAACATTTTTCACTCAAATAAAGCTTTTTACCAAGGTGCCACAGATTAGCAGATGTGGTTTAGGACAACCTACGATTGTAAACTACAAAAAGAGCAAAACTTTTACTGGCAGCCACTTTAGACTGGCAATCGCTAGGCAATTACTAGGAGGACTGATCTTGGATTTCTTTGCACTTATAATGCTTATTCCACGCAAAATGATTCTAAATTAGCACCCCTACTAATTAGGTGGTTTGTGAAAACAGACCCTGTTGTCCAAAACGACGGCTTGCAGCATTCTGATAGCAGGTTTTATTCATTTTTACAATTCACATGTGCCCTAAACCACATTCACAAACCCATACCACCTTAATGAAGAGCCGGATGTGGTTTTGGGGATGCATTTACAGAAAGGATTTGGGTGACTATAGACTTGTACTGTTTGTTAGCAACCATTGCCTTGTAGCTCCACTTCTAAACTGTTAAAGCAACATTTGGACTCCAAACAGGTCCAGGCTGATCATAAACTGTGCTTCTGACAGTGTATAAACCTTCACACAGATCCTAACAGCTATCCTGTCTTCTCTCTCCTTCGTGCTGTCTGTTATTAGCCCCCTGTAACCGTCCCTACTGAAGCACTACAGAACTGTGTTCCTGTATCAAATATCCATTTGGCTGCTCCATCCTCTGTCTGATATTCTCTCTATGAACCCGACATATGCTGTGTCCCTGCCGTCCTGCTTTCAAGCTCCGCTGCTCTCCCTCTTTACCCCAGGCGCTCTGTAAAACAGGTGTCTGAAAAAAATATAAGCGAAATGAAGAGCAGGGAGTGCCTACTTTTTCCTTTCAGAGAGGTGGACTGAGGAATGGAAAGCACTGAATTTTCTTGAATCAAACATGCATCATTTCCAAATAAAAATAAATGATATCAACACCAATTACTGCCAAAATCAACACTTAAAACCTAAACTTTGTTGAAACATACATATATATGTTCCAGGAGCACCCACATAGAGTGAAAAACCGCGATGTTCTGATGTGTTAAATCAAAAGAAAGAATGAATCCCGCACACTGACCAATTTGCAAGCAATTAATTTATATATAAAAATTACAACAAAAAAAAATTCATTTTAAACTCAACTTAATGCATTACTCTTAAAGAAAATGTAAAGGTAAACCTGTATCCGTACTGTACAGTTTAAACTGAACTCCTGCAGTGCTAGAATGTAAATACCGATGTTACCCCTGTATAGACTGTACTGTAATTTATGCATGGGTGTTTTTTTTGGTATAAGCAGGTAAATACAGTAATACATTTATTTAATTTACTGTAATAAAAATACAGAACACTCGAGATGCTCCACGGGGGAAATTCACAGGGCAGCAGCCAATCAGCAGCAAGGAGAAATAAATAATGCACTCGGATTGGCTACTTTCAAACCTCCTGCCTCTCAGTACAGCGGTATTTCACCATCGCAAGACGCCTTTCTTTGTGTTTCCCTCCACAGTACAGAAAAAATGTATAGTTTTTTTTTTTTTATGGAAATGTGGCTGAATTTTACGTTAACATTTATGTTACAAAATTTGTAAATTATATTTTTCTTAATAATTTAGCACTAAAATACATGAAAAATTATATGTTGCCACGAAAAAAGCTGTGACGTCCAGGCCTCGCCCACCATGCCATCTTGTCCTCGTGCTAGAGCTAGACTGTTTATG
>JBBIGA010000001.1:29148747-29171494 GCA_037576975.1 Alestes dentex | reverse complement strand
CATATATATATATATATATATATATATATATATATATAGAGAGAGAGAGAGAGAGAGAGAGAGGAGAACTTCACATGTTAATCAAATAAATTAAATGCATACATTTACATTGAGACCTATGCTAAGTTAAATAATATCTGGTATATTATTTGGAATTAAATTATCTTAAAATTACATTTGGATTTTTTGGAATCAGAATTGAGCCTCTGTTATTTATATTGCAGAAAATAAGTGATGGACTGATTGCTCGTCTGGTGAGTCTTCCAAGCCAGTTTACGTGATAATATCATCACTGCCGCCCCTCCCACAACCGGAAATGACTGTAATGCCTGGGTTGTACAGTCGAGGGCAAATTTAAACCATGTGAAAAAACTTGTGGCCCCAGTGCATTATACAGCTGTGGGCAAAAATTGGCAAAATCTTTGAGGATGTTCACCCAGCGTTTGACATCACAGCAAATAAACAAATCGCAGATATGACACTAATCACTTTATGTTTATTAGCTGAACATACTGGCTTCGTAAAACAAAACTTCAAATCGATCCATGTTAGATTTCCTTCCTGAATGCTTTCCAATGTTTTTAATGAACTCTCTTGTCCAACAGCTCGTTAAAATCTGCAAGCACTGCTTTAACAGCAAACTCATTTGTGCTTTTAGACTTGTGCCTGCATTTGCTTTAAAAATGCAGATTTAAAGATGATTTCATCAATTTTTTCTTTCGCATTAAGTGATTCCTTCAAATTTTCCTTCACATTGAGTGATTCCACATGTTTTTCCTCTGCCCGATATGTAAAACAATGTACTATTAATTAAAACATCATTATTTCACAATTCCTCAATGATCAGCTATTAATGAGCTTTTCCCAGGTCTTGTACACATTTTGTTGATTTTTGGTGATTTTTTAAATTAACCAAATATACAGAAACTGGGCATGAACTTCAAAACAGAGAAGAATAAAACAGTAATTGTGGCATGTGCAAGTCTGGATGGATATAGAGCCTCAGAATGTTACTCTGTAGATCTGATTTGACTGGCTGCGACTCTTTAGGCAGGTCAAGAATTGTCATTAAGATTGACCAGCTGATGGCAATGTCAGAGTGTGATAAATTATTTTACCGGCCACTAAAGGATCTGAGACTAAGCCAATTGATGCCGATAAGAGGGGAAGGTCAAGGAAAGATAAACTGCATATTCTACTGCTTGTCAAATCAATAAATATTCAGAATTACTCTTAAATAATGTTCAATTATATAAATAAGGTTAGGATGATCTGCAAAAAGTGGAGTCTGGTGGAATCTGTTGTGACCAGGCAAAAAAGAACTGCCCTGGGCTACAAGACTGAATGTATTTAAGTACTGAGTACTGAAATCAGGAGAGGCATGCCCTGAGGTTTAAAAGCACCATTGAAGTCTCACTAATGAAGATGTGCAGGTTTTTGTTTCATAAACTAGGCAGATGTCATAAGTGGATCGAGGGAAAACCAAAGTAAAGTTTATCTGAATACTGTATACATATATATAATATTTATGAGTTAGTCGTAGCCTTTAATTTTCTCTGTAATTTATTATAACAATCTAACAAATGTTTCAGGGACGCATTTCACTACATGTTGTACTTGTATATCTGTGTATGTGATAAATAAAGAATCTTGAATCTGGGTCCTTTAACAATATTGCTCTTAAGTGGCAGTATGTTACATTATGGTTCACAGGCAGAGGCTGGAGCAGGTCAAATGCAGTAAAAACTGAAACTGTGATACTGAACTACACAAATCTAAACATAAACACAAGCGCTGTCACTGTTTCTGTGACTAAACTGTCCCTATGTAACCTCATACTACCTTCATCTAAACACTCAGTCTCAGATAACACAGACATCTGTAGGACACTGTACTTCACCTGTGGGTCCCAGCGCAGTGCACTTACCTGAGCAGGGTTTGGGAAAAGTATTTCAGTGTGTTTGCAATGTCTGTTCCAGATGGCACAGGGTAAATATTGTGTAGCACACGGTTGTGATACTCTTGCAAGTATCGTATCTTAGAGGCAACTAAACAAAAAGCAAAGTGACACATAATCAACAGCAAGCGAGGCCTCAGTGCCATCACACAAGATCACAAGAACAAGCTTGAGCCTAAACCTCAGACAGCTCTGCTGCTTCTCAACACACATTCACCATGAGACACAGACACAGGTGTTAAGTATCACTGTAGCTTATTTTTCTACAGAGAGCATCCAAAACCACCTGGGAAGATCACTTTAACTGTTATAGAAACTCTACTAGTGTGGAGGTTCATTAAACCAAATTGTACGCTTTTTATCCCTTAGAATGCAAACGGCACAGATCTCTGCCAGAAGCACAACAAATGGTAAACTGTTGTCATAAGCCTAATCAGCTCCTTATATGGAAGTTCCCCTGGTTTGTGTTGGTGCTCGAGGTGTCAGATGTCATGCTGAGCTTTGTTTGGTGTTCCTGTGTCATGTAGAACCAACGTTATTGTAATTTAAAATCATGTAGCAATAACCGCTACTGGGATTTTAAAAACAGCGTCACATGCAAATGAACATAAAGAACAAAAAGTGAACAAATTTCTCTTATTTTAGGTTTTAGAAACAAACATGAAACAACACAAGATCTTTGAACCTGAGAGAACTTTCTGGATAGGCTACGCCCACAAATGGGTGGGGAGAACCCACAGAGGGAGGGGCTCCGGAGAGCAGTGGCAGCGCCGGTTCTAGACTGTTTTACTCCATTTAGATTTACTAAAATCTAAGGATTATGTAAACATTGTTTAAATCGTACTTCTTGCTCATAGCCCATAAAATCTATATGGAAACGAAGCTGCAAAAACATCCTATTTTGGATTAATTGTTTCTTTGATGTCACAAAAATCAATGTATTTACGTTTATCCTTTTGTTAAATCCACAAAAGCCCACTCAAGCCGGAGGGCACATTCTGGGATGCTTTTTATGGGTTCTTTAAACATAGTTCTTCAAACTTGGATTCCATTTTAACAAATTACAGTAAAAATATCTAAATAAAGATCCATCTTTTGAGAGGTTCATGGAGCCAAAAATAGTTCTTCTATGGTAACACTCTAAAACACGCTTTTTGAAACCAAAGGATGTTTGGAGCAACAACATAACAGAACTGGTTCCTTAACAAATCTTTCAATGAATGGCTCATAAAAGGACTGTTTATGTGAAGGAAATATGTCAAGAACCTTTAAAAGAACTTCCACAACATATAAAGATTCTGTTCCAATTAAAGACTTTTTTGTAGAACAATATATCCAAGCCAAGAACTGCACAGAACCCTTTAAAGAGAGTAACCTTAGGCAGACAAAGAAAAAACAACAATAAAACAGTTACAGCACCTCCACCAGCATCTTAAATTGAAAATCAACCCATTTCATTCCATTGTTGTGATGTAAACAGAATCATTCAGAGTGGGTTTGTGTGAAAAGTGACATTGTAGAGGAACCGAATGACCAGGGAATGGAACCAGGGGTCATATTGTCTACAACACAAATATTTAAAATTTAATTAACCTTCCAAACCCACCTCTGAGCACTTATATAGAATGTTGACAAAGTAAAATAGAGCCAAATCTACTTTGGGGACTATTTGTCTCACATATATACCATATATCATGAATGCACTTTGAAAATAAATGTAGGCCAAAAGTTTATGTTGAAACTAGTGCTAAACAATGTCTCAGGCTTCATTTTATATAAAACTTTGTGCGATGATGCTTTTAGAGTCATTAAACTGTTCAGACGTCTTCAGACGTCTACTCAGATGTGCAGTTTCCTATTGGGTTTTCATCGTTAACCTTAGGTGCTATACCTTATTATTATGTGCATTAGTTTTACCAAGTGTAGTATCACATATTCAACAGTACTTATCTACTACTGACCTCTACTACATACAGTAACGGACAGTATGGAGAACAACTCCAAACCACTATCTGTGTTACTAGTAATTCATTTAACTGTAAGTCATTTATCTGTATAGTATTTATACCCCAGCATTTTGTGTATATAGCATATTTTTAATATGACTTCTATTTTAGACTTTACATTGTTCTCGTCTTTGCATTTCTGTGCAGTCGTAGCAATTTCTTCTGGCATCAGTAAAGTTTTCTGATTCTGACTGATTCTGACTCCATAAGACTGTGTAGAATGGAGCATTTAATGTCAAACCATATATATATACATATATATTTCAGTATAATTTAATAGTTAAGATAACAGTCACACACACACAAACACATGTATAGAAGAGTATATATATATATATACTCTTCAACACAGGCTCTGTTGACCTGTGTTGAAAACTGTGGACTTGCAGTTCTGCTTTGCATTGCCCAGAGACTAACCTACAGCTGGTGACCTTTAGTATCCAAGGGGTACGGGGTGGTTAGGGCCCTGCGGAGAGTCATTGTTATCCCATTCTCCCGGTGAGTCACGCTGTTGTAGGTATTAACTCCAACCTGTCCTAACTTTCACTGCCTAGTAACCAGGCTCATTTAACCAGAACCCACCAGACAGACAGACAGACAGACAGACAGATGGGCACATCTCTTACTGACCACAGCATTTTGTGTATACAGTATAGCGTATTTAGCACTATTTTGACTTTATACTGTATTTTACATGATCCTTCCCTTTGTGTCCATAAGCAATATCCCCCCGGGGATTAACAAAGTTATCTGGTTCTGATTCTTATTATTTGATACCACTGGTCTACACACGGGCTGATCCAGCAGTGACTCACCTGTTCATTGCAACAGAACCTACAGTCCCTGAAAACTGAAGCTTTGGGTTTTAACCATCAAAGCCTCCTGAGAAATCAGAACCAGTCGACCTTGGGAGGAGCGTCTCTCTTATTTCTCTTTATGGACGAACACTGCGTTTGTCTCGAGACCCCCCCCCCCTCAGTCGGCAGCACCTGAGTGTGAACGTGTCCACGCATGGTGGCTGTGTGTGAGAAGCCAGGAGCTCAGCCTGGTCTCCTGCAGCAGGAGGACGTGTTGCAGCTCCTTCTCCTTAGCAACGGCTCTCTCCCCTCATCACCAAGGACAGCAGCTCCCCACATCCACAGCCCCATTCTCAAAAAACCACACTCTCACACTGACCACCGGCACCAACAACAACGTCATGCAAATGAACGAGCTCAGGCTACTTACACTGCTCTGCTTTCGTAGACATGTTGAAAACTGGCCACACACACACAAAAAAAAACACGCTCCTCTCTAACCCTGCGGTGTCTCCACCGCCCCCTCCCTCCCTGCCCTCCCCTGCCTCCTCAGTGGTGGGAAAAAGTGAACAGCCCCCTGCCACCCACCCTCCACCTGCACCGCCACCTCCACCAGCTCGAGTCCAGGTTGTACCACTGTCTCCACATCAGCTGTCTCTCTCTCTCTCTCTCCTCCTCTATCCTCCTCCCTGCAGTCAGGTTCTCCTCCTGATCTCCATTAACGAGCCCTGAACACCTCCCCCCGCGCAACCTCTGAGATACCCCCCCTCCCTTATAAACGGATACCCTCCCCCTATTCACCTTTCCAGCAAATGGACTGCTCCGTGTCGAACACTTGCCATTCTTGATATTAATTTATGACGACCACCACACCACGAGAGGAGGGCATCCATCTCAACCCCCCCCCCCCCCAATCAGATCAGATCTCTAGAGAAAATACAGACCCGCCACAATCGCTGCTAACACACGTGCAGCTCGATGTGCAACAGTTGGTTCGTAAAGAGCCTTTTAGGAGACAGCTCTTTCCTCATTTCCCCTCAGGACTGTTGTAGCGTTGCAGTAGGAGATATCAGGTTCTTCTGCATGTAGTGGCACTGGCACAATCGCTTTCACTGGGACTGCTACCATAGTGATTTACTGTCCAGCATAATTCAGATTTAATCTACCATGTTGTATTATTGGCTAGAATAATTACAAATTTAAAGGGCCGATATGACATAAAATTTGAATTTTCCTAGTTTTTTTTATTAAAGTGTGCAATGCAGGATATAATAAGTTATTAAACGTGAATAGTTTTAAAATTTACTCTCCAGTCTGTACTGTCCTTATACAGAAAATGAATAACCTGCCTGTTTTTACTTTTGGTGATATCACAAAACACTAACATAGGCACGCGGAAGCGTTCCTTATAACTTCAGTGTGAATGGACGGGGCTAAAGTGTTACACGCTGACCAGGTATAAATATATATATTACACACACACACATACTCATTTGTATTTTCACCTAGTCAGCTTACAGCAGCTAAGCCCCACCCATTCATGCTGAAGTTATAAGGAGTGTTTCCACCTGCACTGCTTCTTTAACAGAGGGCAGCCAATCAGAACAGAAGTTGTATCAAGTATGTCAATTTTTAAAGAAAATTAGTTGTGGATAAGGAAAGGTTGGGTGGGTCCTATTGTGCTCATCCACCAGGCTCTGTACAGAGTTCTTATAGGCCTCAAAATTCAACAAAATTCAATTTTTCTAATACAACCAAGTTTCATCACCTGATGTGCTTAGCTCCATCTTTCTTTGTTTCTACCAATGAAGTTCAATCACCATAATTGCTTAGCCACATCTTTCTTTGTTTCTACCTATAAAATTTTATCACCTGATTTGCTTTATTCAACTTCTTAGTTTCAACCAATAATTACAGGATTAGTTATCTCTAATTAATATTTAGTTGACACCTCCAGTCTGCCCTTTAACCAATAAGATTTTATCACCTGATTTGTTTAACTCCACCTCTTTGTTTCAACCAATAATTACAGGATTAGTTTATCTCTAATTAATATTCAGTTGACACCGCCACGCTGCCCTTTAACCAATAACATTTTAGCACCTGATTTGCTTAACTCCACCTCTTTGTTTCAACCAATAATTACAGGATTAGTTTATCTCTTATTAATATTCAGCTGACACCTCCAGTCCGCCCTTTACCCAATAAGATTTTATCACCTGATTTGCATAACTCCACCTCTTTGTTTCAACCAGTAATTACAGGATTAGTTTTTCCCTAATTAACATTCAGCCGACACCTCTGGTCTGCACTTCAACCAATGAAATTTTATCACTTGATTTGCTCAACTCCACCTCTTTGTTTCAACCAATAATTACAGGATTAGTTATCTCTAATTAATATTCAGTTGACACCTCCAGTCTGCCCTTTAACCAATAAGATTTTTTCACCCGATTTGCTGAACTCCACCTCTTGGCACCTCCAGTTTGGCCTTCATAGACACCTGCATGTCCAGTCTGGCCTTCAAGGCCATCTTACATAGTAAGGCATTGTGCCATCTTCACCTTAAGGGACCTGTGGGGGCTTTCCACCCCCCTTGCCAGTTTCTGAGGGAGACAGTTCACTGAGGTCAAACTCACTGTATGGTGCATTTGGTTAGACATTAGTTTAAACTTAATTGTAGGGGATTTTACATTAAAAACCCACATAATTGTGCCAGGCCAATCATCGTCGATCACTAAAATATCCCTTCAGTCCCTGCGGGTACCCATGACCCTAGCAAGAATTAAGCGGTTACAGAAAATGAATGAATGAATGGAATAGTCAGTCAGTTTGGGCTTCAGTATTTCATGATTACTAACAGAAAAAAAACAATTGTTGCTTTTTGCATCAAGCCAAACTAAATACGGTAATACACAAATCAATTATGATCTCAAACACTGTTGATGAAACCCAGATTATGTGGGTTTAGTGGGGCATTCCAGCCAAAATGAAACATTTAGCCATCACCACATCTGTTGAAAACATAATGACTTGCCTCCTAACTTGTTGCCTCTGCGGTTGTCTGGTTTAAAGGCCAGGAAAACCTGAGGGTGTATTCTGGAGATTTTGTAAAGGCTTGTAGGAGTCCCTCTGGCTGGGTAACGGAGAAGAAAGCCAGTTATCTAATGTTACTGCTGCCAGACATCATGTCTGATGTGGCCACTACTTTAGCAAAAAGGCATGTGTATTGAGAACTGGTCCCACTTCTTGACTGGTCCGTTATAAGGATGTGTGTTAAACTGGTACTAAACTAGTCCCAGTTTCTGACTGGTGGGTGCTGGACTCTGGAGAGTCTCCTGTTCAGACGGTGCTGCTGTGGGTGTTTCTACAGTGTCAATACTTTCTCACAGCTGCGTTTCCAAACGGCAGATGCTGGATTGGATCAGTAGAGGGACGGAGCGGTGCTCTGTTGATCAGAACATTTGTAGCGATGATCCTCCCTCATTATAGAAACAGAAACCCAGGACACAGTTTAGATCCTTATTTCTCCTAAACATCACAATAAAATCACTGCTGAATCCTCTCACAGCTTTTCATGAGATGTTTTTATTTTCTGCTCCAAATTATGTAGAGTAGGATCAATAAGAGCATTGAAAAGTATTGTTATTGATAAAAGAATATATTAAAAATAAATTCCAAGCATTCCCATACCTAATAGTAAATTTCCTTTTTGTGCTGTAGTGAGAGATCACTGTTACAAAATCATGGACAATTTAACATACTGTACTGAAGCATTTACCAGATTGTCAACAAGTAAGTATGTGATATTACTATGATATTACTAAACAATGTTACCAAACCAGACCAGATAATCAGGTTACAAATGCACTGCTGTTGCTTTGACCACTGAGTAAACTGATAATGATATCAATAATTAAACTCATGATCAGATTTGAATTTATAAATACTTGGAGAAAAGAAGATAATATGTAGGATTTAGGTTCAGTCAGAAACGGTTCAGTCACATTCAGGTTCAGTCAGAAATGAAGGATGGGATGTTAGATGTGGAGATATGGCGGAGCGTCACTGAAGCAGATGGGGCGTGAGGTCAGGCCTCTGGAGGTGGTCTTTGCCGGTACACTGGGATGTGGTGCATGATCCAACCCGCGGGAATCAGAAGAGCAAGTGCAAACACGCACATGGTGAACACTGTTTGCTGTGAAGAAAAAATGGAGATGTGAAGAGAAAAAGTTCACACATTAGTGCAGAAGACTCGGGGCAGCATAAATGAACACTTCCAGTCATTTGTGTCCAGCTGGTGTAGACGCTAGGGTTATTAATTCCATACATAGCATTTTTGACAGTGAGCTCTCTCTGAACACCCAAAAGATCAATTTGCTTGTTTAAAATGAATATAGGGCTGCATGATATAGGCAAAATATCAGTATTGCGATTTTGCTGCGACCTATTGTGACTGTGATGCCTTTGAATATTTGAAAGAGCACATATCATCATTTTTTTGGGACTTAAAAACAGTCTAGATATGGAGAATAAGCTACAAAAACAGCCCATTTCAAATCACACTTTTTGTGATGTCACAAAACTGACACGTTGAAATATATCTCTTTGTTCTGGCTACAGCAGTTAAGCCCCGCCCACTCATGCACCGATTCACCTATAATGGTTAAAAATCAGACTTTTGTTGGCTTATATGAAGACCTCGATTCATCAGAACACCCAGTATCTCACCTGGAGCGGTGATTGGTCACCCTGTCAGAAACACTGTGATTCCTTAGAGGCTCATTCACATATTGGAGCTTTTTGTGATATCAGTATTGCAGAGACAGATATCGCAATAGTGATCAACAGACTGTATTGTGCAGCCCTAATGAAACAGGTCATTTAAAAGACAAAGTGACTGAAATAAAACATGCCTTAAAATAGGTTTTAAAATGAGTAATCTCATAACAGTCTTAAAGAGATCATCAGGCATATTAAAGAGATTATTAGACATACTGACTAGGTTTTATTTGTCAGGACATGTTCTTTGGTGTAAAAATATTCTTAGGACCTCACTAGATTAAACCACTTCTGATGTTTATCAGCTTCCACTAGAACAGCTGACTTCTTCTCTTTGGCAGAGACATTTTACCACTACCAAAGACAGCCAAATGACTCCAGATACAAGACTAGATTGTGGTAAAGTGTTGTACCAAGAGTCTTACGTAACAAACCAAGAAACTTTGTGAAATACTCCGCTAACGTCATTCATTCCACAGGAATAACCCAGCTTTGACAGTATATATTCTATGCCAGGCAAGACCTAAACCACTGTATAGTAAATGGCTTTCTTTGTTGTCTTTCAGTTTTACTAGAATTCTACAGTTGTAGATTAACTTATTTTAACCTTTCAGGATGTTAAACCTTGAAGAAATAGAACTAATCTATACAAACAAGCTGTATCTTCTACTTTATCAACAGTATAGTTAAGCATGATGAATATTTACCCCAGGTCCAATATTGTCCTTCGGTGGTTTGGAGTGAATGTTTGACCGGTGATCTTGTCGGGCCAGCTTCACTTGCGCCAGACCCCTGACACGTCTTCTCAGGACGAAAAGCATTTTCAGTTCAATTCTGTCGTATTATTTCTCTTCCAGTAAGATCCAAAAGAAGTATCCCATGTATACGTGCACCATAAAGATGACGAGAGATCGTATATCCTACTGCAAACAACAACATTTATTCTACCAACAGGGAGGACCCCTGGGCTGTGGTAATGGTCCAAATCTATCCGCTGCACCACAGTCTCAAGAGAATAGCTACAATTAGATTTTCTCACATTCTCATTTTTGACTTGGTTTTTAAGGGTTTTACATGGGACAAGAGATCACAGGACTCTCACACCAGGCCACATGTCTGTTATCAAAAATACGTTTCTTATAGTTTTTTAAAAACACTTAAAATCCCAGGACTCACTGTTGCAGGCTTCTACACCTCACTCCTGCGAGAAATGCAGTCAGTTTGGATTGTTTTTCCATGTAATTACTGAACAAAAAGCCATATTTAAGGACATTTAAGGTGGTAAAGAATGCAATTCTCAGATAAATTGATGCTCTGATATTAATGTCTGCTCTGTATTTTTTTTATCAGACATT
This sequence comes from Alestes dentex, assembly GCA_037576975.1. Classification (NCBI taxonomy): domain Eukaryota; kingdom Metazoa; phylum Chordata; class Actinopteri; order Characiformes; family Alestidae; genus Alestes; species Alestes dentex. The sequence goes on along the minus strand of JBBIGA010000001.1, from coordinate 29,160,597 downwards.
ATAAATGTTTTAGAAAAAGTAGAACTCAACTTTAACACATTGGCTTAAGCTTGGTCTTAGGCTGGAATGATTTTTTTTAAATCTGAGAAATCTAGTAGTGTGATTGTCAAACACTAGCTTTCGCCTGAGCCTGAAAAGCCACCGCAAAACTATCCAGCAAGTAGCAACAAACAGCTGTGTTTTCTGTCCCTCAAGAGGAAGCCAGAGGTCAGAGGACTCACCACAGCAGATGTCCCATTTTAAAAAGTATACACACTGTCTGGAAACTGTAAACACATATATAATAACTCCTCATGCAGTCAGACATTATAGAACAATTTTCAGAATGGTCTTGGACCAGGAATCTATAAGCCTCTATCGAACATCTGGGATTTTGGGAAAAACTACTTTTTCCACTCAAAAAATCTTGAAATGGTTCAAGTAAGTCATTTATAGTAAGTATATGCATATTTGGTATCTAATAATTTTCAGTCAGGTTTTGTTCCAGCCATGCTGAGGCGTTGTACTGCTTCACATATACGATCATACTGGTCCTTAGTGTCACATTCAGTACAGTTGATCAGTTTTTGAGTGGCTAACTTGACAAATAGACAAACAGTTTCTGGCATCTTGAAGAAAGTGCCAAAACATCTTTGTGTTTCCTTTGGGGTTCCACAAGTTCTATTTTAGGGCCCCCGTTTTTCTCACTGCACTTCCAGATAGCATGTTCTAAAATATTTGGTGAAATTTCATAGCTATATTGACGATATGCAATCATAAATGATCTTTCCTCAAGACTCAGAAAGTGATGGGCCTATATCGTGTATATCAGATTTCTCAGTGAATGTTGCAAAATTGTTTGCAGCTTACAATAAAACCAGGTTACTGATAATTGGTACAAAAGCCTATTCATGTTTTATTTGATGATGTTTAATGACTCAGTTGTCCGGCCAATTGTCATGCTCCCACCTTCGTACTTCTCTGTGGATATGGAGATTCTAGGATCATACAAATGTTGTGTAGCCTGTAGGAATGGAGCTGATTGTGGTGAAGTTCATGGCGTATCGTTCTCTGTGTAACTGTTATTCCTTCTGCTTTCAGGAGGTCCTGCAACTGTTTTCAAGTAACTATTGGCTTCTGTCTTACCTTCATTATTGCTAGTCTGAGAGAACCGGTCCAGGAAGGATTGATTGTGCCTAGGTGAACTTTCCACTTGCATATTCTCAAACTGGTTGTGTTGACGGGGATGTTTAAGGTCTTTGCTAGGACTCTGTAGCTTTTTCAATTCAAGTCTTCTGTAATATTGTCCCAGGGAACTTTGGGAGGCTTCTTCACTTTCACCATGACTGCAAACTGCAATCATCTTTTATAATGACACCAGTGTATTTTGCACAATAACACTTTTTGCAGCATTGTTATCCAGAACTTCATTTGTATGTATTCATGTAGAAGCAAGTGCTTGTTTGTGGCAAAGTTTAGGAATATATTCAGTACTGTGCAAAAGCCTTGGGCACCTGTGAAAATATTATTTAAAAATGGTTTAGATGTGCAGTTTTTTTTACACATTAATATTACTAAATATCCTAAATAACTCTAAAAATAATATCTACAAACAACAAACTAGTAATAAATAGTGATTTTATGTTCAGTATATCAGTGTGTTCTTTGTGGAAGTCCAGTATTACTGTAGTTTCATCAGAAAACTGGTTTGACTCAATCAATCCTTCATTAAATTAAATCAGGAGCTGCTGGAGGAACCAAGGAGGAATCTGGAACTGAACCTGTGTTCGGTTTCAGATTCCTGAGGCCTGGGGAAAAAGATCAGGCCTGGGGAAAAAGATCAGGCCTGAGGAAAAAGATCAGGCCTGAGGAAAAAGATCAGGCCTGGGGAAAAAGATCAGGCCTGGGGGTGTTACGTGAGATCTTGGCAGGAGAGAGCGGCCTGCCCTTAGGGGTGGTTGGCCAGGTTGAGGCCTCAGCACTGCTGGAGCAGGATGAGGCCCTGGTAGGTGGTCCAGGGAATTCTGGGACACTCTGGGCCCATCTGGAGGGTCGGTCTTGGGCCGGTCAGGGGACCTCCTTCACTTAGGCCACCTGGGGTCCATTCCCCGGCCGGAAGGGGGCTCTACCTATGGGCCTTCCTCTAATCATCCCACAGAGTCAATGGGGTGACCAGCCGGGTCGCTGTGGCAGGCTCGGATCTGCCCTGCTGGGGGGTGGACCTGGGGGCTTGGATCTCTCTGGTGCGTGGTTGGCCCTCTGCCGGGGGTGGGGGGGCAGGCCCTTTGTCGCCAGCCTGTGCTGTGTGAGTGGTCGCAGAAGGTCTAGGGGGGTCCTTACCCACCCTCACCCTGCGGGCCTCTTTGTACGGGGGGCAGGACCATCCTCTTCGTCCTCTGTGGGCTCCCTTTTGGGGTTGGGTGTGTGGCGGTGTCTGGGACATGTGGCCGTGGGTCCTTGTGTCTCGTGCCCTCGCAGGGGTGTGGTGCTCTTGCGCCCCCAGCAGCGTTAACTACCCTCCACTTCCGGAGACATACCAAATTACACTTAGGCACACATACAAGGGCCTAGAAGTTTGTTATTTTGATTCGTTATGTAAAATTTGTTTGAGTGTTTGGATTCTTTTTTTTTTTCTTCAAAGGCCACTAGAAACTTATATAATTTCGATTTGTGTGTCTTGTTTCTGTTTTTTTTTTTACAATTTTTTTTTCTTTCTCTTCTGTTTTTCACTCTCCTTTTCTTCTTCCCTGTGGGGGGAGGGGTAATCTCAGAGCGGCTTTAATGACTATGTTTGTCTGAAGATGGGGGGGGGTGGCAGACCAAAAAAAATCGCTTTCTTGTTTGTTTGCATTTATTCTTATATTTACTTTGCTAGCAGAAAGACACTTTATCACATCACACACTGAGAAAAATGACTTTAAACAGTCTGCATAGGCGTCTAAGACTTATGCACAGTACTGATATATATACACACCAGAAGCACAAACTGTCTGAATACTTGTTTTCTCTCACTGCACATCCCACCAAAGCACTTACATTGGTAAACTGGTAGCATTCTACTGTGGCCAAAGTGGAAAATAAATAAAATGCCAAAATTTTCAACAACATGAAGTTATATAACCAAAAAGCATTGTCAGTCTTGAAACGTCTACCCATGTCTCTTGCATTTAAGTAGAGTTAGCTCTCCAAACCACCTTGTTAAGATCTTATAGGTCCTGTAATTAATCTGACAAGTGTCTCTGAGGAACAACTGAGGAGGTAGCTCATTAAGTTCAGAGACCCCTTATCTTTCATAATATAGATCATAATGGTATATCATGGGCTTCACTACTGTTGAACTGTTAATGTTGCCAAAACTCTTTCCCTGTTCTGATTTTTGGAACTGAGAAAAATATTGAATGGAATGGACTCCCATAGATTACGCTCAGATGGAATCTGAATATTCTTATTATGGTGAAATGGAAGCACACTATATGGAAAAAAGTATTTTTGACGCCTGCCCATTCTACCACAAGGGACTTTCATGACATTGGCTTCAAATCCATAGACTTTAAACAGCTTCCATTCTTCTTGGAAGGCTTTCCTGAAGATTTTGAAGTTTCTGGTGGGAATTTGTGCCCATTCATTCTGTAGAGCATTAATGAGGTCCGGTTCTGATGTTGGACGGGAAGGACTGGTTCACAATCTCCATTCCAGTTCATCCCAAATGTGTTGGATGGGGTTGAGGTCAGGGCTCTGTATGGGCCAGTCAAGTTCTTCCACACTGAACTCCTCCAGCCATATCTTTATGGAGCTCGCTTTGTTCACTGGGGAACAGTCATGCTGGAAATAGAAAAAGTTCTTCCCCAAACTGTGTCCACAAAGCATGGTGTTGTCCAAAATGTCTTGGTCTGCTAGAGATTGAACTTAACTGGAAGTAAGGGGACTAGCCCAAACCCTGAAAAACAGATGTGTCCCAATAGTCCATATAGTGTGTCTAGGAGCAAGAATAGCTCAGCCTTGAAATGGTAGACTCTGAAAGCAAAATCAGTTCACAGGGGCTGTGTGACAGGGGCTTCATGAAAAGGGTTTCAGTGATTCAGCATGTGCACACAAGCCTAAGATCACTAAACACCATTCCAAGCATCGGCTGGAGTGATGTAAAGTGCGCTGCCACTGGGATCTGGAGCAGTAGAAACGTGTTCTCTGGAGGAATTAATCACATTTCACCATCTGGTAGTCTGAGGGACAGATCTGGGTTTTACACAGTTATGTGCTTCCAACTTTGTGGCAAAAGTTTAGCAAGGGCCCTTTCCTGACTATGTTCCTGTGTACAAAATGAGGTCCATAAACACAAGGTCCATAAACTCTGGTGTAATGAGTTTGATGTGGAGGAACTCCAGCGGCCTGACCTCAGCTCACCTGTTACATTTCGCACACTGTACAGATCCTGCTTCTGTTGGTAATGTTTCTAATATCTGTTTAGTTGGAATATTATTTTTTTCTGCATATTTTACTGCCTTAGTTTTAGGCTCCAAATTTCTCTTTAATTTGAATTATTTGATAATTCTATGTCCTATGGGTCGACTTTGGGGAAAATTTCACTACATGCTGTACTTGTACAACTACACTATATTTGAACAAAAGTATTGGGATGCCTGACCATTACACCAACAGGGACTTTGGAGTTTCTGTGGGAATTTGTGCCCATTCATTCTGTAGAAAAGGTTCTTCCCCAAGCTGTGTCCACAAAGATGGAAGCTTGTCGCTGAATCATTGATACTGCCCTTCACTGGAAAAACAGGTGTGTCCCAATACTTTTGCTCATGTAGTGCATGTATTTGACAAATAAATCTTGAGTCTTGACCTCACCCCCGCTGAACACAGTTAAGATGAGCTGGAACGTCTATTGCAAACCAGGCCTTCTCGTCCAGCATCAGTGTCTGACCTCTCTAATGCTCTTCTGACTGAATGGACAGACTCCAAAATCTTATGGAAAGACATTCTAGAAGAGTGGAGGCTGTAGTCGTTGCAAAGGGAGAAGGTTCTGGGTTTGATTCCTCTCAAAGTGAGAAGGTCCTGGGTTTGAATCCTGGTCTGGTGGCTGAGGGTCATCCCTGTATGGAGTTTCTATGCTCTCCCAGGTGCTCCAGTTTCCGCTGTGATACATGGGCGACCTATCCAGGAGGTTTCTCTGTTATCTGCCCCCCACTCACAAATCATTACATAATGGATCAATGGATGATTAAGGAACGTAACATCCAACAAGCACATTTAGGTGTGATGGGCATGTGCCCACATACTTTTGGCCATGTAGTATACATGAAAAATAAAATAGTTTAAATAGATGGTATTTAACACAATTGAGACAAAATAAGGAAAGAATGAATAATCAAACAAACAGATAAATACCGCCCGCCAGGGTGACTCACTGTGTGGAGATCAAGTTTCCTTTGCTCATTCAAATATTCAGACCACTGTCGCCTCCATGCGAGTAACTGCAGTACTGCATAAAGATTGAGATTATTATTATTACACGTAAAATATATAGTACTTTCTTTAAATATATAGGGTGAGTTGCCCTAATGCGGGACACTTAAGCTTCAGTGTGTGTGGCTCTCCCCCAAACTAATGAATGTCAGTGAAATTATTACCCAATCAAAGCTGTACTTCCCTGTGATCAAAGTCACATAATTTCACTGACATTCATTAGTTTGGGGCAGAGCCACACCCACCGAAGCTTAAGTGGCCCACATTAGGGCAACTCACCCTGTATATATAATGTACACTATATGGACAAAAGTATTGGGATGCTTGACCATCCACCAGTAGGGACTTTAATGACACACAGCCAAATCCATAGACTTTAATATGGAGCTGGTCCACCTTTGCAGCTAAAACAGCTTCCACTCTTCTTGGAGGGCTTTAAACATGATTTTGGAGTTTCTGTGGGAATTTGTGCCCATTCATTCTGTAGAGCAATTATGATGTCAGGTACTGATGTTCGACGGGAAGGACTGGTTCGCAATCTCCGTTCCAGTTCATCCCAAAGGTGCTGGATGGGGTTGAAGTCAGGACCAGCCAAGTTCTTCCACACTGAACTCCTCCAGCCACGTCTTTATGGAGCTCGCTTTGTGCACTGGGGCACAGTCATGCTGGAATAGAAAAGGTTCTTCCCCAAACTGTGTCCACAAAGTTGAAAGCATGGCGCTGTCCAGAATGTCTTGTTCTGCTGAAGCATTAAGATTGTCCTTCACTGGAAGTAAGGGGTCTGGCCCAAACCCTGAAAAACAGGTGTGTCCCCATACTTTGGCCATGTAGTGTAGTTCCTCAGTTTTGTCAATGAGGCGCACGCGTGCGTATTTGTGTTCTGGGTTGGAGGCGGGGGGGGGGTTATTGTGGTTCCTCCATGAGCCTCTTGCAGGCGCCAGAGGACCAGTCTGAGCTCTGTCCTGAACACAAACACACACACACACACACACACATAGCAGCGCCATTCAGCGCAGGGCCAAAGGACCGAGGGAGAGTGTGCAGGACGGACCGCTCCTCCAAGATCCGCTCCGGGCGCGGCGCGCAAACAAGTGCGCAAAGTGGCGCTCCGAGCGTCCGCGAGACATGACGCTCTCCCCCGCGTGCGTGCAGGAGCTGCGGGCTGTGCTGTAGCGCTGCTTTTGTGCTTGTTTTGAGAGGAAGCCCCTAAACTTCCCCCGGCTGGTGCGCCTCGGTGCTGCAGGGAGAGGAGCAGGGCTCCAGAGAGGTAAGACCTGCTGATTATTCATGCTCAACTTCCAGCCCCTGTCTCCCTCTGTCCCCTGCACGCTGGACACGCTCATTCTGATCTCTCTCTGCCTTTTCTGCACTGGAAGCGAGAGCATGCAGGCAGGCTTGACATGCAGTGGTCCTGAGGCTCGTGCTAACAAAGCAATCCTGGGCACGAGCTTCTGCATGCGGTGGGTGTGTTAAACCCCTCATAATGTCGCCTGTGTGTTTTTACACACACATTTTTACATCAGACACGCAATAAAGGACCTTCTTTTAAAGTCCCAGTAGAATAGAGAGCCTTGCGATTGCATTGTGCAGGTATCCAGTCATTGTGACAGTGATTAAATGGGGATGCTGGGACCTGTTGTTTTATGCCCTCTGCCCTCTGCCCTCTTTCCCCCTCCTATCTAAATGCATTTTAAATGCAAATACAAATAATACGAAGGACACTGGATCTACCTTGGCACTGTTAATGCCGTTCTGTGTTGCTTTTGTGTTCATCTGCCTGAACTCTTCCAGCCTGTGGTCTGATCGCTCTAAGGAGTGGGCATGAAATTGGTGTTCCTTTTAACCATCCATGCCACCATGTAGAGGTCATCCGTCCTAAAACGAATGTGGTGCTGCCTTAGAACCAGAGGGACGAGGCCAGTCGTACGTAAAGATTCTGGTCTTTTGGCACAGATAACTAGCTTTGGCACTAAATGCCTCCACTGAAAGACAGAGACTCCTCACCCTTAAACACACTCAGACTTTAGCTGGACGCGAGTCCCTCCTGCGTCCCTTTTCTCTGTCCCTCTTTATCATACGGACCTGGATATGCTCTTTAGGACGCCTGGTTTAGAGGGTGGGCATGACCTTGAATAAAGCCCACACACACACAGACTTTTTAAATGACAACACTTCTTAGAGGATGTCTGCTCTGCTTTTTTACTTCATACAAACAAATCTAAGAACTATTTTTTTTGTCTAATAGCTGAACTTTGTGAAACAGACCCCAAACAAATTAAATTACTTTAATGAATGGCATGTTTTTTCCACATCATGTAGAGGAAAAGAATATGGACTCACTCAGAGTGGAGGAAAAAATGATGGAATCAACCAAAAATATCACAATTAGTGCTGTGTCGTGCATCCTCAGGCCTGAGTTCTTGAGGCATGGATTTCACTAATGAAAAACAGTGTCTCCATCAAGCTGGTTCCACTGTTCACTGATCAGCTTTGTGGGATGGAGCCATGTCATGGACCATTTTTTTTATTCCCACCATAGATTTTCAGAGGGATTGAGATCTTTTCTAGTGGAGCTGAAATCTTTTCAGTGTATTTGAAATCATTTTTTTCAGTGGGATTGAAATATTTTCATTTGGTTTGAGATGTTTTTTCAGTGGGACTGAAATATTTTTAGTAGGTTTGAGATCTTTTTCCGTGGGATTGAGATGTTTTTATTAGGTTTGAGATCTTTGTCCGGTGAGATTGAGATGTTTTTCAGTGGGATTGAGATCTTTTCTAGTGGAACTGAAATCTTTTCAGTGTATTTGAAATCTTTTAAGTAGGTTTGAGATCTTTTTCAGTTTGAGATCTTTTGAGTGCAAACGAGATGTTTGTCATGGGATTGAGATTTTTTTTTTTTCCTGAGATTGAGATCTTTTCAGTGAGTCTGATATATTTTTAAGCAGGATTAAGATCTTTATTCGTGGAACTGAGATCTTTTTGGTGAGACTGAGGTCTTTTCGGTGGGTTTCAGATCTGCTGGCCATGTCCTTGAGTTAATCTGCTTTTCCCTAAGTTTTTACCCTCTGTGTTCAGTGGTGAGATGCATTATAATCCTGAAAAATACCTTCATCGCCACCAAACCTGTTTTCTTTTGATGGAATGAGAAAACGTCCAAAATTTCCATCAACACGTGTGTTGACTGTTGAGGTAATGATTGGTGTCTCCACTGCTCTTCCACCTGACCTGCAGCCCTGGATCATAAATGGGTTTAGAAATGTGCTTGTTTTCTTCAGGTCGTCATGTGATTATTTGTTATTAATCTGAAATGACCTGAGATCACCTTTGTCTACTCTTCACACCTAATAACTCCTCCTCTGTATCCCCCCCGTGAGCTTGTTCTCTTCTGTTCAGGTGTTAGTGCTGCTCCTTTAGCTGCTCTGGATGTTTTTCCATTCCGCCCATCTTGTACGGTTCTGACACAAACACTGACTCCTGCTTCCATCTGTTTGTTTTCTGTTTCTAAGGCAAATTACTTTTCTGACCTGGTGCTAAATGTTATATTTTACTGTGATGCCTTTTCAAAGAGTTATAGTCCCAGTTCCTACACTTTTATAATGTTTATGTGTAGAAAGTGTTTTCAACATTGAGTATCGGTATTGGCCCACAAGAGATCTTATTGTAAATAATAATAACAACAATAATAATATTAATCTCTTTAATGAGAATCACTTTGAATAAAAACTATGTTTCACAAAAGACTGAATCAGGAATCTGAAATTGACCCGTCACAATTGTGATACTTTAGCTGACAGTTAATTGATGTATAAATTAAGTATTTTATTGGTTTGGCCTAAACGGGCCAAATCAGTTGATTGCCATGTTGTTGTCAGAATAAATGAAATACTTCCCTGTTTTGTGTACGTGCACACACACAACTGGGAAGTATCAAAGCTTGCTTCTCTCTCAACTACATGGAAATATGAGCCTAACACGTGTTGATTGATACGTGATTCTGTGTAACTGAAGACATTTGTGCATGCATGTACACGGATTCTTGTATCAATCAATGGTTGTTTCTCGTAAAAGCTAGAAAATACGAACTAAACACTTGCTGTGCAAGCATACATGCTGTTGTTATTACAATAAGGCATGTTTTAGTATAAAGCCACTCTGTAGTTTTGCCGTTTTATAAATCAAGACACCACCACAGTTTTAATGCATTTTATGAATCATTTATACTGTTTATACTGTAAACCATTGACTGTTTACAATAAAACGGGAAGTGCACTGATGGCAGCTAATGAGGATGTGCAGGAATCTATTTCTGTCTTTTTCTTGTCTTCTTCTTCCTCCCTTTCCCACTTATCTGATTCTTCCCACAGCCCTCAAATCAAGGGTCATTCCTCAGCCGTTAAATGAAGTGAGTGGTGATTGATATATACACACTGTGCCATGCAGGTGTCTTGGACACGTGTGTGCATTGTTTATCTCTGGTGACACTGAAGGTCCTTAGAATTGTAAGCATGTGAGCTTTGCTCTGTTGTGTGATTCCACACGCGATTAGCTCATCTGAGCAGCGAGCTGTTTTGGACCAGACTGAGGGCAGTAATTCTAGGTCAGGGGTCCTGGTGGGTCGGTGTCCGGCACAGGTTGGTGATTTCCCAGCTCAAACACACTTGTAAATGTTAGTTTACACTTGTGATGTTTGTTTGAATGTTTTTTCAACATATTTTTATTGCTTGCTTCTAATGTAGAATTGACTCGTTCTGTGCAAAAGACTTGCATCTATGCAAATAGTTTAAAGTCATTTTTCTCAGCGTGTGATAGTGTCTTTCTGCCAGCAAAGTTAACATTAACATAAGTGGCAACAAACAAGAAAGTAGTTAAGAGTGTCAGGATTTGTTTTGTTTGTAGAAGTAGTTGACATTGTGTGAGCTGGTGAGGAGAACACAGGTTCGGTTCCAGATTCCTCCTCGGTTCCTCCAGCCGTTGTTTGGATTGTGAAACTCCATCAGCAGCTCCTGATTTAATTTAATGAAGGACTGACTGAATTAAACCAGGTTTCTGATGGAAACTACAGTAATACTGGACTTCCACAAGAACACACTGATAGTAACTTCACTATTTACTATAGAATGTTATTTGTATTTATTCTTTTTAGTATATTTAGTGATATTAGTATTTAAATATTTTGCCAGGTCCCTAAGACTTTTGCACAGTATTGTATTTTTCACAGTCTCAGACGTTTCAGGGGCTCATTTCAATACGCGTTGTACTTGTATATCTGTGTATGTGACAAATAAAGAATCTTGAATCTTGACCCGGTTCAACACACCTGTTAATGGCCAGGTTTAATGAGGGTGTTCAAGAAAGGGAGCTGCCAAGCTGTGTGGGGCGCACGGGCTGCGGGCCAACTGTAAATCAGGAAACTTCCTTCCCAAAGTCTAATGCAAATTAGGCAGAGACCATATGCTGACCATTCTTTGACTGTGCAAACAGTCCAAGACTGTTTCACAATAATGTATGTTTTAGGAAAGATTCTGGCATGTATTTGTGTTGCTTTGCATATAATTCAGTACGTTTCCTGTCGAGGCCTGTAATTTATTTTCCCTTTACTTTTTTGCCACCGGACGAGAGCGGTATTTCACCGCCCTTTTGTCCCGTTGGCTTCAGCAGCGCCTGGTTCCCGTAGCTTCCGCTGTCTGCCGTTGTGTGGGCTCACCATGATCGCGGGACACACAGGCTGCCATTGTTTAGTGTTTATATCTGAAAGAGAAGTGTCGACGTTGCTGTGTGTGGCGCTTTGACCTCAGGGAAATGTATGGATGGCTGTTACCTATTAGTGTTTGGCGCAGAAGCATTTGGACCTGTTGAGTCAGCAGACTCCCAGCTGGAAAAAAAATACTGACAGAAGCAACAATACATGGCATATAAGTGAGTGTTTCTGCTCTTTCTGTCAAGTGCTTGGAGGTGGTCTTCTTGGTGCCAGAATTTTTCAGCTTCTTGACAGAAGTAGAACTAGCCGGTGAGGTGCTTTTCAGGATAATGAAAAAAACCCAAAAACGGCAGCATCATCCAATCCAGTCAATCCTGCAACACTTTAATGTTTAACTAAACTATTGGGTGTGTAAATCTGTGACTTTCATTAGGTTCTTAGATTCTTGAAAAACAATTAGGTGCTTCACAAGATAAAACAATTTCACCACAATTCAATATGATTGTAATAGGACTTAGTTTATGTTTTGCCTGAAAAGCCAGTACACTCCATAATTTCTCTCTATTACTCTATAATATATGTGTGTGTGTGTATGTATGTATGTATGTATGTGTATATATATATGTGTATATGTATATGTATGTATGTATATATATTTATATATATATATATATATATATATATATATGTGTATTTGTATGTGT
>JBBIGA010000001.1:29119437-29137306 GCA_037576975.1 Alestes dentex | reverse complement strand
GGTGAAAGGAGGAATTACAGCTAGCGAGCAATAAATAACACATTATAAGACCGAAGCTGCGGGCCGTATGAAATCTGACGGCAGGCCGTAATTGGCCCGCGGGCAGGACTTTGGACATGCCTCAACTAAAGGTAGTCATAAGTAGACCAAATACAATATGGACCCTTTAACATGTTTAATAAAATAATTTACAAAAGGACTATATACATATAAATCAGGGGTGTCAAAATCCAGTCCTGGAGGGCCAGTGTCCAGTACAGTTCATGGTTCTCCTCCTCAAACACATTCACTAAACCTGACAATTAACTGGAGAGGTGAACCAGGTGTTTCTGGGAAATCACCAAAACGTGCTGGACCACAAACCTGTAGGACTGGAGTTCAACACATGTAAGCGTAGCATCAATAAAAATACAAACGTGACACCGACTTGTTGGCCAAGCTTAAATATTTCACTAATAATATCAGGGACTATAGTATCAGTTTAGATAATCTGCAGAGTTATTGCAATAAACAATGTTGTTGTGATTCAGTTATAAAATACCTCATGAGAGTGTTACAGAACCGTTCCCAGGAAGGATGTTTTATCATTCAGTATCTCCCATCTGTAATGATCAGATTCTGACCTGGGGGATGTTTGTTGTAGAGAGTTGGAGAGCCATATTGAAGAGAAGAACAGAAATAAAAGTAAAATTAAAGTTCTGCTTTCCAAAGGTAGCGGAAGAGTGAATATTCCTGTGCCAGCCTTGATTCTGTTTGGCTACTAAGGGATTGTTTGTTCTTTTGGCTCGAAGGAGGGAATAGATTTTCCAGACTGACATCAGATAAGAAGGATTTGGAAGGCTGTGGTTTGGAGACCTTTGGGCCTTAAATCTGAGAGAAAATCTCATTTGTATCTTCAACCTTCATCGCTTTTTTATTTCTGTTTCCTTTTCTTCTTTTTGTTCTCACTTTTTTCACATGTAATGGACTACTTTTCCCGATCTAAAGCTACTTTCACAATACCTCCGACTTTCCTGCTCCACCGCATCAGCCCTCTGTTCTGCTCAGTAATTTCCTACTTCTGGTTTCTGTCTCTTGCTGTTGATTCAGGCCTGACCTGCAGAGGTAGGTCAGAGCGCAGATCTCAGAACAGCCTCTTTTTGGGGCATGAAACCCTTTCCCCTTCTTCTTTCCTCTTTTTGCTTCTGCTTGATCCCCTTTTCTGTGTGCACTCATTTATTTGAGGAAAGAAGACAACATTGAGTTGTTCTATTTGTGATAGTGCTTTGGGAGTTTGCTTTGTTGTTCGTGCCAGTTGATTGGGACTCCGAGGTCTTAGTAGTGTTGATGTGTGCCAGATAGAAACAAACTAATTCAGTCTTCCACACCCTGTGCTAGATTTAAGAGGCGAAGGAATCAGATATCAAAGTGGTAGGTCTGTGGAGAAACAACTACTTCATAGTTGATTATTCATGTGAATTAATAGACGTCTAATTGACTAATCCGCTTCTGTGTTCCTTGAAAAGTTATGATGAAATGTGATTGCCCTTTTTCTTTTACTGTTATGAGCAATAACAGCTTGGAGGAGCATCTTGTTACTTCTTGTTAAGCTGGAAAGTTGTTGAGTGAACAACTAGAAATGAAAATATGTCAAATAAAACCAGTTTCCTTTCTAAGATGAGAGAATCTGTAACAGTGCAGGTCTGACTCCTTTTAACTGGTTGTGTGTTGATGCAGAGTCAAATTCTAGACTGTCCTTTAACTTTCAATGCACTCGTTCACTGTTTCAGCACTTAATAACTCATTAAATATCGAACACTTGTCTGTCGATCCACATTATAATTATAATTACATGGCTTTTCATAGGTCAGTAGTGAATAGTGAAAAATGACATTTTCTGGCTAATAAAGGTACTCAAGTGGTGAACATAGTGTACATTTATATGTTAGCAAAGAATATTGAGTGGATTTTTAATAAATATTAGGTGGTTAACATGCAAATGTAGAAAATCTCAGGGTGGCAGAACTATTGAATGGTAGTGTCCCACCCAAGTAAAATCTATGTGTGGGGAAACCCTTCTGTCTAATGTATGTAGCACTGCAGCAGAACATCAGTCCATTTTACTGTAACCGCTTAATACTTGAAATTATGAAAACTGTTACGGCTCAGAATACCCCAGTGACTGTTGTAGTAATGGAACATGGTGGGCTTTAGTGCTGTGTGTAAGAGGGACGTTCGTTTATTCTGACACATCGCTTACAGTGTGAACTGCTTGTCTTTGGATAGTTGCTGCGGTTCGGTTTGTCAAAACCCAGCATGTTTACCCTGCTGTTTACTGATGATTTTCTCTTCTGGTGGTGGACGGTAACATTGTGTTTGGGGGTCAAACTTGAATAAGTGTGTGATCTATTTTATCCTTCATTTTAAGAAAATATTCCCAAATTCTTGTTGAGCTTTCAGCCATAATAGTTCATTTTCACATTGATGCAACCCTCATGAGTGCACTCTAGGTCGGATGAAAATGTAAAAAAAATGATCAGAAATCTCTACCGACTGTTATTTATCATCAGCGTTATCAATAATGTGGAATAATTGTTTCAGCCCTGCAGTACAGTAAGAAGGCCACTATTCAGGTTAAAATTTGGAGGTCCGAATACATTTGCGTCTTACCTGTATTTCTAACACGGAACCATCTCAGGTGGACACTTCCAGCCTTGGCAGATTAACAGTAAGACGTAAATTTACCTTCATTAAGATTCATGAGAAGATCAGCTGCCATCAGTGTTCACTTCAAAGCCTCTGTCTCCGGCCAGTAATCCTGTTCAGCTGTAGATAAGGACAGCAGCGACAGTGAGGCGGCGTGTCCCAGTGGGACCTCTCGCTTTGACGGAGAGACTGAAGATGTGATGATGTCCTTGTTCCACCTTAATCCATTTCAGATGAGGGATGGGACACTGAAGTATTACAGGGGGGTTACCGGGAGATGGAGTCAGTGTGTGTTTTATTGCAAGGCGAAGCAAGGACACACCTGATAGAGAGTCAGAGTTTTACTGTCAGTGTGACTGTTTTATAATAATAATGGCAGTTATAATCTTGGGAAGCTTCAGAATCAGAAAACTTTATTGATCCAGGAGGAAATTGCTTATGTTGGGACTGCACTGATACACAGAGACAAGAAATATCTCTAAAATATGGTGTAGGTCAAAATCATGTTTAGTGTGTGTAAATAAATAAATAAATGTATTGTGCATATATTTGTGTATATATATGTGTGTGTGTATGTATATATATATATATATATATATACTCCACTACTACATCATTTCTGCATTTCGTTGTACCTGTACTTGTTCTATGTACAATGACAAAGTTTAATCTTATCAAATTTTTTGTCTGAAAAATTTGTGTAGGTCTTTGTGAGTGGCTTCTCATGTGTGTTTAGGGTTCCCCTCTTCTGTCATGCTCTGAAAATGCACTCAAACATTGTTAAGGTGTTACAGGAAAGCATTTTTTTTTTTCAGACTGCTCCCTGCAAATGCACGCGCACACACACACACACACACACACACACACACACACACACACACACACACTCTCACACACAACCCCCAGCCTCACAACAGTATCATTATTATCACCTTTAGTGATTAATCCAATCCTGGTGTATCACAGATGTTGTCGGTCGAACACTGAACATCTGCACACGTCATAAAAAGAGAACATAATGAATAATACTATTATTATTTTATAAGCTATTTAATTTGATTTAGTGTGCCAAACTTTTTTTTTCAGCAAACCTGAGTTTTTGCCATATTGCCACCTGCTGTGTATAATATCCGGTATCATGCTGTGCAGAAGTAGCAGGTATTAACTTATCTCTTAGTTACAGGCCTGCTGAAACATACAGCATCACCTAGCACCGTTCCAACTGTCAAGGCTTCATTTCCTTTATTAACAGAAGGAACACTCATAACCTAACCTAAGTTATTGGCCCAGAGATATAGAACACCTCTTTCGGGCAGGCAAGGCCAACAGCCACCCCAGCCCATGCCCCTCTGCCAGAGGAAGAGATGTATTGTGTTTTGAACAATGGCTCTGTTTTCTGTGTTGTTTCAGTGTAAGTGCTGCCCAAAGCTTACTTTTGTCTGTCTGAGCCTTTTTTACAGTGTTTTTTATTACAGCCACTTTACAGTCAGATGAGGCTTTGAGATTTATGATAAGAGTCTGTAGAAGTTTCTGTGTGTCAGTAGGTGGTACGACATCAATCACTCAAAAAAGGGAAACAAAGTAGGATACGCCAGTTTTTCGTCCTGTGTGTGAATATTGAAAACTGAAGTTAGAGGTTTAAGTAAGAGAGAGAAGGAGATTTGAGCAGCCAAAAATGATGAAGCATCATCATTATTATTATTATTATTATTATTATTATTATTATTATTATATGGTGAAGGGGCAAAGTTGGATTTGAACAACCAAGAAAGATGCAGCAGTAGTCATGATGATAAAATTATTATTGTTGTTGTAGTTATTGTTATTATTTGTATTACTTTATCTTTCTTGGTTGTTTAAATCACCTGATGATGATGATGATGATGATGATGATAGTGCTGTTGCATGCTGCATTGGAATGCTGTGTGTACAGCTGTTATTCTTCTGAGAGGTGATCTTAAAAGAATCAGATCTGGGGAGATTCAGTGAAACTGTAAGCCTTTCTGAGGCCAGTAACTACACAACTGTACACACAGCACACCTATAATTATAGAAAAAGAAGTTACCCAGAGGAAACCAGCTACCGCCAGATTATCTATAACACAGGATTCCAAAAGCGTGTGAATGATGGCTATGGGGGATTAGTGGTCTTCCAAGTGGATGGTGGCTTTGGGGGGTGATTAGTAGTCTTCTTGCTGCGAGAGTACAGTGAAGTTTTTGCTTCCAGGCACGACAGGATGGTCAGAGACACTTGGGTGACTCCGCGGTGGTAGAACTTCAGAGGATGAAAAACTGTATTTGACACTGGGTGGAAGTTGTTTTGCTTTGTCACTCATCAAAGATGCCACTAATATTATGACATTTGTCTAGAAAGCCTTCATTCAGTCAAAACATCTGTATCTTCACTCTCTGCAGACTTTGAAGATGATAACGTTTTTGATGCACTCACATAAGGTCTTGTCATATTAAACGTGGCCCAAACATGACTCGTAATCTCTTTTAGATCATAAAAACGCCCTTTGTGTTCAGTTTGTGACAGGCTCTATAACTCACACGTGCTGCTATTTGCACGAAAACCAGTCTGATATTTCCTTATGACCCATGAGCGAGGAAAAATACCCCTACTTTTAAAATGTTCTTCTTTCTTCCTTGAGAACCTTTGCCCACAGTTTACACAGTGTGGACTCAGTAAACATGAAGAAATGAAGAAAAGTCTAAAATGAAAAATCAGTTCCTATTCAAATGGCATGAATCAAATAGTGTTCCATCACAACTAAGAGCCACCAGGCTGTTTAGCATGCTGAGTCATGCATAGTTACACTAAGGCTGTTTGAGCTTATGGCAAGAATCTGTTATCTTGGTTGATTCCAAATGGCCACCTTTAGTATTATATGCATGCTGAAACCACTCTGATCAGCCACAACCCATGACAGGTGAAGTGAATAACAATGATTATCTCATTACAGTGGCACCTGTCAAGGGGGAGTTATATTAGGTAGCATGTGAACACCAGTGCGTGTGGGAGTGAAGGATATCCTGTCTGGTCTGATCCCTCAGAAGAGCTGCTGCAGCTCAAACTGCTGAAAAACCTCATGCTGGCTCTGATAGAAAGGTGTCTGATCACAGAGTGCGCCCTAGCTTGCTGCGCAAGGAGCTGCATAGCTGCAGACCGGTCAGAGTACCCTTGCTGTCCTATTCCACTGATGTAAGCGTCTACAGTGCACACATGAATATCAGAACTGGGCCCTGGAGCAATGGAAGGTGGCCTGGTGTGATGAATCATCTTTTGTTTAACATCACGTGGATGGCCGGGTATCTGGGGAAGAGAGCTGGGGAAGACATGGCACCAAGGTGTGTGTGTTTATATTTAGATGAGCAGTGAGTGGTTTTTCACATTTAATAGTACTAAATATACTAAATAAAACTTTAAAAAATAAGCACACATAACATTCTACAGTAAATAGTGATGTTCTGTTCAGTATATCAGTGTGTTCTTGTGGAAGTCCAGTATTACTTGTAGTTTCATCAGAAACCTGGTTTGACTTGATCAGTCCTTCATTACATTAAATCAGGAGCTGCTGATAAGGTTTCACAGATCCAAACAATGGATGGAGGGACAGAGGAGAAATCTGGAACCGAACCTGTGTTCTCCTCACCAACTACATTTACAAATAAAAAAATCTTGATACTTTTTGCTGCTTTTTTGTTTGTGTTTGTTCTAACCTTAAGTTTGCTAGGAATAAGAGACAATAAGTCTTTTGCACAGTACTGCATATACAAGACTTGGATGCTTGGATTTTTCAGCCTTACATTTGTGCATTAAATGTGAAAAATCTGTTTGTTTGTTTTTTTTTGTTTTTTTTTTAATCTCTGATGCATATAGCACAGCCCTGGGAAAGTTAGAGGGGGCCTGCTGTAGATTTAACATTGATTCAGATCACATCGTTTTATGTTGAGAATGTACAAGTTTTAAAGGTCTATACAGACCTGAGAATCCCAGTTGGCTAATAGAGAACAGAGGCAGTTTCTTTCATCACTCTGCCATAACCTCCAAAGCAAACCTCCAAAGGAAAAGCAAGGATTTACCCTTCAAAGGGTGTGTGTGTGTGTGTGTGTGTGTGTGTGTGTGTGTGTGCGCGCCAGCTGTTAAGAAAGATACAGAAGAGTTAGGGAGTGTGTTTGAAACAGATAATGAAGGGAGTATTGGCATAGAGGTTACAGGGTTTTGGGAAAAATAGAGTTGTTGGAGATCGGGCACTATAAATATAAAACACAAAGGGGATGAGTGGAGGAGGAATAGTGATCGGGAGGTGGTAAGGAAATGAGGTAGAGCTATAAAATCCATTTATTTCACTAAAGTCTGTTTTACTAGAGATAAAGTGCAAACCCTGATTTACCTTTATCACCCTGTGCAGCCACTTGTGGGCATGGCCAATAACAGCCAGGAAAGATCTGAAAGTGACTCCTCAGATGTGTAATATGTCCTGCAGGAGCGGTAATGTGGTTGGTATATTGCCCTTCACGCAGCACATGGGGTTTGATTGCTGGGCGAGTACACCACACTACACAACACGAGTCCTAAAAACTCTCTAGAAATGCTATAAAACAGCTTAGTGGTAAAATCACTATGCTATGTACACATTTTTTTAAATGCTGTTTTGTAGCATTTCTTTGATTATCTATCACATTACGCTGTTTGTTAACTTGTGCCATCTGGTACTGTCATGTTTAAATTTAGTCACTTCAGTAATAGCCAGTTGCTGGGATGGATCTGTGGCCGAGGTTGTCTTTCCATGTTTGGCGTATTGGGATGGGGTGATGGATCCACAGGTGTTTGTTTAGATTAGTGTTTTTGGATTAGTACTTTTGACAATGTGCACCTTGTATTTGCTAGAAGGGGAGAGTGGAATAAGTCTAGCCATTCACTCATAACAGCACAAAGCAGCGTGAAAGTTGAATTTTACCAGTTTCATCATATCTAGAAAATACGGACTCAAATATGGGAGCACAAAGTTGAGTGACTGTTTTTTTCTGAAACATACCTCAGGCTTTATTTTTACTCTTTTTCTATCAGCACTACTGTCACCCACAGTAGTACCGTGGTGTTTGGCTTTGCAACAAAATCATCCATGATGTTAATATCACTGGAAGTAGTCTGACGCTAAAGAATTATTGCTAATTCTCCACTCGTGCAGTTGAACGACAGCGGAAGCAGCTCAAAACGAGATGCCATTAAACAAGCACCAATCAAACACTGTAAAATAGTCATTGTGTTTTATAGAGACTAGAGAAAATAGAAATTATTCTGCCGTTTATTCAGTAATGATCATGGTCAGTTCTAATACTTGCAGTCAGGTGAATATGTAAGAATTGTGACAAGTCTACTATCCATCATTCAATAAATGCCAAACCTGATAAAAAACAACAGGTGCCAAATGTTAAACACTGCTGCAAAGGAGCTGAGCTACTTTTAGTGGGCCAAAAGTGCCATATGCCACACTACAGGCCCGGTTCCAGCTAACTGATGCTGAAACGACGCTCATCTAGAGGATTGACTCATATCTGGGAGCACAAAGTTGAGTGACTGGTGTTTATTCGAGCGTGCTCAGTGCCCATATCATGCATGGTTTTTCCAAAACATTTTTCAGGCGTTATTTCCCCCTTTCTCTCAGCACTACCTGTTGAACTCCCTCACCACAAATCCATCAGTCATGCTATACAAATGATAAGAGTCTGTTTATTAGATAGACTTTGATTATATTATTAACATTTTACTGCCCAACCCCACTCCCAACTCTACACTCACCAACATGGGTAACAGCATTAAACTGTAAGGTGCTCTGCAAAAGTCACTCAGCATGATCATGATAGTGATCAACAACAATGTGATCATGCTGTTCCATTTCTCAGTAGCATAGTGAGTAACCCACGATCCTCTATGCACCAGACTGGAGTTTGATTCCCCCACATCCTGGTTAGGCACACCAAGTTTAAACATTAAGAGTCTAATGCTATGTTCTGCATCTGTAAGTTGCTTCAGACAATAGTGTCTGCTTAATGCCTGCAGTGGTTGTGTAAAAAAATACTGTGCTTTGGTACACCATATGGTAGTGTGTCCAGACAATGGAACAAGTCTAGCCATTCACTCAAAACAGCACAAAGCAGTGTGACAGTTTAATGATTTTGCCCATTTCATCACTCTGCATAAGATTGTCAGGCTACACACTTCAATGCAAATGTCATATTATGATTTTGTAGCAGTATGAAGTTTCTGGTTGAGTGGAACTTGATACTTGTTTGCTTTTCCGTCTGAAGTGCTTCACATCATCCTCCACATCGAACGGCATCGTCAGAGAAAAGCAGTTTGAATCATGTCATCTATTTATGATGTGTTCTCATTTCGCTGCTTCTGGTATTTGGAGGCCAGGCTGTTTCATGTTGTCACTGTGAAACTTCAGGAACTCTAAGAGAGGCTGAAGTGGGGCTGCCCGTCTCTCGCAGCAGAAGTATTAGCCATTAAAAATGGAATCGGAAAAGAGGCATGATGATTAAGTATGAGAGTGCTGTGTGGGGAGATAAAATCCCCCTGCAGTGAGGTAACACTGGAGCAGCCACAACATCTAGACTTGGGAGGTGACATTTAAAAACTGAACTGCTGTTGCCACCACCTGACAGACAGCTGTGGGTGTGTGTGCGTGCATGCGTGTGTGTATATGGGTGTTACTTCACTAATCTTACTTCACAGTTTGACTTGTGAGGCTGCAATATTTGTTTGTTTAGATAAAAAGAATGTGGCTATATTATTCATAATTTTCCGACATCGTCTGACAGCTTATGTAGCCTCACATCCACTGGCATCACCATTTGAAGCTTACTTTGAATAGATTAATACCCAGCAGCATACTTCCCTCCTCCCGGTGGCCGCAGTGTTTACTTAATGTGGGGAATGTGGGTCTGGAATGGGGGCAGTTGGAAGTGAAGCCCGGAAGGTGTGAAGGTATCAAAGGCATTGCTGTGGGTTGGTTGTTAATGGAGTTCAAGCAGCACCCGCTGTTCTGGTATGTGCTCTGATTTAAGAAATGTTTGGGAAATTGGTTCAGAGGATGGTGGGGGATGGGGAGGGGTGGGGGGGTTAGATGGCTGGGACCTCATAGCTTAGGATAGTTTCTTTCACTCTGATTCTGTGTCATTAAGTTTTGCTGACACTGTTTTGATTCAGTCTCAGTTTCTCTCTCTTGGACATTAAAACAATAATAAATAGTGTGATACATATTCAGTGATAATGATCAACAGCAGTGATGTTATCATGCTGTTCCATTTCTCAGTAGTGTATTGAGTAACCCCACTATCCTCTATGCACCAGACTGGATGCATAGACACCAGACTGATTCCCCTCACATCCTAAACAAGCACACCAGGCTATACCATTAAGTCCTTCTAATGTTGTGTTCTACATCTGTAACATGAATCAATTGCACGTTAGAGCATCTGCTAAATGCACTGATGTATATGTAAAAAAAAACATTGCTGCTTTGGTACACTATATGACAATGTGCACCTTGTATTCTCTAGAAGGAGAGAATGGAACAACTCTAGCCTTCACTCATAACAGCACAAACCGGCATGACAGTTAAAGTTGAATTTTCCCCATTTCCCCATATACTAGCAAGAGTGGGTGGGGAAATAATATCATCCAATGATACCTCCAACTATCAAGTGAACACACTTATCTAGGTCAGAGGTCCCCCCTAATAACATGTTCATCACAGTACTGAAAAACAGTTCATTATGAATTATGGTACATGCTGACTCATGCTGAAAGTTAGTTAGCCAGCTAGTGTCAGTTTTGAAATAACGGAATGTTTGAGGAAATGTCTCAGAAAAGCCCTGTGCTTCAGAAATGTCTCAAAAAGGTGCTTTTTTTTAAAACCAGATGTAGCACTAAGCCAGTAGAAGACCATTTTGACTTCAAATTAAGCCTTAGGAAATAGAAAAATTAGAGATGCTAAATGATATGGAGCAGCATGTTACGTTTTTATTCTTTTTTTTCTACCCCCAGTCTACCCCAACCCATTATCCCAGCTGCTTGATTTCTGTTGTCTGCAAGATGCAGCTCAGTGATACTAGTGCCTTTCTGTGCAGTAGTTATTGGGCGGTAGTACAGTGTTATATTGCTTTAGCTTCATGTGTTCGCTCAGGCAGCTGTTGAAAGGATGAGACTCTGACCTGCAGGTGATAATATGGGCAGGGGGCCACGGTACTGCAAGCTCTAGCCTTTGGGGGGAAAAAAGACCTGGATTATCTTTGGGTTGGTGCTGGCCACATTCCGTGCTTACTGCTACATGGAGTGATTCATAGGTGTCGAGCTGTGGGTGTGCCTGGCTGGGTCTCTGCAGCAGACCGGACTGATTTTATCTCTCCCCTCTGCCCTTCTGTCCTTGTTCAGTTAATGTGTGCAGGAAGTTAATGGTAGTACACCCCAGATGGAAAAATACAACCTATGAAAAGAAAAAAAAACAGACCTTGTTTATACCTATATCTACTTTGTATAGAGTTTAAGGTGTACAATCTCTAAATCTCTGACACTTCAGTGCATCATAAAATAATACATTTCACCATTTGATTATTCGGGTCGACCTGAGGAGGACGGGTTCCCCTTTTGAGTCTTGGTTCCTCCTGAGGTTTCTTCCTCCATCTGAGGGAGTTTTTCCTCGCCTCTGTCGCCTTTGGCTTACTCACTAGGGGATCGGACCTGGACTTTGTAAAGCTGCTTTGTGACAACCTGGTTGTAAAAAGCGTTATATAAATAAAATTGAATTGATTTGAATTGAATTGAATTTATTTATATTACTTTGACACAAAATTATTTCCAAAAATATGATGAATGCACAGATATGACTGGAGGAACTACTTGTGCAATGTTTTAATACAGGAAGAAATGTTTACATTTGAAAACATCCCAAGAATTTTATTTTGGCCACATGCTGCAAGGTAAATTATTGTGTTTATAATGGGTTATAACGTCCCAAAATGCAGTTGCATTATCACCTTTAGACCCCAGTTATAATCATTTCCAGACTTATTTCACACCACATTGTTTTTATAAAAAATTTTTTTAGCTGTCACGAACACTGTAATTCTCTTTCTCTCAGGCTGTGAGGACATCATCGTGGAGAGCATCTCTCTCGAGTCCCTGGTCTCCATTCTGAAGTGGAGCTCGCAGCCTTATGGCTCAAAATGGGTCCACAGGCAGGCCGTGCATTTCCTGTGCGAGGAGTTCAGCCAGGTCATGTCCTCAGAAGTGCTCTATGAGCTGACCAAGGATCAACTGCTGGCTGCCATCCAGTCAGACTACCTGCAGGTAAGACTCCCTGAAGACAAAGCTATTTAAAAGCTGAGCTTAATAATAGCACCGTGGGACATTGTTTCCCTTCCATTCACATATCTCTCTATCATCCATGCCCCGTAGCTTCTGTATTTACTAGCTCTTTGTTTTCCTTTGTTTAGAAGCGGCAGACATTGTGTTCTTGCTTCTCTCGTAATCATGCGTGCCGTAGAATAGAGTGACCCGATGACCCACTTTCCACTGGGTTTTGTAATTAATCTGAGCTACACCTCCCAGAGCAGAGCTATCTGATGAACCCACCTTTGTGTCAGTGAAAAACATTCACATGGTTACAAAATGGGCCTGAAAACACACACGCAAACACAGCCACGCTTTCACATTCTGTGGAGAGGAATTTAAGGCCTTTTTGACATTTTTAGCATAGTCTTTAATGGATAAGATAAAGGGATGAGGAGGATTTCACCAATTTTCCCCAAATAAGTCTCAGAATGGGTTTGGACTGAGCAGATTCATTGTAGGAAAAATTTCTTTACACTGGTCATGGTAGGTAACCATAGTATGTACAATTCAAAAATAGACCTTTTCCAATTCAAAATCACCACTTAACCTACATGCATCTTTTGAGCTTGTATATGTGATGTTGATGATGGTAACACGGTGATAAATTGTGTTGGCTGTATCATTGGGAAATTAGATACTTGAGTTTGGTCCCAGTGATGCCACAGCCATCTATGTCTGGGAGTCCAAGAGAGCATAATTGGCCCACTTGCCTCTGGGTAGGTAGGCTGGCCTTCCCTCCCCCATTATTCAGTGTGATGCGATCCAGCACAGGTGTCTGTTAGCTGACGTAATTGAATTGGCAGGAATAGAATTGGCAGGTAGGTTTCTACTACAAGCATGTTGTGCTGTCCATTAAGGTTATGTTGGCAGATGTTCAAAAAACTGAGGAAGCATGTGCTATAGCCTTCACCCTCCCAGCATCTGTGGGACTGTGTGATTGGGGAAGTCTTAGGAATTAGGAATGAGGGCTAGCTCTGGTCTGTTCTGACCCCACAGAGGAGCTGCTGTAGCTCACACTGCTGAAAAAAGTAATTCTGGCTCTGATAGAAAGGCTTGCTGTATATGGGGCTGTGGTGTTGCAGACTGTTCAGAATGCCCATGCTAAACCCTGCCCATCACCCACAATGGGCACATGAGCATCAGAAATGGATCGCTTACCTGGGGGAGACATGGCATCAGGATACACTGTGGGAGGACGTTAAAATGATGGAGGCTCACACATGCACACACTATGCACTTGACACTACTATTTTAATTGTGTTTGTAAAATAATGTAAGAATGTTGTGTAGCTAAACATTTCCAAGGTATAATAAATGACTGATATGTATTTTTCAATGTTCTCCAAACTTTTTTTTGTTTGGAATTTTAAATGTGAAGGTCAATAGTGTATAAAACAATAGTGACATGCACATTTTACACAGACACACTCCCGCAAATTGCAAAAGCAATAATAAGAAATAAGAAAAAAAAATCATGCGGTCTCTTATTTATTTATTTTTTCCATGGCTGTGTATATATGGTTACAGTAAAACCAAGCGCTGCACTTAGCAAGGCAGTCAGACACCTGAACGGAATGAGCCTCCGCTGCTCAGCTCCGCCCCAAACATAAACAACCAGCACGAAGACGAGGGGGCGTGGCGGACGAGGCCTGGGTGTCACAGTCACCTGTACTCGAGGACAGGAGGTTTGAAATTAGCCAATCCGAGAACGTTATTTATTTCTCCTGGCTGCTGATTGGCTGCTGCCCTGTGACGCATCTCTGGCAGCTACCGTCCAGAATTTTCCCTGTGGAGCGTCTCGAGTGTTCTTGTGTTTTTTGTTTTGTTCTTCTCAAAGCCCTGTATTTTTATTACTGTGAATTAAATTAATTTATTACTGCATGAATTACAGTACAGCCTATATAGGGGTAACATCGGTATTTACATTCTAGCACTGCAGGAGTTCAGTGTAATTTGTACGGTACGGATGCGGGTTTACCTTTACATTTTCTTCAAGGGTAAAGTATTAAGCTGAGTTTAAAATGAGTTTTGGGAGCACATTTGGGGGCATTTTTAGACATGGTTTTTCCCTATACGAGTGCTTTTGGAGCGTAACCCCCGCAATAAGCAGTTTACTGTGTATATATATACATGTATGTTCAAAACCTTAAAACTTTCATGAAGTAATGTTTCCGGCCTCTCAGTGTGTACTAATAACCAAATCATTTCTTTGAATTTATTTTTTTTCAACCCATTAGTGTTTTAATTATGTAGACACCTGGAGAATTGGTGGAATTAACAAAGAAATGGTGCCAGAGAGGAGCAGACAGGCTACAGTGGGTTCGGGCTTCTGCATCAGTTCATGAGTCTAAACCATTCAGCCCATCTACATGAAATATGAGTCTGGTGATATTCCTGTGCTGTGTCTCTCTGTCTCCCCGGCCCCTCCCCGCCCTCTCTTTCACAGGCGAGCGAGCAGGACATTCTGAAGTATGTGATTAAGTGGGGCGAGCACCAGCTCATTAGGAGGATGGCTGACCGAGGTGAGATTGCTGTTCCCAATGACCATTCAAAGTTCCCCCCCCCCCCCCCCAATGCACAGAGTGGCTCGACCTTATCTCCAAATATATAAGCTCTTATTCTCTGTAATACACCAAAATGACAGATATGTATTCAGCAACACTCTGGTTATTCTGGAGATCTTTTACATTAAGACACTGCACACACATTCCACGTAATTCATGTGGATAGAAGAGGAGTAGGCTACCCTTCAAAAGTTTGGAATCTCATATGTTTTTGGTTTTTTTTATATATATCATAACATCACACTCGTTTTAGGATCATCCAGCACACACCAGTTGTCACTAGGGATGGGCTGCATGGCAGAAATATAACATCACAATACACAATATGTCACTGAAAGTTCGAACAGAAAATAGGAATAGTAGTGCCACATCCAGTACTTTGAATGCTCTGACTTTTATTCACCATTTCACCCAATGCTCTACTCTAAATCCATTAAAACGGACTAATCATGCCAGCTGTGTAATCAAACATGCAGTTGATCTGTGTACTGTAAGTACCGACAATATCCATGAAACTCATTTTATGATGTAATTTATCGCTATAACAATAAATACATAAAATTGCCCAGCTTTACTTGCTACTACTAATTTGAGATTCATGAAAATATGCGGGTTTTTTTCTACATTTATCTGCTACAGACTGTGTTTTATATTATATATATTATTGTAAATATTGATTCCTAATGTTTGGACAATACTCCATAGTGAGTCTTCATATTGTATTATACTGATAGAAGTATACTGAAGAAGTAGCAATCAGAACATTTTCAGGACACATGTACAGATCAGCCACAACATTAAAGCCACTGACAGGAGAAATAGACAACTCTGACAACAAAATGGTCCAAAGAACCTGTGAACCAGCGACAGGGTTGTGGCCGAGCAAAACTCACATATTAAAAAAAGATGAAACTATGAGTACAAGAACATTTCGCATACTACAATGCACTAAATGTAGTTAAATAGCAGTAATTATGCTCTCATTGTAGTGAAACATGCAGTGTAAGTGTTGAACACTGACAGTAGCCGCAATGTTCTCAGGAAAACATTGTGATGTAATGTGATATATATGAATAAATGTAGATGGCTGTACACAAGTATGTAACTGCACTGTGTCTGTGTGTGAGCCAGAGCCCAACGTAGTGAGCGGTACAGCTCACAGTGTGAACAAGCGTGGGGTGAAGAGGAGAGATCTGGATGTGGAGGAACTGAAGGAGATCCTGTCTCCTCTGCTGCCTTTTGTCCGCATGGAGCATATTCTTCCAGCCAACAGTGATATCCTCGCTGATGCGGTGTGTGTGTGTGTGTGTGTGTGTGTGTGTGTGTGTGTGTGTGTGTGTGTGTGTGTGTGTGTGTGTGTGTGTGTATGCACAATGATTTTACATACAAGACCTGACTGGCATGTCATGACCATTGTATCAGACCAAGTCTCCAAATTAGCTCCAGAGTTTCACAGTGGCGCTCTCTCACACTGCTCGTCAGTGTCAGCTGAGTGAAGGTGTGTGTGGAACGTGTGTGTGGAAGCAGAGTGAGCGGCCGTGCTGGGTTTGAAGTGTCTGTCCTTTGCTGCAGATGAAGCGCGGCCTGATCAGCACTCCTCCGTCAGACATGCTGCCCACTGCAGAGGGAGGCAAGGCCAACGCCTGGCTGAGGCAGAAAAACACCGGCATCTACGTGCGCCCGCGCCTCTTCTCTCCATATGTGGAGGAGGCAAAGGTAGGACTTCTTTTTGGCCTTTGCTACTAGAGAGCAACTCCTACACTGTTTCAGTAGCTTTTCAGATTCTGAACTGGTTCTATTGGCATCACTTATAAGGAATTTGTCTTGGCAGTAGCTCCTGTAGCAAGCCAAATACAATGAAATAGGAGACTGGAAAGAGAAACGTTATGATCAAAGATTAGGATTTAAAAAATTGTTTAAATAACATAACTGGAGGAGTAAAGTTTGGTTCAGTCCTAAGGTTTCTGTTTCAGTGAAATACAAGATGTGAAAATGTATAAAATAATAATAATGCTAATAATAGAGCAGCAGAGTGGCCGTGCACCAAGCGAAAGAGCAGCAAACTGTGAGCGTGTAGAACGAACGAACACTGGTTCTAGACTGTTTTACACCAGTTATATTTACTGAAATCAGAGTTTACTGATACACTTTGAGTTCAAAGGGTTAATATTCTGTTTGAGTCTATGAGAAGGCTTGTAGGACTGTTTAGTGCATTTTGGATATGAGGAAAAACTTACATGTATATGTGTGTGTGTAGTCTGTCCTTGAGGAGATGATGGTGGAGCAGACAGATCTTGTACGGCTGAGAATGGTACGCATGTCTAATGTGCCCGACACCCTGTACATGGTCAACAACGCGGTCCCCCAGTGCTGTCACATCATAAACCATCAGCAAATTGCCAGCAGCCAGACCGCCGCCCCCTCCGTCGTGGCCAACGAGATACCAGGTAAGAGATAGTCCCGGGTCACGGCCCAGACTGAAGTGTTATAAGAGAGTGCTTTATGTCCTGTCCGGACTGCGAAAACTGTTTAGCAAAGACATTTATGGGACACGACACGGGATCTGATGTTCTGTCGGGTTTGTTGTTAAAAGAGACAGCCCAGAACTGCGTGGATAAATGAAGGAGACTTTGATAGATGTGAGGCGACAGGAGAGTAAAAAACTCCATCAGGGTCAGGAGCATCTTGTCCTTGAGACAGACAGGGAGGAGTATGTGCGATGACTTGTTCAATTATGCAGTGATTATCATTCCCTACTGTACCATTTTCTGTTTGTGTGTGTGTGTGTGTGCGCTTGCGTGTGTCTGTATGTGTGTATTTGTGTGTATTTATGTATGTGTGTCTGTGTGTATGCATATATGTTCATTCATGTAAGTGTGTATATGTGCATGTCTGTGTGTGTATGTGTCTGTGTGTCTGTGTCTGTGTCTGTGTGTGTGTGTGTGTGTGTGTGTATGTATGTGAGTATTTTTGTGTCTGTGTGTATCCGTGTGTGTGTATATGTATATGTATATGTATATGTGAGTATTTGTCTGTGTGTGTGTCTGTGTGTGTGTCTGTGTTTGTGTCTGTGTGTATCCGTGTGTGTCTGTGTGTCTGTGTATGTGTATATGTGAGTATTTTTGTGTCTGTGTGTCTGTGTGTGTGTGTGTGTGTGTGTGTGTGTGTGTGTGTGTATGTGCCTTCAGCGTGAAGTTCAGGTGCTGATCTGTCC
>JBBIGA010000001.1:29102628-29116323 GCA_037576975.1 Alestes dentex | reverse complement strand
TTCAACTTCAACTTCAACTTCAACTATATAGAAAATGAAACATGGTATTTCTTTAAAATACTGATTCCAAGCTGCTTATTTCAAGTTCCTTCATGATCTGTGTGAGAATTTTCAAGGATGAACATTACATTTCAGAAAAATTGAGATGCTTCCAGCAAAGTTGAACCACCCTGCTGACCTTTTCTGCTTTGTAAAATAATGAGTAATATACTGGGAAGAGGTACTCTATGCCTCTGTCTGGGAAGCTGTTCATCTTTGTTCCCTCATTTCTCAGCCATTTTCCAACTTGCATGGAATGTTATCCTGGAATTGAGACAATTGAAAAAAGGCATGATTGTGTATTGTCTTTTTTTCAGAGTTTGGAACCTCTGATAAGTGATTACATGCCAGACATCGCCCGTGGAGTGTCTGCTATGACACTGTCAGAGCACAGTGATGCTCAGGACCTCGCCCTTCATCCGTGTCCTCGTCCCAGCATGGCCCCCTCAATCCCCCGCTATCCAACCGGACCCTGCCCCAGTGGTAGACACTCTCTCGCTCACCTGCCCTGCAAGAGGCACCCCCCCAAACCAAAAACAGAACCTCAGTCCGAGTATCCAGACCTTTATGACTTCTCTAGTCAGCCAGACACCCCTACATCCAGCCACCCTCCTCACAGCCATCGCAGGGGTGCATTCAACAACTTGCACCTCTCATATCTCCCTGACTCGTCCCTATCAGTGCACTCCCAGGGCAGGCTAGGACAGCCAGCTGACTCTCTTCATTTGGATGTCTTGGGCGAAAGGTTGGACTTGGCCCAGACCTCCTCAGGAGGACCCTCAGCAGGGGGGGCTCATGTGCCCAGTGGGCGCTCAGTAAACGACTCTGACCTGACATGTGGTCTCGGACCTTCAAGAGTAGGTGCTGACCCATATGAGGAGCACACACCCGTCTCAGACGGCACAGGGAGCATGAGGAAACCTTCCGGAGGGCTTGGGCACTACAGGACCAATAGTGAAGAAACAGGGATAAGCCGGGATCACAGGTCACCCAATAAGCCAGAATACCAGTATAAGAAATCTGCACTTTAAATGAAGTGACAAAAAGGGAACGTTGGGAAAATTACTTACTAGGTTATTACACTGCCATTCAAAAGTTCAGACACAACTACTGATGGAAGTTTGTTTTTAGCCTCCCGTTTTACTCAGTTTTGAATAAAAGTGAATACATCAAACATTGAAATCACTGGATTATCCAGTGATCAAGATAATTAAAAGTAATTTTAGCCTCTTAATAGTTGACGTTTTTGCTGTAATGTCAACTTGGCGACTTCATTAGTAACCACCTGGAACACCTTTCCAACAGGCAAGAACAAGAACAGCAACCTTGTTGGCTGCTTAAAACTAAGTTTTGGAAAATCATTTCTAATTTTCATTTAGGGCTCGACACAACAGAACTTTTCAAGCCGTTAAACATAAGCCTATAGATCAAAATTTCTAAGATTATTGGGGGCAGGGGGATTGGTGTGTCTCAACTTTTGACTGGCTTTGTATATCTCAAGAATGGATCAAAAAGGATGTTGTGTTTTGAATTTTACAGCATGAGTAGCTATGAATGAATGACTTTTGTAGTTCTGCGTTTTTTGTGAGTAGGATATGCAGAGAATTTTTGGTGTTTTCAATTTTAAGTTTTCAGCTCCTTCCATTTGACAGCCAGTATAGTTCAGTGATCACAGAGACACGTTCCCATTAGTAACTCCTGAGGGTCACATCAGTAAAATATGCCTGACATTAAAATTGGGGATCAAATTGAGATGACTTCCACGGTAGATTCTGTTATTTGTCCTATGAAAGTTAAAATATCAGGACTGCTGCAACATGAACAGCCCACTGAAGAACCCTGAAGTTCTGTTTTAGAGCACGACACGATGTTTCTCATCGCAGGTTTGTTGATTCGGGTTAGAGAGATTTTTGGACTTTTATTGCCGGTGAATTTCAGAAACCTTCTTAGAAAAGTAAAATTGTGCTTCAGTGTTACTGTTCAGTCTAAAGCCATCCTTTAGTGGTACACAGACGTCGAAACCCAGTACCGGCAGTTTTCCATGACCATGATGATCCTGAAAGAAATCTAAAATGCTCGTTTTGCCAGAGGCTAAATGTCTATTGTGGAGGGTTCATTTTCTTTTAGTTCTTCTAAGCCTCCAAGAGAAAGTGCATGCATGGAGGGGGACTGATAGTAGTGTTGACCGTTGGTCTGACATGTCAAGTTCCCGTGTGATCAGGAGAAATGGACTTGCAGTTCTGAATTGCTATATGAGTAAATTGGGGATGTGTTTTTAATAGCGTCAAGTTCGTTTATACACAGATTAACACACCTTTGTTAGACACACATTTCAGTGATGTAAAAGACTCCTAGTTTCTACAAGCAATCAGGACTGTTCAATATTTACTTTAGCACCAGCCTTGAGAATGATTAATCCACGTACTGTAGAGAACATTCTGAACATGCTTGAATTCACCTCCTCCTCACATCCAGTGGCCTTAGCGGTGGGTTTTCTCAGAAACCATGGAACGATTGCTAGCTATCATTATTTTCCATGGCAAAATCTTTTTTTTTTGATCCAGCAGAGTTAATGGAGTGTAGATTTTCATGCAGGGCGCAGTCTAAACATTGCAATGAGCCCTAGCTGTTTCCTCCATTTCTCATCAGATCTTAATGGTGCCACCTAGTGGTACAGATGCCAGAGACTTAGGTGGAAGTACACAACTTCTGTTTTTGTCTGCTGACTGAAAGCTACTGAAATTTGTCTTTTCAGTTATTTTAAGGCCTCAAGAAAAAAAAGCGATGCAGGAACAGAAGCTCCCCTATAGATTCACCAGCCTAATATGTAATGTAGGATGTAGATGTTTTGTCATTAGACTGCATGTTGATGGGTAATGTGATGGCAATAGGTAATTATATCTTTGACGCTTGACCCAAAATGAGAGTTGCATGCTGTATGATGTAACACTCAGTTTTCATACTCGTTTGTTGGCCACATTGATGCTTTATGGACAAATAAGTTCAACATTTGGCTGCATAGTGATCACAAACACCTCTATATAAAAAGTGCGAGTTGGATACAGGAGTCATTACAAGCCTTCATCTTTGTGTACTGTGGAAAAGCCCTTTAACAAGGCAAATGCTGCTTATGCACTCTGGTTCTGTTCTGCTCCTCATCGATTTACCTTATTAGCACAAGCGGGGGGGGGTTAATATACATGAACGTTATTACAGAGCACTTGTATTTAATTGCATTGGGTTAAAACAGTGATGTGAAACCCCTTCATAAGATTTGAGGGCTTTAGGGTTCATCCTTGCATCCATTCGCCATCGTAGAAGACCTGAGAGTCTGTGCCTTGCCTGGCAGAGGCTAAGTATTTTCTTAAAGTGATTTGGCCTATGCAAGCCTTCTTAGGAGCCTGCGTCCATCTGTCAGTTTCTAAACTGCCTGTATTGCCTCATGTACTTGAGTTTGAAGATAGTATTTTTTTTTTTAGGTACCTTTAACTCAAATGTGTTGTGGTTTGATACAGTTGTTTCAAATGAGTATGTTGATTGTACTTTAATATATAAATTGCATTTCTTGTAATGAATTTTGAATTTTCACTGGTTCTATTTTTCTACTTTGACCTCAAAGAGGGTAAATAACGGCGATCAACTTTGTAGCTAGAGCGCATCTTCAAAAATAAAGCTTCAGTATGACTCTGGTGGAGTTTTATTTCACAGTCTGGTTTTTAGTATCATATTTATTGGTCCAAAAAAACATTCTAGGTGTCACTGAAACAAATTCACTTCGTCGTTAGCTGGGAAAAGAAATGGTTATTGCCACATTTCTCTGAACACTTGATGTTCCTATTAAAACATCCATAACTTTCCTATGGACTTCAGCCAAGTAAGGAGTGCTTTAGTGCATATTCACTCCCAGCTTAATCACCGTCTCCTAAAAGGGCTCCGAAATGAACGTTTAGTACAGTCAGTTTCACATCAGTGTCAAGTAAAGTGAGAGGCATGCAATTAATAACACTCTAGCCGCCTGTAAAGTGCAAAGTCGTCTTACACTTGTAAACGCCTCTCATTAGCAGCAGCAGCTCTTTTGAATTTGCTTCTTTATTCAAAAGAATGGTAACTTTTAAAAAAAACGTTGCTCAGCTGGAGCTCATCCAGGGTGAAAGATCCAATGATGGCTTAATCCGTCCCAACTCAGCTGCAGTAGTACTGCCCAGCGCTGGACCGTCTCTTTTTCCTCGCCTGAAGCTCTTCAAAAAAGGCGCGGATAGCCTCAGCAGTTACCTCCTATAGTCGTGATACCAAACGGAAAATCAGAATAAGAACACCTTATTCATCCCAGAGGAAAATCATTAAAATCATAATTTTATTGCAGAATTACATTTCAAATAGAGCAAAAACGAACTGCACATCCTCTACTGTACTGTTAATCTATTAATATATCAATATTTAAAATGAGTATAGGTCTAAAAAGCTTTTAACAATCCTTACCTTCCCCTGATCAGCCAATTCCTGAAGGAACGCGTGTAGCTCAGCTTTCATATCATTGAACTCTGTTGGGACGAAAAAATCAGATGGTCCGTTTCCAACATTGACAAATAAGATGTAGCTTAATAGTAATGCTTAAATGGGAAATTCAATATTTTCTACACAGTTCAGCAGAAATTCATTAAGAGTGACTGGATATGAATCAGAAAGCTTTACTGATCCCAGAGGAAATTACTTATGTTACTCAGAGACAAGAACAATATAAGTCAAACAAAAATTGCAAAAATACTCAGTTACATTATGCTATACACTAGGCTATACATATGGTTTATTGTAGAGAGAGAAGTAGATATCTTTACAATGAGGTCATGGCATCCACAAGTTAACATACTGTTCAAAACCATCCGTGACTCTAAACGTGCCAGAGGTTTTTTATGAAATGTGTAAAATACTGTTAAATCTGGGGGGAAAACAAAAAAGTTTTTTTTTGTGAACTATTTTGCCTTACATTTTGCCCTCCATGTACCCCACTGTATTTAATAGATTAAAAAAGGTCCTAAACTGTAGTAAAACAATCTCAGGCATCATATTAGTCATAACCATTTCAGGCAAAACTTTGTGTGGGAACTTTTAAAGGCATTAAAGTCTTTAAACGCCTGTTTCCTGTCACCACTACTGGGAACAATTGAAAATAAGTTTTTCCAGAATCATTACACATCAGACCACTCTGAATGACTGTGTACGTTCTAATTACGGAACTATGCAGATATTTTGAAAAAACATGGGAATACCCCTGTAAGGTTAAAATGTGCAATTACATGGGATAATTAGTAAACAAAGTAGTAAAAAGCTTGTTTATGCTCAATCCTTACGGTAAATGATCTCCAGCTGCTGGACGCGGTCCAAGGAGTTTAGGCAGGACATGAGCACATCTTCCCTCAGCAGCGCTTTGCCCTTGTTCTCGTATGCAAGAACGGTATCTGACTCATCCAGCAGGAACTGAACACCTGCCTCTACATACGCTCTCTGAGAACAGAGATCAGGCTTGGTCAAAACACAGATTTGTTGTGAGCTAATGTGACCAAATCAAGCTTTAAGATTCAAGATTCTTTGTCACATGCAAAATTATACAAGTACGACACGCAGTGACATTTATCCTGAACCGCTCCTTTTTCTGTCTGTGCAAACAGAAAAGTACAATTTTAAATTGAACAAATCTGAACATTTCTAAAACACAAATAAAAATGAAGTACAAGAAAAAAATAAGTATTAAAGTACAATTTCAAATTTCTAAAACAAATCCAAAATAAAAAGTACATTTCAAAACCGAAGACGTGATCCTGAACATTCACAGACAAGTCACTCAGGCTGAGATACTTAAATGACATAAAACAGCCGTGTAAGCTGATGAGAGGATTTTTTTTTTGCTCACTGACAGCTCAATCATCTCCCACTTCAAAGAGACTACGGTACACTTTCATTTACATACTTCATTTAAATGATGAATGCGTACATCAACATACCTTGCAGTCTGTGCAGGTGCAAAGCTCGGACCGCCAGAGGTAAGGCCAGAACACCGCGCCCACCCGGGGCCTCACCAAGCCTTTGGTCTTAAGCTCTTTTAATTTACATGGTGACACATCAGAGTGGCATGTTGAATTCCTCTCCATATCCTCATGAGTCCTCTTCTGCCTCACAGATCCAGTCCCGTTAGGCTGCTAAAGATTCAAGATTCTTTATTTGTCACATACAGTTATTCAAGTACAACATGCAGTGATAAGCGTCCCTGATTCGGCCCATGAGACTGTGCAATTAAGTTGTCCAATACTTTGAATTAAAGAAATTTGAAGAGGCTAAACTAATGTAATATACAGAAAATGTACATTCCAAACATACATTATAATTAAAAACTAGATCTGTACAAAATGTAATAGAACAGAACAGAATATGTATGTGCTGTACAGCGCAGTAGTTTGCTGGTTGATGTAGGAATGTAGACATAAGGAGAAGTTTTATCATTACATTCATTTTTTTTTCTTAAATCTTTTTATAATTAGGAGAATAAAGAAACGCCGCTTTAGTACCATTTCCAGTTTAAAGATGTGGCGCCCTCTGCTGGTGGAAAATAAAACATGCCAGTCCTAGTAAGGTAACAGAGTGCCAGTTTAAAAACCCAAAGAGGACCTGGAGGGGTCCAGCACGGTCGGATCCTGGTCCAAGAGCTGTTTATGATCCGAAATCCCTAATTTTACCTGCCCTACAGCATACAGTGCCATGGTGATGCAACCCAGAGAAAAAGTGATCCATCACCATGAGAGACTAAGCTTGGAGGCTATGCAAAAACACTTCCTTAGTGAAATAAGTCCCAGATTTCCAGAAAGTGAATGCATTCCCTCAAAATAACAAAAAAATAAATAAATCTCAGAAGCATCCAGCAAATGGCAAACACTGAAGCTGTTAAACCCAAACTGCATGGTATTATTATACTAAATAGTGTGTTTGAAATAGTACACAACCATTACAAATGCATAAAGTAATATAATAAGTATAGAACTGTGCCGCTGGGTACACAGTCCAGATGTTTGCTATGGACAATATGTACTGCCCAGCACTATGGCACTTTTCCACCGGCACAACGAACCGCAAGGCGCAAATAAAGCGACTTGTGCTCAAACCATCCCCGTGCTGTTGTGGCCCTACTCAACGGCAGACGCTCTTATCCAGAGCGACATACACCAGTGCTTAAGTTTTCATACCTGCAAAGCTAGATTCAAATCAACATCTGCTTTTTAACCAAGTTACTACAAGCTAAGTTACATACCTTAACACTGTCACTGCTTTTCAATTTGTCGAAATGTCTTTAACACTGGAAAGAGGCCACTGTTTTTATTTTTTTTTACTGTCAGTGCCAAAAAAATAACCATCAACAACAATGTACCAAGTACGTACATCGGTGAAGTACAAGCACAACTGTCTGTTTGGGCTGAAGATAAATTTCAGGGGGAGTGTAACTGAATGCTTTATAATCTAACAAAACTCAGGAACACTGTACACTTTGGTCTGGTTCTGTCCTTTACCTCCTTTGGATAGCCTTGACTTGTGGAGGGCTCGTCATGCCCACTCTTGCTCGGGTACAGTGTTTTTTCTTCCTCCTGTTCATCACCCTTCACAGTCACATCATCCTCCTCTTTACTAGTCACTGGAGGAGCTATTAGAAATGCAAAAATATACACTGGCTTAAAGAACATCACACAAGTGCAAACCATGTTGTTAATGGCCTAAAGAAATAAACTGAATCAGCCAGTAATGGGTTTGTGTGAGAATGCATGCAGGCTAACTTACTTGCAAAGTAAGCAGCATAGGTCCAAAGGAAGGGAGCTCGGTTCATACAGCCCTCACACACCATCTCCAGCAGCTCCTCAGAGTCCACCACTGCACAGCCCAGGTGCTGAGATCAGGTGAGAGACACTTATTAAAACATCACAGCACAGAGGACTTTATCCTGAACTGCTGCTGATCATGTGCACAGTTACATTCCAGTATTATGTTTGTTCTCCACCTGATCCCACATTTGCACAATTTTTTTGATGTTAAAAATTTCCCTTGTACTAAATTGCACATTTTTTACCTGTTGTTTAGAGTTTGCATTTATACTTATTTATACACTATATGGAAAAGTATTGTGACACCCAATCATTCCACCAAGAGAGACTTTAATGACACTGCACTCAAATTAATAGACTTTGATACAGGGGGTCCTCGAATTACGACATAGATCTGTTCCTTAGACGGTGATGTAACCCGAACTTTGGTGTAAGTCACGTAGCGATCCTAACACAGTTGTAAAATCATGAAAACACAACTAAGTCACAGAAAAAGGAAAACACCATCACTCATACGCTGCGTTACTGCGTATTCTTCCACCGCACGCAACCAAACTAGTTCGCCCATAAGTACTATGCATGGCCATGTGTAAGTACAAACTAGTTACGTAGTCCGTAAGTACGAAGCTAATGGTGTAAGTCGAGTGGGAGTGGGAGTGAGGGAAACTCTAAACGTCATATGTTGAGACTGTTGTAACTCGAGGACCCGCTGTATGAAGTTGGTCCCTCTTTGTATCTAAACAGTTTCCACTCTTCTTGGAAAGTGTTCCTCAACATTTTGGAGTTTCAAAGGGAATTTGTGTCCATTCATTCTGTAGAGCATTTATGAGGTCAGACACTAATGTTGGATGAGAAGGCCTGGCTCACAATCTCTGTTCCAGTTCATCCCAAAGGTGTTGGGTGGGGTTGAGGTCAGGGCTCTGGTCAGGCCAGGCAAATTCTTCCACACTGAACTCCTCCAGCCACGTCTTTATGGAGCTCGCTTTGTGCACTGGGGCACAGTCATGCTGGAATAGAAAAGGTTCTTCCCCAAACTGGGTCCACAAAGTTGGAAGCATGGTGGTGTCCAAAATGTCTTGGTCGCCTGAAGCATTAAGAATATCCTTCACTGGAAGGAAGGGGTCACCTGATAATTAAAAGGTGTGTCCCAATATTTTGTCCATACAGTGTATTGATGTATTCTGTGTGTCTTTTTGTACTCTGTAAAATCTGGAGCCATGCCATCTCATCTCACTGTAAACATGTACACAGCTGAAAAGACAGTTTAATTTGACTTCGACTTGAAGGAAAAACTGTGGGCCTTATAGCCTCCTACCTTGGAGTGGTACCAGTCTTCACAGATGATGCACTGAATCATTTCTTCACCAACCTTCCATCAGCATGAAAAATAAGGCAAAAATCACCACCAATCACCAGGTAACATGATTCCCTCAGGTTCATTTACTGCACTAGCATAAAAACATCATCATGAAAAAAAAAAACTTTCTTTTAAATAGAGGAGTGTAATGTAGTTCATAGACAATAACATTTGAAAGGACACTGTTCACTCTTCAGATCATATATGGGAAATAACTGTGATGCCACAATATTTACATACATCTGCCTGCAACCGTTTAATTCATTCACACTGAAGTTATAAGAAATGTTTCCACCTTTGCTTTTAGAATGAGGCACAAGACAGGGCAGCCAATCATAAACTGCATTTATATATAATTATAATGAGTACTTTTACATGTATACGCATTATAAGCATTTATATTTGATGTGTTAATGACAGCAATCAAAATAGCCTGTTCGTGTGTAAAAAAAAAAAAAGGTATGAAAATGGACATTATGCAAGAAATTCATTAATTGATTTTAGTACAGAAAGCCACATAAGTGAACCTTGAAAACAAAAACAAGAAAAATGTAGAAAATGGGCCCTATAGTAAACGTGATTACACATTTTACACACACTACCAATGAGAGAGCAATGACTTGCCCTACATACCTGATCATCATCATCAGGGTAAGGTCTGTCACAGGAGCAGTAACGACCAAAGTAGTTGTGATTATATAGGTTCTTGGTGTTCTGGGCATCTTTTTCCTATGAACAATAAATAAATATATTAGGAAAAGCAGGAGGATTGTGTGATATCATTCTTATTATGTTTCTGAAAGCATGATTTTAAAATGATTTCTATGGTATGCATACACATTTTAAAATATGGAATATTCATGTTGTTTAATTATAACTCAACACTTTGCATATTAAGAGATGAAAGAAAATCTCAGTAACAGTTCCACACTTCTGATTTTATGGAAACCTAATGAATGGTACACACCAACATTAGACACATGCATTATACGGGATGCATAAGTATGTAAAGTACTGTGCAAATGTCTTAGATGCCTATGCAAATTATTTAGTCATTTTTCTCAGTGCGTGAAAAAGTGTCTTTCTGCCAGCAAAGTGAACATTAGAATAAATGCTTGTATAACGTTCGTAAAAAGTAGTTATGTTGTGAGCTGGTGAGGAGAACACAGGTTCTTTTCCAGATTCCTCCTCGGTTCCTCCAGCTGTTGTTCGGATTTGTGAAACTCCATCAGCAGCTCCTGGTTTAATTTAATGAAGGACTGATCGAGTCAAACCAGGTTTCTGATGGAAAGTACAAATAATACTGGACTTCCACAAGGAACATACATACTGAAATACTGAACATAACATCACTATGTACTGTATAGTGTTCTTTGTATTTATTTTTATTCATTCCGTAATATTAATGTGGGGAAGAAAAAAACAACACACAGCTCATTTAAACAGGTTGTAAATGTTTTCATAAGAGTTTTGCACAGTACTGTACAAGACCATTATAAACTTACGGGACTGAGACTGCACTTGAATGAGGCAAATTTTCTGTTCCCACAATCACAGCGAAAGTTCCTGTGAAAAAGAAAATGAGAGGTGTTGCAAATGTTAATTACACAAAATATGCCATAGGTCAACAAACAGCAGGTGACATCACCCGAAAATGAAAACGTGCTTTGGTGTAGGAAGAGTCTGTACCTTTTGGTATATAGTTCAAAGATGTCGTGGCCATCATGACAGTGGTTAGCACAAGCAAGGCAGACTCCAGCTGGCTCCATGCCTTCACTCGTACAAGTACTGCAGGCAAACACGGCTTGTCTCTTCACGTAGCCCTGCAACACAGAGTAAAAACCATAACTAAGCCAAACTAAGCCCATATAGCAAAAGTTAACTTTCTTTTAAGAGTTCAGTGTAGTCTACCACTGTGTCCTTGATCAAGACACTTAACCCTCAGTTGCTCCAGGGGGACTGTCCCTGTAACTAACGGTTGTAAGACGTGCTGGATAAGGGCGTCTGCCAAATCCCCCATTACCTTAAAACATTAACATTTGAAAGCCTGTGATTCACTCTCCAGTCTTTTTTGGGAAATAAAGCTCCAAAAACAGCGTTCATTTTGTGATGTCACAAAAAACAACTTATTTGCACATATTTACCTATTCAGCCTCCAGCTGTTTAACCCCCAGCTATGATGTTGGTGTTACCTGTAGGGCTGTAGACTTTAGTATGAAACATGCCAACACTACCATGTCCAAAATTTTGCGGACACCTACTCACCCAAAGTTTCTTCTAAAATCAAGAGTATTAAAAGGGATTTTTTCACAGCCTCTACTCTTCTGTGAAGGCACTAGATGAAGGAACACTGCTGTGAGCTTTAGTGGGATCAGGTTGTGATGTTGGAGGATCGCAATCAGCAGCCCAACTCATCACACAACACTGGATGGAGCTTCATCAGTGCAATGCTAAGGATTCAAAAAGGCTTCATGCCCTCCAGGGCAGATGGTGGACTGGTGGTTAGGGAGTTGCCCCTGTGATCAGAAGGCTGTGGGCTCAAATCCCAGAACTACTAGTGCCACCACTGAGGTACCCTTGAGCAAGGTACCATACCCGCACACTGCTCCCCGGATGCTGTGTTGCTGGGTGCCAACTGCTTCACTCGGTGAATGAGTTAAATGGGTTAAATGGAGAGAAAGAATTTCAGACTGTTCACCCTGTGTGCTGTGGCCACTTCACTTTGGCCTTGGGAGTGGTGACTCTAGGCTTACCTGACTGTGCTGCTCCAGAACATAGAAGTATAGAAAAATGTAAAAGGAGACAAAAACGTAACCCCCCCCCCCCCCAACAATATTCATATACACACTACACACACACACACATATATATGGAAATGCATGTGCATATATATGAATATGTGTATGCATGTTGTGTTTCGAACTCTTGTGGACTGGTTTGTTTACTAATTTCTAATCTGCTTGCCTTAATTTGCCCCTTGGAGGATCAATAAAATATTTCGAAATGCACAGCACTGAACTGAAGTCAGTCCAGTCGGTGTCACCCAATACTAGAAGTGTCCGGATACTTCTGGCCATGCTTCCAGACTGTCACGGTCCTATGTTTACTGGGATCTGCCTCACCTGCTGGTAGGAGCACTGGTCTGGGTCACTGCCGGCCAGGACTGCCAGAGCCTCCCGCAGCTCCTCCTGCTCCCCCACGGGCTCCTCCGGGCTCAGAGTAGCCTGCCTCCCTTCATCAGACATCCTCCAGCCGGAGCTCACGCTGAGGATTTAAGAAAGATTTAAAAACAGCACATCCCTCTGCAGCCCAAAACAACACCAGCAGCAGCCCTTCCACACACTCGCGGGAAAACACCACGTGACTTCCGATATGCTACAACTGCAACATTTTTGGCGGGAGTTTTTTTTAAATACTAAAGGATTACACACAAAATACAAATAAAATTATTATAATTTATGATACTATATTTCTTTAAAATAATAATAATAATAAAACCCGCCCCGAACAGCTGTCTGTCAGTTTGTCTTTGAGCATTTTAGGTGCCAGATCCAGAATAAGAGTTTAACAATACAGCTTACATTAACCCAGTGAGAATGGATTTAAATTATAATAATATAATTGTATATGCTTATATAATTGTCATTTAAAAGTATGTGTTAAATGTAAATGCAGTTATCTTAAAACCGTTCAGTGTGTTATCTTTTGGTTTACATGTGCAGAATGCACTTCAGGCTTTCCCTGACAGTGATCTTTATCAGTCTTAACTGATAATGTCATGTAAAAACATAGTAACTGGTTTAGTTGAGATTAAATAAGCGTCTCTTACCTGCTTAACACAGTGAACCGAGCTGCTGGGAGGCAGTGACTGAGTCCAAACATTCCAAACGCTCCACATACTACCACACTGAACAAAGGCCATTATGACGGTGTAACAGCCTTTTAACCTGGAGATTCTGGCACAAACCAGAGACTTTTATATTCAGTACTCTAGGTCCCCTTACAGGTACTTATAAACAAAGTTACATAATATATATATACACACACACACACACTACACACACACACACACAATGTTCATATGTGCATAGATACACATTATGTATATGTATTACTATACACTCTCTCCCCATATATATACTTAATGAATTGATGATTCAACCAGTTATTCAGTCCAGACTCTATATACCTACTATATACCAACATATCTGTACAGGTTGATTTTTCAAAGCATGATTTTTCCAAAAAGCTTTAAAAACAAAGTCCAGCCTGACAGATAAAGGAGGAGGTTTCTATTGGGCTCTCCTCACTTAGGCTAGGGTTGCCTACTGGGAAAAAAAACCCTTTTGGGGCTCTACTTTTACACTATATATATATATATATATATATATGTGTGTGTGTGTGTGTGTGTGTGTGTGTGTGTGTGTGTGTGTGTGTGTG
>JBBIGA010000001.1:29063646-29100164 GCA_037576975.1 Alestes dentex | reverse complement strand
CTTTTCAGTGACACGCCCGACACAGCGCAAAGCCATCTGCTATCTTGACAACGTACATTTCTGCCGGAAAAAAGAACAATGCGCTCGCACAAAATAGCAATGATAGGTTGCGCAAGTCGCGAAAGCACGGTGCGCTGTGTGCATTATCGGGCCCGAAATGTTGTTTGTCTGTGATATGGGCCCTTCAGTCAAATCTTTAAAATGTGAAACAGCACAGTGTGGGAAGAAAAAAGTGTCACATCACCTGTTCCTCCTTTGAGTCT
Organism: Alestes dentex; assembly: GCA_037576975.1. Lineage (NCBI taxonomy): Eukaryota > Metazoa > Chordata > Actinopteri > Characiformes > Alestidae > Alestes > Alestes dentex. Next base: position 29,099,901 of record JBBIGA010000001.1, on the reverse strand, counting down.
ATGACAAGTAAATCGGCTTCTTTTTTGATGCACTCTTGCCTGCCTGCCGCCCAGGCCTTGCGAGGAAAGCCCTCCGACACAGCAAAAAAATAGCAGGTGCTGTTCATCAGCAGCCAGTTTGTTGGGCACTGCCCACAGTTATCCTCTGTTTTAACAGGATGGAAGCAGGAATGAGAAAAATACTTCTAACTTACATGAAACATGATAAACACTATTTGTGTTACTTTTTTCTTTGCAGGAAAGTCCTTCATGTAAGGCAGCACATCTATTTTTATTTCTTTCTTTCTATTTGCTTCTTCCACACACGGCCAAAACTCACCAATATTTTTGAGCTGAGACTTGAGCTTTCTTTTCTCTTCTTGTAAATCCCGATTCACAGACTGCAGTTCATTCTTCTGTCGTATCTCTGTGCCTAGCTTTGACTGCAGAGATTTGATCTGTTTTGTGTCTTCGTCCTGCTTGACCTGAAGGCTTTTGTGGTCTGATCTGAGCTGCTCTAGTTGAGAAATGACCCTTGATGAGTTGAGAGACAAGCTGTCATGACTGTCAGTCACCCTGTTAACTGTGAGAATAACAGTGTTAGTGTGTTGCCTCTATGGACACTGGGCTTCTTTTTCTTACATTACTTTTGCACTTACTGTGATGAGCAAATATTATTCTGCATTTCAGTGCATACTCACTGTGAACACTCAGTCCTATTATAATAATACAAAACACAGCAGTCAGGAGGCCCAGAATTATAGTTGCCAGTCTGTAAGGCCTTGACCGGGGTCCATCTCTGACCATGAATCTGGACGCTGCACACAAATAAAGAGTAAACAACATCAGTCAGTGGATTCTGTCAAACTAATTATGTCATTTGAATGTATCATAAGTATAGTTACAGCTCATAGACCTCTACTGATTTTTCTATTGCTCTTCACTTAGCATTTAACTTAGCATAAACTAGGAAAAGCTACTGTCATTTAGGCTTGAGGTCCATGAAGTATCTCTGTGTTTGTTTCTTGCATTATTGTATTTTTATTATCTACTTTAACTACCTTTACTATCTTTTTAACTGGAAATCTATAGATTACTAGAGATAGTACTGTTTAAACTTCCCATGTTTTCTGTATCCTTAAAGAAAGGGTTCACAAAATGTTCACAATTTACCAATTATCCCAGATGTAGCTGATCAGCTGAGGCACATTTGAAGTCTAGATTTGGCTTCCTTAGTGTAGAACTGGAGCTATATAGGCTTATATAGCTCCAAACACCATAAGTCAGTAGTAACCCAAATCTTTTATATGGATGTATCTGATTCTAGATCAGTACTCCTGAGGTGGGTTGTGACCATAGACCACGTTGTCTAAAAGAAGGTCGGATACATGTTGTTGTAACACTAGCAGAACATTATTTATCTGTAGTATTCCTACCCCAGCATTTTGTTTATATAGCATATTGACACCTTGCTAAAATAATCGTTTTTCAGGAAACACAAAAAAATTGCACTCAAAAATGATGTAATAAAGGATGACTATTGGGATAGTAATAACACTGTGTGTGAATTATGTAACTTAAGATAAATAAATGACTTGGGCAATTTTTTGAAAATGCCTCTGTGACTTAAGCATATATGGTAACACTTTATTTGAAAATGTCTACATAAGAATGACATGAGACTGTCATAAACATGACATGATATGTCATGAACATTAATGTCACTTCACTGATGTTTATGACTGTTGTCATTAAGTGTCATTCGGTTTTTATGTCCACATCCCAAACAGTGTCAACTTTACATGACAAAAGCCGAATGGCACTTAATGACAACAGTCATGAACATTAAAAAAGTTTCATTAATGTTCTTGACACGTCACGTCATGTTTATGACAGTCTCATGTCACTCTTATGTGGACGCCTTCAAATAAAGTGTTACCATATATGCTTAAGTCACAAAGGCATGTTCAAAAATTGCCCAAGTCATTTATTTCTCTTAAGGTGCATAATTCACACACAGTGTTATTACTATCCCAATAGTCATCCTTTGTTACATCCTTTTTGAGTGAAATGATCAATAAATGTCATATGTTAAATTTTTGGTTAAGTTTTTTGTACCATCTTGAAAAGCTATTAAAATTGCCTAAGTCACATTTTATTTTGACTTAGGCATAATAAATCAGCACACTCTTGACATCGACCATTGTCCTAAAGTAGAAGAATTACCTGATCGACTGACGGTATAGGCAATTTTACCGTAGGTGACCAGCATCAAGAGGAGATGATTTAGGCAAAAAAGTCAATTTTGCCAAAAAATGACTTAGGCGATTCTTTTAGCAAGGTGACGATATGTGATGTCTCGGCCAACGGCCAGTAGAGGCCGCTGCTGTTTGATTTTTGTAATAGAGACTTCTATTTTGAAAAGTTTACATGCATAGTCGCCTTGTCCGCTGTTTTGTCTTTAGTGAAAGTGATTATGTTTAGTTATTGGTTTATTTCTGAGTCATGTGTGTATTTAAGTTCTAAGAGATCTTGTTTCAGGTTGCTGGTTATCCTTTACAAATACTCTCACGCTACCCATTCCTTATGTGTCTGCTGATTTAGTTATGCTTTGTGTTTAAAGGCCCTCGCGCCTGTTTATGTTCTAGAGTCTGTGTTTTGTAATAAAATTCCATCCAAGGAACCTGCAGCTTGCGCTTCGCCTCACTACCCCTCAACCACAGACGTGACAGCATAGTGTATTTCATACAGACTATTTGTCAGTAGAGTTTTATATGATTTTTATTCAGACTTTATATTTTATATTGTTATTGTCTCTGTGTCTCTGTGTGACCGTGCACTCGTAATATAAGCAATTTCCACCAGGATCAATTTTCTGATTGTGATCCTGATTCTGATTTGTTTTTGTTTTTTTTAAAGCTAACTGTAATTCATAATGTGTCCTAAACCATACCAGCAAGTCTACACCACCTTAATGAAGAGCTGGCTGCAGCTCTATTTATATTTATATGTAGAAGATTTGAGTAACTATTACGTTCTAGTGGTGTTTTTTTTTTTTTTTTCAATATTAGTCTTGCAACTCCAGTTCAAAACTATAGGAGCAAAATTAGAACTCCAAACATGCCTTAGCTGATCAGCTACATCCTGGGAAAGTGTTGAAACTAGGAATGTACATTGTGTGTACATACATTTCAGTAAAGCATTTAATTAAGCAAGAGAGATTCAGTATTGTGTTCAGTTAAAGGTTTAAAATGTGTTCCAATGCCAGCCTGAGTATGAAAGTGTCAGTAATAGTAAAATAATTAAATTTTAAGAAATTATCAATTAAAGTTGAGCATTAGTGTTAAGTATAAATACTGAAAGCACATTGAAATATAATAGATAGGACCACAAAATGTATATTGTACTTTTAAAAATCTCGATCAACCTTAAAAACTAAGTACAAGAACTTAAATATACTCAAACCCTGTTTTTACCCAAAGTAAATAATAATGACCTGACTTGAACGTTTTTAAATGTTTGATGACTTACCATTTGAATAAAGAGGATACTCATCTGCAGTGAAATCATCGTGAATGTCTAATTCATTACACCTCCCTTTGACTTTGTCTTTTGAGGTCTCCGAAGTTGTCATTTCCCTACTACTTGTAGAAACCATGAACTGTAGGTCTGTGCTCTTTCCTCACAGGACATGCAGAGCTATTTTCTGTTTGTGCAAACAGGGTCAGTGTACTTACTGGCAGTTACTGGTGGGTGGACTTATGCTCGTTACAGCAGGGATTCATGTGGAGCTAATAGGATAAAAAAAAAAAAGAAAATGTTTTTTCATGCCAGTCAAACTAAAACACATTTACATACAACCCCTGACCAGTTTTTAGCAATGATAGTGATATGATGTAAATAACATAAGAATAATATATGATAAATTAAAAGAAAAATTACCCCTTATAGTCACGTGTGACACACCACAGCACAGCACAGCAATGTGAAAATCTTTGTCTGCATTTGACTCATTTGACCCATTCACCAAGTGAAGCAGGGGGCTATGACCAACAGGGGGCGCCATAGGAGCAGTGTGTTGGGACCGTACCTTTCACAAGAATACCTCAGTGGTGCCACTAGCAGTCATGGGATTCAAACCCACAATCTTTTGATCGCAGGGGCAACTTTCTAACCACTAGGCTACCAGCCACCAAATTATTAATATAATACTAATTGCTAATATAATAAATTACTACTAATATAGTAAATCGTACACGTAATCATTCTCCAGTCCATTTTAAAATAATAATGTACTTCGAAAAACAGCATTGGATCTTACAAAATGTTGCACAAATGTCGCAAAATGGACTCACGTTACATGTTTATGTTTAATGTATTAAAAACAGTTTAATATGACCATTTTCCAGCCTCTCTTTATCCCACAGGACTAAAGAGGTTGCTTTGCTGTTTATTTGTTTACAGATTGATTGAGGCCTTTTTTTACATAAAATCAGGGAGAGTAGATATGTAGATGGAAAAGTTACACTATAAAGACAAAACTACTGGGACGCCTGACGCATTGCACCAACAGGGACTTTAATGACATTGCATTCAAATCCATAGACTTGGAGTTGGTCCAACTTTCCAGCTAAAACAGCTTCCACTCTTCTTGGAAGTCTTTCCACAAGATTTTGGAGTTTCTGTGGAAATTTGTGACCATTCATTCTGTAGAGCATTTATGAGGTCAGGCACTCATGTTGGACGAGAAGGCCTGGCTTGCAGTCTCTGTTCCAGTTCATCCCATAGGTGTTGGATGGTGTTGAGGTCAGGGCTGTGATCAGGCCAGTCAGGTTCTTTCACACTGAACTCATCCAGCCATGTCTTGAATAGAACAGTTATGCTGGAATAGAAAAGGTTCTTTCCCAAACTGGGTCCACAAAGTTATCCCAAAAGTCTTGGCCTGCGGAAGCAATAAGATTGCCCTTCACTGAAAGCAAGGTGTCTAACCCAAACCCTGAAAACCCGGTGTGGTCCAATTCTTTTGTCCTTATGGTGTAAATTGGGACGCAGCCAGAATTCCTGTAGCACCGCCCACTCCGAGTGACGTAACGTCATACGTTCAAGTAACAAGGATTACCGTGTTTTTTTGTATTTTTGTTTTTTAATGTCAATATGAGGACTCGGGTATTGTAAAAAGTGTTTAAAAAATAAAAAAATAACCAAAAAAGATTAATTTACATGTTATTTTAAAAGCCAGCAGTGACGTCACGCCTCGGTCCGTTGGCGGAAATTTTTGAAAACGGCGAAAAAAAAAACAACAGCGCTGAGAAACTGGACTCCTATTTCAGGTAAATTTGAGTCTTTTTAAAACACTGGGAACTAAACGACACCACCATTTATGCTTATACAACTACAAATATTTCAGTACTTCGATTTTTTTGCTCCGGTTTTAGTAGTTTTTTTGTCATTTGCTAACGGTAGCTGTGTGTAAACGCAATCTGTGTGGAGCTGGCTACGCTTTTAGCCTGTCGTTTATTTTATTTATCGGTTTAACTGCCTATTTGTCTTCCTCGTACCGTGTATGTTTGTCTAGCGGGGGGTTTATCGGTTTCTGCAGATTCGGTAGCACTCTTGGCTAACGTTACGTCTGCATTCTATGGAAGTACACTGTGTGGACAAAAGTATTGGGACGCCTGACCATAACACCAACAGGGACTGTAATGACATTGCATTCAAGTCCACAGCTATAACAGCTTCCACTCTTCTTGGAAGCCTTTCCACAAGATTTCTGTGAGAATTTGTGCTCAATCATTCTGTAGAGCATTTTTTAGGTCAGGCATTGATGTTGACGAGAAGGTGTGGCTCGCAATCTCCGTTCCAGTTCATCCCAAAGGTGGTGGATGGGTTTGAGGTCAGGGCTCTGCGGGCCAGCCAATTTCTTCCACACCGAACTCCTCCAGCCATGTCTTTATGGTCCTTGTTTTGTGCACTGGGGCACAGTCATGCTGGAATAGAAACGGTTCTTCCCCAAACTGTCCAGAATGTCTTGGTCTGCTGAAGGGTTAAGATTGCTTTTCATTGGAAGTAAGGGGCCTAGCCCAAGTCCTGAAAAACAGGTGTGTCCCAATACTTTTGTCCATATAGTGTATGTATAATCCATCTCAGAGGTCCTTTGCAGTCAAAGGAAAGTTTAGAACAGTGTTATATTAGTTTTATTATTAGATTCAAAAAGTTTGTTAGAAATTAACCTTATTTATGATGACGAAAATGTGAGAAAAGTTACAGGTCAGATATGCGCATCTTTAACCCTCCTGCTATGTTAGGGGCCATTTTGACCCTATTCAATGTCTAGACAAATGTAGTGTTAAAAGTCTTGCCCAAGGACTAGTATTGTGTGGAGTGAATTGAACTCCAACTGCATGGAAGGGAGCGATGTTATGCACTACACTAACCAACCATGTGGTACATGTGGTAAAGATTTTGCTGTTTGATAAGTTGTTTTCAATATTTATTATTCATTATCATAGTTATTCCTTTAAGCAGGTATTGTTTCAGAGCATCTTACAATATCAGAATGAGTTATAAAGCACCTCCTTGGAGTGCAGCCTTTAGTGATTTCATAGGCAATCATGCCTGTATGTCCTCTAAGAATCACTAAGTATTATAATACAAAAGTAAAACGGTGTAAACATTTTAACCTTGTTCTGGCATGTTAAATGATTCTTGTGTACTGGACTATCTTTAATCTGCTGAGATGATGCAGACAGCCCTGGATTTCAACAGTATTTCTTTAATGTCATGTTTCTGCCTCTACATTAAAAGGCAAAACGGAGGTTTATATACAGGTTTAAATGATGTCTTGTTCTTCCTTTAAAGTCAGCTATGAGTCGAAGACCCAGCAGAAGATTTTCGGAGATGCCGTCGCGTGCGACTGATGTCAGAATGAGTTTGGTGCATGGGACGCCACAGAAGTATGTGAAGCAACCTGTTTGTTACATTGCACTGCATTTTATGGCTTCAAATATATTTTTCATATGTTTATACTGCACCACACACTACAGTCTGTACTGCTTGGTTTCTGGAGGATGATTGTTTTGTGTTTGTCTCTAAGACTAAACCTTTTTATACCGTTTGACAGCAAAGAAAATGTCTTTGGAAAGCTGAACATCCCAAAACCTCCATCAGGTACATCAGAGAGGAGGACCAGCTTTTTTGGAAAGTGAGTCTGCCCCTGAATTGGGCTCAATGTTAGTAGAGTTGGGACATTTGAATGTGTTTTTACGTTCTCTAACAAATGGCTAAAATGAAATGTCATATTTCTATATATGAGGACTTCTCATGCTTGATGCTTTAATATCTGTGGTGTTTAGTAGGCCTGTCCTTGTCACCTGGAAATATTCAGTATAATTTCTTGCCTGTTTGTTTGTTAGATTTCTTATAGCAACAAATTGATTGTTATAGAACCTGTAATTAATAATGATAATTAAACTTTTTACATCTAATAACAGTCTTGCTCTCATTTATGCACAGAGGTGCCGGTGGCCAGAGAAACAGCTTCTTTGGGTCCTATGCAGGCACAGAAAAGATCAAGGATCCCAGACCCCTTCATGATAAAGCTTTTGTCCAACAGTGTATCAGGCAACTTTGTGAGGTGTGTTCACTCTTCTTTAAAGAATTTCTTAAACATGAACCTTTGGCCTGTTATTCAGTTTCTCAACAATTTGCTCAACTTTATTGGCAAGTTGAGCAAATAATTTCTTTGGTTACTTAAGTATCAAACACTGTTTTGGAGCTACACCCTGTTATACGGAATTTCAGTCAGGTATCTAGTGGCTCATTTTCAGTTCAGTCAGTTTCTTGTGTTATTTGCAGTTCCTTGGAGATAATGGATTCCCGGGTTCCATCACAGTAAAGGCCCTTCAGTCACCTTCTACTAAAGAGTTCCTGAAGATCTTTGAGTTCATCTACAGTTTGTTGGACTCAACTTTTCATTTGCCCACTACCAAGATTGAAGAGGAGATTCCTAGGATGTTTAAGGACTTGGGGTAAAAAAAAAAAAAAAAAAAAGTGTTCTTGTAACTGATGGGCAACACCAATGTTCCCCTTAAAAAGTACTGTTTTCCAGAGATGTTTTTAATATTATCAGAGAAATGACTGCAGTTGACCTAGGAACTGAAATAACCATGGTGGTCTTGGTTGTTTTTCTGTTCTAGGTACCCCTTTCCATTGTCAAAAAGCTCCATGTACTCCATTGGGGCACCACATACCTGGCCTCAGGCATTAGGGGCACTCATCTGGCTAATTGACACAGTTAAGGTAAGTCCAATGAATCAATAGGTCTTTTATAGTGTGAATGATCAACAATTCATATAAATAACAAGAAATAGATGTTGGAAACTGTTCGTTTCCCTTAACAGTGAGCTGTAGCATTATATAGAATGAAAGTTAATGAAATGACAGTTAATGAAAAATTTATGAAATATTTTATTTATGATCCTCACCAGCGTGGAGTGCAGGAGGCCATCTTTGCGTTCATAGGACAAAATTTTATATACATAAATGTTATTTGTTTATTTAAGGAACTGTTTATTGCTGGTTCTTACTATGGATTTTTAATCAATCTTGCAGTGTAAACAAATGTTATAATTGGTCTTTCAGATGTATAACAGCATGAAGGGTCAGAATCTGCTGTTTACGGATTTCTCGGATGGCTCTTCTGAGATAGAAGAGGGAGCCGAATACAACAAGGTACCAGTTAACCACCTTCAGAACCATCTACAGCCTGATGAACTGTCCGAATTTAGCCCAAGCATCATGACCAGCTAGTTGTGTTTAAATGGAAATAAAATTAATAAAATCTTAATGAATAACCTTTTAAATAAGAAGAAATAATGGGTTCAAAGTCAAGAAAAGGTTAAAGCTGTGGTTTGATCTGTTTTCCATGTCTGTGTTTGCAGCTCTTCTTAGACTACTGCTCTAGGCTCTACAATAAGTTCATGCAGGGAGCAGACACCTTTGAGGATGAGGATATAGAATACCTCAGCCATCTGAGTGAGTCCAATCTGGCTGTCTTTCTAAGGCCAGTAGTTTCAGCAAGTTGAGCGTGATGGCCTGGCTTGTCTTTTATAATGACATACAACACATTCTTCATATTTCAAAGTTATTAGTGTAGCTTTTCACTGGAATGTATGAAGTAGTAACTATATGTCAGGCCGTTGTTGAGCTGGACATGCTATGGTCTGGAAAATCAGATTACCATAAAATTTCCCCTAAATGTGCAATAAGCTATTGTTCTGACTTGTGACTAGTGTTAACTTTTTATTAATTTGATAATGTGAATGCATATCTGATGGTTACAGAGAGGCTGTACAATGTGGATGAAGCTCTGCTAGAGAATCAGCGAGAGAAACACGGGCTGCTAATGGAGGAGGTGGAGAGACTGGAAAAAGAGAGCCATGCTGTAAGTATGGGCTTTTCTTTAACCTGATACATAAAGGGGAAATACCATCAAATTTAGTTTTCATGGGTTTCAAAAGCGGCCACGAGGAAGCTGAATGTATAGTAAAAACGAGGAGGGCCAGAGGGTTAAATTATGCTTAAATTTTGAAAGAAATTCCTTGTTATTTACACTGTTAAATCATACAATTTAGGTTAAAATGCTTTCATTCTAAACTCAACACTTGAGAAATGTAGTTTTTATTTTTTTCTTCCAGATTATGTCATTTATCCATTTTTGGCCAATTATATATATTTTATATAATGGCCATATATTTTATATATAATTCTTATATATTGTTATATACTTGTTTGCTATTTTTACTCCATAAAGTTCTTGTCATAAGTATCAAATCTATTTCTTTTTTTAATCCATCAAATACCAGTTTGTTTGCACAATGCACTTGTTAGTAAACAATCTCAAAAATGGCCATTTTCTCTATTCTCAGTGCTGCTGGGGCCAAAAATGGAACAAATCTGAAATATGTAACTGATTAACAACAACACTGAATTTTATTTTCATGCACAAACACAAAACCATTATCTTACACCCTTAAGGTCACACCCATGTCAAAATTGTGTTATTCATTTGCTCTGTTGGAGTGCAGTAAGCCATCATGCTCCCCTATTGGAAAGATTATTATATAAAATTGCTCGCTTGGGCAAAAATGGATAACTGACATCATCTGGTAGAAAATACTAAAAACTAAATTATTTAGCATTTTGATGAGAAATGGTACATAGTAGAGAAGCTTCCAGTTTTCTTTACACAGATGGTGACAGGAACCAGAAATTTGTTAACACTTAGTTGATAATGTAATATTGTGATATTAGTGAAAAAACAATCCAAATAGAAGTGTTTTCTCTACTGGTCTCAGACTTTTGTACCCCACTATGTTTTCATGTTGTAGCTTTACTCAATGACTTTGTGTGTGTGTGTGTGTGTGTGTGTGTGTGTGTGTGTGTGTGTGTGTGTGTGCGCGCGTGTGTGTGTGCGCGTGCTTCCTCCTCACTAGGATCGGCTGATGGCACAGAGGTCTGAAAAGCTGAGGTTGCAAACTGATCTGCAGAAACTGCAAAGCTACTGCACTGAGATGGAAACATACAAAAGTCAATTAGCGGACAAGGCCGCAGGGCTGTCTGAGGAGCTGGACGCTTCTGGTATGAGCTTTTCTTCAGGGAGAGTTCAGACAGTCATGCGGACACCTGTTGTACTTACATATATTTAATGACTTGTAGAAATCCAAAGAATGTGAACCATATCAGCTGAATTTCACATGGTTGCAACTTATGGTGGTTCTCTTCTTCTGTAACACTATGACTCATAATATTGTGGAAGATAATTTATATACACTCAGCTTGAACTGATTCATTGTCTCATGTCAAATGTTCAGCTGCACAAGGAACTGATTCATTTATCTTGTCAAAAGTTTTTTTTGGTCATAGATTTTTTTTTTGTTGTTGTTGGTTCTAAATTAAATATGGCAAAAGTGACCTCGCATTGCAATACATGTGAGTTCTAAATACATTTCTCTTTGTTGAATGGGCTTTTCACTTGTATTATGAACGAAATTCTGGAAAATTGTTAAGAACACAATAAAAATATCTTTTGTGTGTATGTTCGTTTGTATGCAGATCTTCAGCTGGAGAGCCTGAAGAAGGAGAAAGCCAGACTGCAGCATATTCTGGAGAATCAGAAGTTCACTCCAGCTGACATTGAGCGCATAAACAGGGAAAGGAACGAACTACAACAGACTGTCAGCAGCCTGAGCCGCAGTCTAGAAGAGGCCCAGCAGCTGAAATGGAACGAGGAGCTCACTTTGGTGAAATCCAAGGAGAGGGTGAGTAGGTTTTTGTATTGACCCTCTTCTCCCTCCTCCCACCTTGCAAAAGGGTCCTAAAACAACATCCACCACAACTGCCACTGTAAATATACCTCTATTATTTATACATTGCACATCCTCCATTGTGCTGCTATTATTTGCAGAGTTATTTATTCCTGTTATACCTCTAATCTGCATTTTTGCGAACTCGATGGCTCCTCTGCTAGAATACAGTATCTGTCATAATACTGCACTCATTTAAATGTCAAATGCTGAAATGACAAACCTACTTGACAACACCTTTATTCATAACTCCACCTTTTTTTGAACTACACTAGTTTTGAATGTTTTTCCTTAAAAATCTGGGGGTGGATTTAGATGAGCTTACAGGCAAACAAACAGCATCATTAGTATCTCATATATTCCTTCTGTATAATTAATATTGAAAGTACAACTTCTGTCCGTATCGCCAGAGGCCAGTTATAACTTAATTTGCCTAATTATTCTTGCTGAACAAGTAACGGAGTCTCGAAAGCTTAGATTTGTATCTTGCTGCAGAACATTTCTGCTTATTATTAACTGCTTCAGACCAATATGTACAGTATATCAGTACTTTATGTCTAAATTCCTTATAGGCACTTTAAAATGAGTGATATCTGCTTGGTGCTGACATATAACTTCTCTGATTAAATTAAGTTTCTCTTTAATTTTTTCTCCCCTTCTATAGGCTGAAGTAAAGTTAGCAGAGTACCACAAACTGGCACGCATGCTGAAGCTCATACCACAGACGGCAGAGAACGCCTGTGGCCATGACTTTGAAGTCAAAACATTCAGTGACTTTGGCCCTACCACTGCCAGCCACATCAAAACACAGATACAGGTACCAGATGAAAGTTCACCACCACTGCAAACCCAGGCCCAAAAATTCTGGCCTCATTTTAACTTTAATGTTAATGTCTATTTAGGGTCCTCTGAAAAACATGCTCTTCGATGTAGAGGAGGAGTTCAGCCGTCTAACCAATATGAAGCTAAGCCTAGAAGAGTCTGTGGAACAGGTAAGGGAGCTTCCTTAAACAACCATTTTAGTTTAATCTCTCTACACTACGTAATGTGGGCATCAGCAATCTAAGGTGCTGAGAAATGCCACAGACACATTAATTATTTCTTGTTCCGTGCTGCTTAAGGTGAAGTCAAACATCTCTGAGAAGGAAAACGACATAAAGCTGCTAAAAGAGCAGATCCACCGATTGGACCAGCAGCTGGAGAATGACATGAAGGTATGTCAGACAGAGCTGGGTGTTTTAAAACATTTAATTATTATTTCAACACTTGGGGTACCTTAATATGATAAATTGATGCAGTGAAATCTTTCAACCCATATATACCTAACCCCATATTTTAAACATTAGGGTAAAATGTTTTTCATGTTATAAATAAACAAACCTTGGTTTGAGTAGGAGATGTCTCATGAGGAGGAAAAGTGGGCAGCAGAAGTGGACTCTGCTGAAAGAAACAAAAAGCTTCTAGAAAAGAAGGTCATGGATGGCTATGAGGATGCTGAGAAGGAACTCAAAGCGGCCCAACAACAGTAAGAGTCAATGCATAACCTTGTTCTGTCATGCTTTTAACTGATCATATTATTATTCTGGACTACAGAATAGAAGGATAATCTGTGTTTCTACCATCAGGTACCACCTTGTGCTTCAGGAAACCAAAGAGGAGAACCGGATGGTGGCAAACAATCTGATGTGTGTCTACCGTGCTACACTCGACCACATGGGCATAGTTGAAGTAAGAATGAACTAACCTCCCTAAATTAAGATCTTTACAGATAGCAGCTCTATTTACCTCAGCATATAAACCCACTGAGGGTCAGACTGATTATTGAAGCATAAACCTAATCATAGCATTTAGTACAGAATAGCTTGTTTTAAGAGAATATATATTATGAAAGAATAGACAGGGATTTATCAACCTAAGGAATGATCAGTTGCTTTGTTCTAAGAGTAGCCATATTGGTTGGGAGTTGGGTTTAAACTGTAGGCTTTGATTATTTTAACTTATGCCTTAACAATGAAACCTTGTCAGAATATTTGTTTGTATGCTGTTTAAATGCTCTAAATAACTGAAAAACTATGTCAGAGTTTTGTACAGTATATTAATTTAACATATTTTGCACATCTAATTTCAGAAACATTGTAATAACCAACTGAAAAAGATGAACAAGATGCATGAAAGCATTCATGAAGACCAATCAGACCTGCAACAGCTGAAGGAAATGATAGAAAACTTCATCTCTAGGGCAAACAGCCTTGAATAATTGAATGAGTGGTTGCCAGGTTGTAAATATTTTTGCACTCAGTTACTAATGTTAAATCTTATGTATCCATTTGGATCACAGTCTTTGTACTATTTACTCTTTGTACTGTTTAATAAAAATAACATGTTTTTTACATCCAACTTGTTTCTGTTATCTTCTGTTCATTGTAAAATGAATGTATTGCCCCAGTTATTAATATTTTGAGTGGTGTGGCAAAAAATCAGATATACCAATTTACACTGTTCTACATGAAATGTCAAACCCTAAATAGAGATGTGAAAGGTTTTAAAACTTTGATTTAAAGTACACTGCACAGACAAATGCACTTTCTACTGTACATATGAGAAATGTTTTGAATATTGAAGGTGGGAACTGCTGAAGTATTTAAGAAACCTGCGTGTCTTATATCACAAATGAAGAATCTGCCAAATAGTAACAGTAGTAACAGTAGTACTAAGAAAACCCTGTACCCACATATAATAACATGCTAGTTCAGTGCAATATATTGAATAGTTTAACATGAGTTGTGATATTTGTGTAGATTTATAAAAGATGTCTAACCTGCGAAAATGAAATGTTTCTATGTGCAAACCTCATGGCTGCTGAGGGAATCTAAACAGCAATAAAGCTTAAACTTCAGCTGGCATTATTTCAGGGTTTAAGGTTCATGCTTTTATAGTACACTATGTGAACAAAAGTATTGGGACACCTGACCATTACAGCAACAGGGACTTTAATGAAATTGCATTCAAATCCATAGATCTACCCCCTTTTCAGCTATAACTCTTCTTGGAAGGCTTTCCACAAGATTTGGGGGTTTCTGTAAGAATTTGTGCCCATTCAATCTGTGGAGCATTTATGTGGTCAATCACTGAGGTTGGATGAGAAGGTATGGCTTGCAATCTTCGTTCCAGTTCATCCCAAACATGTTGAGGTCAAGGCTCTGTGCTTGTCAGTCAAGTTTTTCCACACCGAATTCATCCAACCATGTCTTTATGGACCTTGCTTTGTGCTCTAAGGCACAGTCATGCTGGAATAGAAAAGGTTCTTCCACAAAAATGGAAATAATGGCGTTGTTCAGAATGTCTTTGTATGCTGAAGTATTAAGATTGTCCTTCACTGGAAGTTAGGGGCCTTACCCAAATCCCGAGAGACAGGTATGTCCCAACTTTTGTCCATATAGGGTCACGACCTGGGCCCTGTTCCATTACACAGGATTAAGGGAAAGTCTGGTTTATTTCAAAGGAAGGTAAGGGAAAGTAAACCAGACTTTCCCTTAATCCTGTTTCATGGAATACCCCCCTGCCGTGCTATCGTTGTTTACCAAACTGCCTCCAGCTCAGCCCCCAGATCCAGGTTGGCTGCAACTTTGCAAGATGTAGCTTTAATAAAATAAAGGTCGATACAGCAAACCTCCACATACTGGCAAAGTCTTAAAGGCCCAATTCTACAGAATTATCACATAGAAAACAAGTTATTTTGAATCTATAAATCCACTCACACTCATGCTTTCCCTAAACATGCATGGCTTTAAAAACCTGCATTCTTCAAAATGCACTTTTACTCTGAAGTGCACATGTGTGAGTCAACTGATTCGATACTTTAGAGTCGTTGGAAGGCGATTGAACGTATATTTAAGGCAAAAAAGCAACCGAGAGACAAAACGAGGTCAGGTTCTTGCAAGAAAACTGAACTAAAATAAATGATACTACTTTTAAATAAAGTAATTTCTCTGTACGCTGTTTTGTTGGTGTCGATGCGGTGTGTTAGGTTTGAAGCCGTTTCACAATGAACCATGTAAAATAACGTATTCAATGAGTCACTGTCGGAATCGATTCCCAGTGTTGGCTACGCCTTACAGCTGGAGAGAAGAAGCAGAGCTCGACAAAAAGTTTTTATTAGTTTAAACGGGCAAATAGAGTATTCTTTGATGCGTGATTATAACACAGAGACCTTCGAGTTACTTCTCTGCCGTCACACGGGTGGTGTTTTATGGGATTTGTGGAGAATTTGGACTTTTTAAGGCTGTAGGTTAGCTAGCGAGGTGAGTCAGTTTAGCAAGGTGGCTAACAGCAGAGTTGTGGTTGAGTGTTGGTGTAAGGTAAAGAGATGGAAATGTTGTTTGTTTACTGCTTGGCTAAGGTTTAATATAGTAAACAAGGTGTAAACAGCTATTATTGTTGAAATTCATTGACTCAGATGTGTTTACAATAACGTTAGGTTTATTTGTGAGAGGAGCAAAGTGAATGTTGGCATGGAAACTAACATTAATCAGGTAAAGTTCATAATGGCATTAAAAATCTTTTAGCAGTATTTTACGTCCCAGTAACAGTTATTTAATAATATTAACTTGTTTATGTAGCATCTTTCTTAAATTCAAAGTTGCTTTACGAATAGACATAAAACAAGAAACAGCATGACAGACTGTAGTAAACAAAAACATACAGTCCAAATTACGACTACAATTGGGAAAAAGAGCAGAATCACGAGATAGGAGAAAAGGCAAAGACAGTAAAGACATGTTTTAATCGGGATTTGAAGGAAACTGAGAGGAAGCATTTGGGAAATATATTATGAAGGAGGGAGTTCCAGAGTTTGGGAGCCCATTGAAGACAAAATTTGGGGACGTCAAGAAAACCAGTACCAGATGAACGTATATGGACAAAAGTATTGGGACACACCTGTTATTCCGGATTTGGACTAGGCCCATTACTTCCGTAGAGGGGCAGTCTTAATGCTTCACCATACCAAGACAATTTGGAAACGCCATGCTTCCAACTTTGTGGACACAGTTTGGGGAAGAACGTTTTCTGTTCCAGCATGACTGTGCCCCACTGCACAAAGCAAGGTCTATAAAGACACAGTTGAAAGAGTTTGGTGTGGAAGAACTTGACTGGCCCGCATAGAGCCCTGGCCTCAACCTCATTGAACACCAGAGATTGTGAACCAGGCCTTCTCGTCGAACATCAGCACCTCCCCCTACTGTTGGTGTTATGGTCAGGTGTCCCAATACTTTTGTCCAACCCCTTTTGGTTCAGTGGGGTGCAGAAATATAAAGAGCCTTGAAGGTATTGAGAAGTTGTTTAAACTGAACTGCAGAGTTTTGCACAAACTGAAGTCTAGCAATGTTTTTTGTCGTGAGACCATGAAAAAGAGCATTACGGTAATCAAGACAAGAAGTTATAAAAACGTGAATAAGTGTGTGTGTGGATTCTTCATGGAAAGAGATGCGCAAGATATGACAAAGAAAAAAAATGCACTTTTGACTAAGCAGCTAATGTGGTGGTCAACTGTAATTAGGCGTGCAAGCTTGTTTCAGTGCTAACTTGAACATCATTGTCTCCTAGACCACCGTCAAGAAAATGTCTCTGGAAGATTATGAGAGGCACTACGCATCTCTCTCGGACTCGGGATGTGAATCTGTCACTGGCCCACAAACACCTAGCACCTTTAGTGGCGAAGAGGAAAAACTGCACTACATTCCTATTCGGGTCCTGGGTAAAGGAGCTTTCGGAGAAGCCACCTTATACAGAAGAACCGAGGTAAGACACAACACTGATCCTTCTGCTCCAGGGTGGAGCTGGTGGCCTAGTGGTTTGGGCGTTTGTCCTGCGATCAGGAAGTCATGGGTTCGATTCCCAAGACTTGTAGTGGCACCTCTGAGGTTCCCTTGAGCAAGGCACCATTCCCACACACTGCTCCTCGGGCGCTGTGTTCCTGCCTACCCGCTGCTTCACTTGTTGAATGGGTTAAATGCAGAGGAATCATTTTGTGCTCTTTACACTGTGTGCTGTGGTGTGCTCACGTATGACAGAATGTTCACTTTCACTTTTCAGCTGCAAACTGACCAATTTCAACACTGGTTTGAACCCTTAAGATTACGTTATACTGCTGAAAACGTGCTTTTATTCAAACGCTGTCCCCTCCTGAACTTATCTTGGCCCCATTTTCAGCTTTCTCACACAAGTTAGAAATGCCAGAGTGAGAGCAGGATGCATGAGGTCTGACACCAAATTCTGTCTTTTGCTCCAAAAGATGATTATCTAAAAGATTCCTATAACAGAAAAACAGCTTAGCTCCTTATAAAGTTCAGAGATACAGCTCTTTTAATTAATGCAGCTTTTTAAGAGCTGAGAGATCATGTTTACTAAATCGCACATGGAAACTAAGCTGCAAGAAACAGCCAGTTTTTAATTTGTTGTTTTTGTGATGTCACAAAATGCAGTGCAGTTACAGACATCAATCTACCCAGCCTATATCGGTTTAGCTCTTCCTGTTCACCGTGAAGTTATAAAGGGTGTTTCTGCCTGGGCTGCTCATTGAATGAGGCAGCCAGTCAGATCAGAGGTCAAATATGTCTTTAAGACACTATAAAAAACAGACTGTTAAATTCTTAGGTATAAAAAGGTTGGAAATTAAATTGTTCATGTTAAAGCCAATTATTGTGATTTGGTATACACAAAACCACACATGGATTAAAAAAAAAAAAAGGCAAAAATTGAAATTGCCCTTGAATTGTTTCAGTTTTTGTATTGGTTTAAATTCAGGTGAGGGTGAAGAGCTGTGAAATTGAAAGAGATTGTGATGTAGGCAGACAAACCCATTACCCTGTACCCATGAGCAAATCCTGAAGCCCCAATTTTTACGAATGTCTTTTGTGAGAAATCTTTATTAGATTTTATTAGACAGTGCTTTGTTGTTTATGAAGATGAGGAGTTGCTCCTTTTGTTACATCATCACCTTTTGTTTGTATTTTTTCCAAATAAAGGTGTCCGGGAGCTAACAAGTTATTCTCTTTCCATCAGGATAATTCTTTGGTGGTTTGGAAAGAGATTGATCTGAATAACCTCTCTGATAAAAAGCGCAGAGATGTCATGAATGAAATCAGCATCCTGTCCATTCTCCAGCATAACAACATCATAGCATATTTCAACCACTTCATGGACAAGAACACCCTGCTGATTGAGCTGGAGTACTGCAACGGTCAGAAAAAGCTTTACGTTTACATTTACATTTTTGTGTCTATTTCAGAATCTTTATTGAAAAACTTTATTGATCCCAGAGGAAATTGCTTTATTGATCCCAAAGGAAGTTACCACTGAATGGAAACAAGAATTATATAAAATATGAAGTCTAAATCAAATAAAATACTCTCCACAGAAAATACTCTATGCGTTTGTTTAACCGATGTACAAAATATTAAATATAAAGGCCAGAATTCCAAGACTTTGTTCAGTAAGTATTTTATTTATTGATTGATTGATTGATTGTCCAGGTGGGAATCTCTATGACAAAATTATCCAACAGAAGGGGAAACTGTTCACAGAAGAGGTACAATATAAATCCAGTGTTATTTACTTTTTTTGATAATTAGGTTATTTGCAGTTAATGTATTTCACATGAATAATAATGGCTAATAATGTCTGATACTCAGGTCTTGGTTTTCTTTGCCCAGGTTGTCATATGGTATTTGTACCAGATTGCCTCAGCTGTGGGTCATATCCATAAAGCTGGTGTCCTGCACAGGTAAAGTACCTCTATTTACCTCTGTTAAGTTTTGGTAGTGCTGCCTATTGTACTGCTTTTGATTTTATTTATTGTTCATGATGTGGTGGTAATTTAACACTCATTTCTTTTCCTTTTTTGACATCAAGGGACATCAAAACATTAAATATCTTCCTCACTAAGACCAATTTGATAAAACTCGGAGATTATGGTTTGGCCAAGAAGCTGGACTCAGAGTATTCGATGGCTGAGACGGTAGGTGATTTCAGCTGCTTTGCATTTTATGGCGAAATAATTTGCTTCCTTCCTCTTTCATGCCTTATTTATAGATTTACAGTGACGCAGTGTAAACTTGCCCCAGGCATCTGCTGTTATACAAATGTAATGAAGAGCAATGCATGTATATACATATTTTTCTGAATATTATTTTTCATTAACAGTTGTGCAGTAGGTGTTCAGTCTGATCTGCAGAGGTCTGGTGCGCCTGCAGGTTTTAATCCAGGCTAGTGGGAGCACTCCTTATTCTGCTTGTCTAATCACTGGATCAACATTTGATCTTCAAACATTTGATCTTTTTAACTCCTGCTTTGTTGGAATGAAAACCTGAAGTCATACTGGTTCTCTGTGGATAAGATTGGATTCCCCTGCTGTAATGTATTTGTGGTTATGTCTATTTCGGGAAAAAAACATAACTGATAGCACTTTGGGAAACAACACAGCACTTTGTCTTCATTCATTTCCAGAATCCTGCTTTTTTTGACAGTCTTGATGTGCGATGTGTTTAATTCAAGATTCAAGATTCTTTATTTTGCCGTATATATAGTTATTGAAGTACAAGGTGTAGTGAAATTTGCCCTGTGGGATTGTACAATGACGTTATTGTGAAATTGAAACAAAAGAAAAGAGAAATTTGTAAAGGCCAAGCTAAGGTACTGAAAATATACATACAAATATTGCAACTAGGTTAAAGTTGAAAACATTACAAACTGAACAAGCGGAAGCATAAACTTTTGTTTCCTGTAGAATTTTTTTGCCCAAGTACAAGATGCTCCATCTAGCACAGAATGCAGAAATATCGCAGTGCAACTGTTCTTGTGAACAGTAAAGGTGATCAGACCACCAACAGTAGAATGAGACCACAATGACAGTATAGTGGGAACTTGTGAAACCAAAGCTGCTCTGTGTGTCAAACAAATTCTGTTAAAATTGCAATGAAAATTAACAAAAAAAGGCAGTGGTGGTATTTCAAATCGTAGGCAATAACCGTGTGCTTGTTGAATATCACGGTATACCTGAATTTTGGCATGTTTAACCTATGCAGATTTTTGTTAATATTGCAGGGGAAGTCATCAGAGCGTAAGAGTAGACCTTTTGTTGAACCTATTGTATTTTAGGTGTGTTCTGAAGCTGGATTGTGGTGGTTTTTCAAGATTAGAGATGCTTTGTTTGTCACATACATAGTCGTACAAGAACAACATGTAGTGAAATGAGCCCCTGAGCTGACCTGTAGGACTGTGTAATAAAGTTAGCAAATAATTTGAATTAAAGTGAAATTTGGAAAGGCTGAACTAGGGTAATAAAATACACAGGAAATTGTTCCTCAGTGCACCTTCAGGGATATTCCATAATTTTCCAGTCCATTTTGCAGACACATCAGTGGCTTGTCTACATCTAATACTTCAATGTGTATCGTATACATTTTTGCCATGTCATTCCAGTGTGTAGGTACACCATACTACATGTCGCCTGAACTTTGTCAAGGGGTGAAGTACAACTTTAAATCTGACATCTGGGCCATGGGCTGTGTCTTATATGAACTTCTGACTCTCACCAGGACCTTTGATGCAACGGTATTCATCTCTGCCTTTTTTCACCCAAATATACCTTTATAGTTAAAGATGGAGCACTGCTTATTTTACATTTTAAACCCTGCAGAATCCTCTGAACCTGTGTGTGAAGATCGTCCAGGGCAACTGGACCATGGAGGTCAAATCTGATGTTTACTCTGCTGAGCTTATCAAGATCGTCTATGCGTGCTTAGATCAGGTAAGCACGTGCAATTTTTTTTTTTTTTTTTTTTGAGGTTTATTATTGGTTATAGTCATTAAAATGCTCAGCTTGCTGATACTCCTATGGTGCAGTTTTAACAAAGACAAAAGCATGAAATACGGGGTATTATTAGGTTAACTCAAAGCTTAGCGCTTTTAAAAATGCTTTGTTACAGGATCCAGAGAAGAGACCTACTGCTGACCAAATTCTTGAGCAGCCCATCATCGCTTGTGTTAGACAGTGAGTATCGTCAGGGAAAAATCACCAGTGTGTTTCATAAGGAAAGATTGTTAAGAGGACAGAACAGTGTTAGTACGTTACTGAAGAAGAAAAATACTTTGCTTCATGAAATATTTATGTGGTTATTTTTGCTGCAGCAAAGTATTCCAGTGTTTTCAAGTAGGTCAGTCCAAAATTATGAAACCACTCAATAAAGCATAAAATCGCCTTTCCTTGCAGGGAGTTGGAAGACCGTGTGGCTGTGCTCAATTCAGCAATCAGGAAACCCAAGTACGTATGAGATTTCGTTCTTGCTTCTTTTCAGCATCTGCTGTTGGGGTTCACCGTATTAACCAGCAGTGATGAAGGGACAGTTTCATCGTTTCAGTTAACAAAGTTGAAATTTACATGTTTGGATTTCCCATTTTAATCCAAATGTAGTCAGTTGGCTACGAAAAGTTTAGTTAGATTTTTTTTTTTATCTTTGTACTGGGTCTGCAAGGCAAATACAATAGAAGACTGTATTACCCAAAGTTTTTGCTTCAGTCACTTTTTATCTACACTGCAGGCCAGAAGTTAGGCTCACCCTTGGATTTTTTTTTACAAATAAACAGTATTCAGCTTTTTATTACAAGAAAACATTAGAAATACTTAAAACGTAACTGACTGGTTTTAAACATTTTTTAGAAACACAGTATTTAACCACAAAGGCTCAAACGGTTGATTTTTAAAAAAAGACATATCAGGACACGCACTTTGTGTTTGATCATGAAAAAAGAAAAGTATCACTCAGTCACGCTATTTCTTCTGGTTTACCTGTCATTGGACAAAAGTTCATTCAAAACAGGAAGATCCTAACCTTCTTCAGAATTGTACCAAAATTAAATCCAGTCCAGAGAAAAGCGAAAAGCTTTCAGAATGATGTCTTGGCCTCTCCAGTGTCTATATCTTTCTCCTGCATGGGACGAGGTGAGCCAGTAAGTTCGAAATGAGCATCCAGCAACTCAGACAGAACTA
Organism: Alestes dentex; assembly: GCA_037576975.1. NCBI lineage: Eukaryota > Metazoa > Chordata > Actinopteri > Characiformes > Alestidae > Alestes > Alestes dentex. Next base: position 29,077,512 of record JBBIGA010000001.1, on the reverse strand, counting down.
TTTGCTGCTTGAAAAGGTGGGAGGGTTTAAACACAAGTTCTTTCCGAAAATAGGTGAAACGGATGTGGTGAATCTGTGCTGCTGTGATAAAGGCAAGGGCGGTTATTTGAAACTTGTACAGAAACTTTTGCATCCATTAAACTGCACTTACAGTGTATGTTGATACATTCAAAACCAGCCAGTTACATTAGCTTTAAGCATTTTTAATATATATGTTTGTATATATATATATATATATATATGCATTTTATACATATAAAATTAACATTTTGTGTATATATATATATATATATAAATAAAATGTTAATTTTATATGTATAAAACGCAAACATTTCTCTCATAGCTCCAGGACGTAACCAGCACGAAACATGCACTGGGTAACAGCACTTTTCTGCTAATAATTTCTTTAAAGTTCTTTCTCATGTTGTGTCTGTTTTTTGTTTGTTTGGGTTTTTTAGGTTGAGTACAGTATCAGATACACCAGTTGCAATTGTGACTACTCGCTCAAGGGAGGTGTATTTCTGGGGAGGAGGGAAGTTCACTCCTCAGAAGCTGGATATGTTTAAGGGGGGCAACAGTGCTCAGCAAGTGTGTGCAGGGGAAACACATTTTGCTGTGGTTACAGTGGAGAAAGAGCTTTACACCTGGGCTGTAAGATTTCTTTTATTGTTTGTTTTGAATTAGTCTACAAATCATAGAAGTAGTCTTCTTTCATTGTATGTAAGTCTAAGGCATGCAAAATAACTGCACAGATGACAGTAATGATTTGACAGTCACAAGATAAAAAAAACATTTACACAGAACACTTTACTCAGTCAGTTCCGCTAAACTTTTGAAATGGCGGTTTGTTTGCTTCCTTTCGCACAAAATGAAAAATAAACTACTTATTTGCAGTCATAAAACAACAAGCATGCTAGTTTCATATATAAACTATAAAAATATGACTCTATAAGGAATTATCAGCAGCACTTCAACAGTTTAGTGTTTAAGTTATAACTACATAAGCATGTTTTCTATTTTTTGCTCAGTGACTGTAGAAGCTGGCTTTGGTGTTATGAGGACACAATTATATGTTACTATTTTCAGTCAGGAAACTGGACACTCCATTGTTTCCTTATTTTGTGCTGTCTTCTTGAATTACCAGTAGTTAGTAAGACTAAAGTGCAGTGCCCTTGGGGTGCTGTTTGTTTCCTATATAGAGTGTTCAAGGGGGTGCAAAGATGGTGGGCCAGCTTGGTCATGGGGATCAGGCCTCGTACAGACAACCTCGCAAAGTGGAGCGTCTTCAAGGCAAAGCCATCAGGCAGGTGGCATGTGGAGCGGACTTCACAGCCTGTGTGACTGGTAGGTGGAGGTCAGAGATTGGTAACTAAACCTTTTTTGTGTGTTAATGACTTTTTGACATTTGGGGGAAAAGGTGTTATACTGTGGACAACCTTAGAAAAAACTACTGTTAGCTATTACCTCTTAGTAAAGCTGAATTTTGTTTGTTTATGCCAGACGAGGACCAAATGTACATGTTTGGCTCAGACTATTATGGCTGTATTGGGGTGGAGAATGAGATGGGGATGGAGGTTCTGGAGCCGGTTCTGCTGGAGTTCTTCGAGGAGCGACCAGTGCGACAGGTATCCTGCGGCGACAACCATGTGGTAGTGCTGACTCAGAGTGGAGACATCTATTCTTGGGGCTGTGGAGAGCATGGTGAGCTCTACATATGTTCACAGTGCTCAGTGATTAAGATTTACAGGTGTGGTTTCTAGAAAACAGGATTTTTAATGACTAAGTAATTTTCTTCTGTGCAGGTAGACTTGGTCTGGATGGTGAGGATGACTTTTCCTCCCCTATGCTAGTAAGTAGGCACTGCCCTTTCAGTCAGTAATTTATATGGTAACTGTTTCACATGTTAACTGTTCATTCTGACACTGCTAATGGCTGGAATTACACTTACAGTACTGTGCAAAAGTCTTGAGCCACCTTTCATTTCTTCATATTTTGCTGCCAAAGATCCAGACTTTCTTGTATTTTAGTGTGGTCTTGAGGAGCAGTTCTCAAGGCTTCCTGAAGGATTTTCAAAGACTAATTTCCAGTCCAGTCCCTGAATCTGACCAGCTTCAGAGGAATGTTTTTGTTTAAGACACACCGTGACCTACTTATGAATCATTCAAGCAGAACAAAGACCATCTAACTTAATTCCTGAACCAGTGAAGAAACAGGAGCTGATGATTTCAGATGATCAGGCGGTGATCAGTATACTGGTGGTGCTGAATGTAGTATTTTTGCACCAACAAGGTGATTCTAAGCAAAATATAAATAAATTCTGGGTTGGCCAAGACTTACACTGTACTGTATGTGTACCATAATGAGTATTATCATATTTAATTATAATTTGAACTTGAAAACCATGATCTTGTAATACCAATCTGCACAGTTGAATGTGAGAGATATTAAGATTTTTTTGTCTTATAGTGATCAGGAGTACAATTAGTAGTCATGCTTAATTTCTTATTTGTTTCTTGATATTCCAACATGAATTCCCTGAGTATGTGTGGAGTTACTGTAGAAGATTCTGCTGCTGCTGACATGTGATCTGCCTTTTTAGTTTCCATTCATCTTATCTATGATCTGTAGGTGGAAGTACCAAAGAGTGCCAGTATTGACTCTGTATATTGTGGGAGCGATGGCACGTTCTTTCTTACGGAGTCTGGAAAAGTCTTGGCCTGTGGAAACAATGAATTTAACAAGCTAGGTCTCAATCAAGGCATCAGTGGTATCAAGAACCACTTTGGGGAGGTATGGACCACTTGGTGGGCTTTTGATTACTTTAAATATTGCTATTGTCGCGTTACGTTATGAGTCTCCAAATGTTTATATAAAAGACAAAAAAAACTTTGTGTATTAGGGTTATCCAGAGATCCCATACACGACAACTTTGACTTTAGTAAAGCAACTTGCCCGCTTCAAGATCCGAGTCATTGCTCCTGGGAAGACCCACACCGCAGCCATCGATGGTACGGCATTTATGATCTTTGCTCATATTTTTATAACATATTTCATATTTTTTAATGTTCCTGTAACGTGTTATATGCTTGTTGTAGAAATTCTGTGCAGTATTAATATAATTATTATGTTTCTGTCTGTTCATATGCAGAGCGGGGACGACTGATGACCTTTGGCTGTAATAAATATGGCCAGCTAGGTGTGAAGGACTTTAAAAAACACCAAGGGGTTCAACTGCTTTTGGGACCTTTTGGGGGGAAAGTTGTCTCAAAAGTGTCTTGTGGAGATGGCTTCACCATGGCTGCCACAGAGGGTGAGCAAAACGCAACTTCTGGAAGTGAAAAGCAACGTTATCAGGTTTTCAAGTGGCACTGCATAAAATATTTACATTTAATGAGATTTCTGTGCCCCCCCTCAGACAACCAGATCTTCGCCTGGGGCAATGCAGGAAATGGACGTTTGGGTATGCCTGCTGATCGAGGGTTTGGCTCTGAGGTTTGCCCTGCTCTTCCTCGCCCCATTTTTGGCTCCCTACACCACGTGCCTGACCTGTCTTGCAGGGGCTGGCACACAATCCTTATCATGGGTAATCCGACCATTGCATTCTTTCTCCCATTATTCATCATAAACCAAAGCTTTTAGCTTGTAAGATGTTGTTTGTGTCAATTATTTGTAGATTATATAAGTACGTAAGTAAGTTAACAGCCTGCCTCTAATTTGCTTTTATACTTTTACACAGAAAAGGTCCTTAACTCCAAAACTATCCGTTCAAACAGTAGTGGACTGTCTATTGGGAGTGGTGAGTGAATTTGATGATAATGATTATCATAAACATATTTGAAATTGTAAAGTTCTTTTGTAATTATGTTAAAGTTACCTAATGTGAGCCTTTAAATAGTTTGATATTTTACATGTGTGAGTGTGTGTTTGTGTGTTTGCATATGTGTGTAAATCTCAGTTAGGGCTGAAAGATTTAGGGGAAAAAGATCTAATAGCAATTTTTTTGTCCAATATTGTTACTGCAGTTATATACTAGATTTTTTTCTGGCCTGAAACTTGCTGTATGCAGCACGCCTGACTGCCAGTTGGGATAATGTAGTTCTGTACGTGTGCATCTGTCTGCCGTTGATTGGTCTAACTCCTCTATAGGCAGCTGATGAGTTTGTTATTACTAGCTATTTCCCATTTTAATCATATGACAACACTGTTGACAATATAAGCTCTCATTGTTTTATACATTATAAAAATTTTTGCAGTAAATGCAGGTATAAATACTTGGAGCTCTCACAATTTGATCATTGCCCTCCTTCAAACTGTGATTTTGATGTAAAAACGATTAATCTTTCTGCCCTAATCTGAGTTCTATCATACATTAATTCTAAGGCATAGGTCAGGGTTCCAGCTCTTCTTTGGACCTGGGTATTGAGCCTGGCTCAGACTATGAGCTGCGAGATGGTATTATGGGGGGCACTGTGGAGGCCGACATGGGGGATAGAGGTCTGGAGACTCCTATTTTCTCAATGGAGAGCAAGACCAGTGAGAGTTCTTGTCCATCTTGGCTTCGCAAGGTTTGCACTTTACATCTACACATCTCTAAAGGCACTTTTCGACAGGTATACAGAAACCATGCTGTACCTAAACTACTGCCATGGCACACTTTATGACTGGTCGTCATCCGAAAACCGTGTACATAGAGTCAAAACAACGAAAAGTTTTTTCATCATAGCCACTTTTGCAGTTGTGGTTATTAATTTGTAAATTGTCTTGTTTGAGTTTTTTTGTCTTGTTAGTGATTTCTTACAGTGTTAGAAAACTCCCACTGAAATTTATCTTCAGCTCAGACAGACAGTAGTGCTTCCCAGTTAATTTGTCAACTTTCCAGTTAGTTTGTAGCTTTATCGTCGTCGTCGTTGTTGTTATTTTATTTTTGTTTTATTGCATGGACAGTAAAAAAAAAAGAACAATGGCCTCTTTCCAAGTGGGCGGTAGTAGCCTAGTGGGTAAAACACCTGTAAACCAGATGACCATGAAGTCGTAGGGTCAAACCCCCCCACTTTCTACCATTGTGTCCTTGAGCAAGACATTTAACCCTCAGTGTCTTCAGTAACTAATGTCCCTGTAACTAATAATTGGAAGTCGCTTTGTATAAGGGCGTCTGTCAGAAGCCCTTTACCAAGTCCGTCTGTTGTCATGACATTTCTTGGCCAAACAAAAGCAGGCTCACTCCACTTTCGGCCCTGTCATTGAGCAGCACAGGTTCGAGCATCACAGGGTCACTTTCTTTGTAATGGAAAAACATTTGTTTCTGGTATGGCACGGTTCCTTGAGCCAGTGGAAAAGGGCCATAAGTCACATCTACACAGCTCTTTCTCAGGCAAGGTAGCATCCACATAAGCTAACAAGGACTCTTCAACCTTCCCTCCTCAGGAGCTCCTGGATGCAGAGTTCATTCCCATGCCTGCGGGCTCCAGAGATTCAATGTCTGGCCCTCTAGCTTCCTCTTTTTCAGAAAGTGCCACACTCCCTTATGATGAGCTACAAGAGCTAAAAGCAGCTGCTGCAGCTGCCACCAGTGAGAATGGTCTCATGGTAAGGCCTTCAGGGGGGAAAAAAATTTCATCTAGAACGTGCTCATCTTTATTTCTTATTTTCCTCATTGTGTAGATGAAAAAAACTGTCATGATTCATGCTGTTTTTCTTGCAAGCAAACTGCATGTGTGGACTACGAAAGGGTCAATGGATTGGAATCTGGAGCCTGGAAGAAAAACAGCCTCTCACAGCAAGACACTCCACAGACCTGTTGCCAAGCAAGTAATGAGCTTGCCCAGGTAAAGGTTCCATAAACAGAAAGAAACACAGAGATGCACCGCTTACACCACTCTTATGTGAGATGTTTTCATGTGAGAAATTAACATGAAAACAGTACCACCACCTTTCATATTTTTCATGTTTTATGTCACTAAAGCCATTTAAAACTAAATGTGTTCTTTCTGTCCTAGCTTCGGGAAATGCTGAAAAAACAAGATGCCACTATCCAACTGTTACAGAAACAAGTGAGTAATATAATTCTATAAGCCCTGTTGGTAATGATGAGGATAACAATTATCTTGATGTATTTTGCTGTTGTAGTGTCTCCAGAATATACTATGAAAATTAAACATAGTGACAGTTCTCCATAGTAGAGTGTTAATGAGCCTTGATGACTAGCCTGTTGTAGGTGTACATAATGTCGCGGTCAACCAGATGCAGCAGCCTTTAGCGTTAAAGTTGAACATTACATACAGTGCTGTGCTAAGTCTTAGGCACCTGTGCACATTATTTAAATCCATTTACCTCAGCAGTGAGTGGCATTCTGTTATAATTAGATTAAATGTGAACAAGAAAGCGAGAAAAATGATCAAGATTTTTTTGTTTCTAAAAATTAGCTGATATTTTTTGAGCTCATTAGTAGGACATAGGTTTGGTTATGGATTTCTCCCCTGTGCCACTTGTACTGTCTTGGACCCCCCCTGCGGGTGGCTGAGTGATCATTGGTGATCAAACTTGTAACCTCCCAAACATTTAGACAGTTGTGCCCCCATTAGGGTTAAAGTTTTAAACAGATTTTAAATATATTTTCTGAGGTCCCTAAGACTTGAACACAGAATTGTAAGTGTCACATAAACTGAAGTATTGATCATTGTCACTATGTGGAGATAATGTAGAGCAGCTCTAGTCTTTAAGAGCCAGTGTCCAGCACAGTCTGCACATGCCAGATACATCCAATTCAACTTCTTGGTTAATTGCTAGGTGTATTAGGTATGTTAGAGTAAGAAAGTAATATATACATAGCTATACATTCCATGTAAGTATTAGCACAGTGAAATTTTCTGTGCACACAAAGTAATGATTTAAGACTGTTATCTGCGTCTGTCCTTTAATTTCTGGAAATATTTCGGACATTTGGACGCATGTTTAAGCATTTTGGGACTACATAAATTTTTACAAGTAATTTTGACTTTTTGCGTTTATTTATATCCAAGTTTCACATTTTGTATAGGCAAAGGTATTAACTAAATTGTCTTGATGTACTGAACCTGAACTGTTAACACTGCTAAAAAGGGCATTTGGATTGTAATTGTATGGTCATTCAGAACGTTGTAACCCATGCCCAAACATCTGAGAAATAGTCATATGTAACAGTTTTATCATAAATATCAATATAATATGGAGCACACTGTTGCCTTCTGCTTATTTTAAACTTGAATGGCTGCTAAGATTATTTCTGTTATTACTTTTTCAGTACAAAGATCAACTCGAAGAGAACGAGAGGCTGTGGAAAGCCATTCGTGACCTCAGATTAGAAGCTGATCATTGTGAAAACAATAACAACCACCTCCACGAAAGAAGTCTTACCGATGAGAAAGAATAAGGGAGAGTTTGAGCACACAGAGTTTAAAAATGAATGGTTATCACTTAGAATAACCCAGTGCTGGTCAAGCTACAACCCAAAGTCTTGGGGATTGAGCTGATTAGTGAGGATGAGTTTGTTGCTGAAATTGGTCCTCATATGGTCCTCACTTACCAAGGCAGAGAGGGGGAGGTCTGTGCGTCTTATCAATCACAATATTTTTGTTGCCTCTACAACAAAAGGTTACTCTTTGTTTTACATTGGCAGCATCAGGTCATATTAGATGGCAATGCAATTACATTCCTCCTATTGTTAGCACTGCATCATTGATACATGTGTGTTTGCCATACAACATTATGGCCATTTTGCCATTGAATCACATTAGTAATTCAGATTCAGGACTCAAAATGTGAGCAGTCTCGACTCACTGTAACAAGACTATTTGTGTGAAGGTGGTAAAGCGTAAAAGTGCCTGAAAAGTTCTGAACCAAGCTATTTTAGTTTTAAAACCCCAGCCATTGTTCTTCAGTATTGCTTTTTACACCAAAAATGCCTTTTTGTTCGCAATTTGGTAATGTCTTTAGATTGTGGATTCCAAGAATGTAAGCTCAGAATGTGCCTCTGAATATAGTGCCATGAATATTTTAATAACTTCTGTTGTAATGCTTTACTTTTGAAGAGCTGTTGAGACATGCAGCTCATGGGACACTTGAGTGTAAATGTTTGCTTGGTTATGTGCAAATGTGTGCAATGTTGTTTCACAAGTTATCCAGTGATGTATGATAAACATGCACAAACTACTGATTTCCCTGGGACTGTATCACCTCGTCTCATTGTATTACAAAATGTACAGAAAAATTAACGGAGCGGTTATCAAACAGTCGTCAAACAAACAAAAAACCCTCTAGACCCAACAATTGTACACCTACTCTTTGATGCACTGAATGCTGTAAAAGCGCAGCATCATGCATTTGTTTATAGTGTTTTTAGGGCTCTGAAGTTTTGAGAGGGCAGAACCCATCCACGTGTTTTCATGTGAACGCATACTTTGAAAGTGCGGTAAGTAAAACCAAAGACTTTTATTGTGTTTGTGGGTACATTGTTTACTGAACTGTGTCATGTTTTGTTATTTTGTGTTGTTTTTCCTGTTTTTAACGGATGCATGTAATTCTGGGCAGTAAGCGCCACACCTTACATGGTTATGTAAAGCCTGTAAACCCCAAAAATTCATGATGCCATGGATTAAGTGCCTTGATAATTTCCAAATTAAGCTATGCAGGCTTAGAAAGCTGTTTCTTTTTTTTCTGTTTCCATCTTAAGTTATTTTTCTACATTATGTTTGTGCAGCAGTAGATGTATGGGCAGAGTACTGGGTGTATGTATTCCGACTGTAACCACTCTTCGCAGAAGAGCATTGCATGCATTGTGTAAATAAAAGCACTTCTGTTAAGAGAACATGTTATGAGGGGTAATTAAATTCACCATGCTGTATCTATTCTTTCTGATAGCCTTTAAATGAACATGCTGGTCTGCAAATGTTCAGACTTGTTTTGACATTTATTTTTGTAAATAAGGTTATTGGCATCACAAAAGCAAGTTTCAGTAGTTTTTCAAGTCAAGACACTTTAATTACAGCTCTTTTATCTATAAAACATACAAACCACTAAAACTGCTCCAGTTTACTCTGCGCCTGCAGTTTCATTATTGGTATGACTGCTGTTTTGTGGTGAAATTCACTTTGCATTTCACTGGCAGTGATTTGTTTTGGCTGTTGACAGTGGCCTGTTTCATCCTGAGCTTTAAATTTACTGTAAAAGATGAAATAGTGTAAAACAGCCCCGCCGTCACATTTACTGCCGATGCTTGGGAGGCGGAGGTCTGCTCTTAATGTTCTGACACTTAGGAATGTGTCTCTCTGCTGGACCAGGAGCAAAGCGCCTGCCGCAGTGGGGACAGTTTACATAATCTGGGTTCAAATCTGCACCGCTTGGGAGCTGAAAGCCTCCTGGTGCGGGAGCACGAGCTTGGCGCAGGTTATGAATTAATGCCTCGTGTTTTTGACGCCAATTGTTCTTCTTGAGCTGCGGGTATAAACAAAGGGAAATATTTCAGGCTGATGTAAGCAATTAACTATAATTTGTGTAACATTTGTAGAACAATTTGATTTGTTATATTTCATGGGCCAACAAAAATGAAAAAGAGCCCTCGTGCTGTGTGGTCTGCACGGCCTTGGAGTAAACTATGAGAACATCTTATAAATGACGAACTAAGAATTTATTGATATTATGGCAACAGATGGAATCATTTGAAACATAAGTTTACCTCTGGTGTCCTTCGCTGGATGTTCGTTTTCATGAATTTCTCCAGGTCGGTTCCCTTGGCCCTGTACTGTGCCGAGTCAAAGGCTTTGCGTTTGGACTTCTGCTGTTTCTCACAAATCCTGCTGTGCCTTTCAAGGCGGTCTTTTAAGAAACACCTGTGGCATATTTTACAAGGTACAAGCTGCACAGAAGCATCAGGACCCCGCTCTGGGATGAGATGCTGGTGCCTCTGGTTAAGGGGAGGAGACTGGGGGGCTCTTTCAGTGGATGGTTCTCCAGGTTGACCTCTTCTAATGCCACCTGTTGTCTGATGCCCTCTTTCTTGGGTTGGTCGCCAGTCCGCTGCAAACCCATTCATTTTGTCATGCCTTGAGTTTTCCTTTAGTTTTCCGTGTGAATTAGACTTGAAGGCATCTATTATATTCCATTGCTTCTCCTTATATTCCTTCTCCATGTCTCTCACTCCTCTCTCTCCATGTACTCTTTCACCTCTCCTTTGTCCATCGTTCCCCCTCTCCTTCTCTTGCCATTCTCTCCAGTGCCATTCTATTGATCTTTCTTGCTTAATCTTGTCTTTTTTCATTTTCACTATATCCCATTTCTGGATTGTCATGTCTTCATTACGGTCCCATTCATTCTTCTGATTATAGTCTGTAGGTCTCTGAGTGTTTCTTCTCCTGTTCTCCCAATCTGTTCCCTCTTTTCTTCTCTCTCTATAACCCTCCTCCATCTCCATCTCCCATCTTTCAGTGTCATGTTTGTTCCCCTTCCCCCAGTCTCTGACTCTTTCCTTCTGACCCTCATTCCTTCTGCCTCCTATGGCCCGGTCTCTGATGCTTTCCCAGTCCCAGTTCCCCTTTTCAGCACCATATAACCTGTTTTCTGCTTTTTCCATGGCCTTATTCCTCTCTTCTCTTTTGACCTTGTCCCCAGATCCAGCCCTCAGATGGATCTTCCTCAGTTCTTCTTCTGCCTTGAGCAGCTTTTCTTGGAGGATTATTTCCTTTCTCTGTATCTCCTTAGTCATTTGAGTCTGTTTTTCAGGAAGTCTGAACTGGTCTTCATATAATTCTTGGTACCCGTTCGTGGTTTTGACATTGTTCTCACCTCTTTTCCTCGATTCATGATGGAATTCAGTATCAAAAGACTCCAGTCTACTCCGATTCTTTCCCTGCGTCCTATCACTGGTCTGTTTCCCCTGAGGTGGACAGGGGAAAGAGTAATCAAGTCTCTTCCTGTCTTTTTGTGTAAAATAGTCATCGTTCATGTGGCAGTTGTTTAGGTTGAAGGCCCTCTTGTGGCACACAGGCTTCATAGGGAAAATACTGTCCATTTCAGATTTCTCCATGAAAATGTCACTGCTTTTCTCCTCAGGGTCGGTTCCGCGTCGGGCTGTGGCAGATCTGTGCCTACCCTGGAGAGACTCTGAGTAGTGCCAGTTTCTCTCAGGAGAGGAGTACTCTTGCTCCCAGTCTTTGAAGGCAATCATTTTGGGGTTTTGGTCTCTTGGCGTGCTCAAAAGAGACTGAGGCCTTGAAGATGAAGGTGCAGACCCGTCCCTTCTCCTTAATGGTGGCAGTTTTTCCAGGATCACTTCTTTCCCCCAAAACATATGTGCAGGGTGAGGTTGGGGCATCATTTGCAAATGTGACATATTGATTTTATATCACCACTAAACAAACAGAATATTTACCAACTAAACAGAACTGATGTTCTATCCTGGCTCCGAGTTTAAATTAAGTTCTAGATTAGGCTAGAATTAATGTAATGAGACACTTGTCACCAGGTCAGCAGTGTACTCACTGCTGAATGTAAAAACTGCTTGAACAACTCACCAGAACTGAGCTGGTTCTGACCCTCTGTGGTTCTGTGATGTGATCAGGTCTCATCCTGAAGTCCAGCTTGTTGATGTTCGTTGCCTAGATACGAGAAAACATACGTCACGTTCCATTCGTTCATTTGATTGGTTCGCCAGGGATGAGAGTTACCCGGATGTTTCAGTACCTCAATTCTGCCAGCTATGAGACAAATTGGAGCCTCATGAACAAAACTCTCCTTTTTCAGCGATTAACTGCTTATTTATTACTCTTTAAGGTGTATATGGTTTGCAACATCTTTTTTTTTATCTTCTATTCTCTTTTGAAGCAGTATGCTGTCTGGTTTCGTTTTGAGAGCTCTAGTTTAGCCTTTGTTTTCTGTTTGTTTTTAGCATAGTGGCTGTGCTAGCTCCTCGTGCCTTATTTTTCGTTTCTGTTTTAATTTAGTAAATATAATAAGATGCCGTTAGTTGTATGTGGCGATTCTGTGGCTACGTCGGGATGAACTATTTTTATTATGTTGTATTAGATAGCTATAGCCCTGGTTTAAAGTTACATTAGAGCTCCAGGCTGCTGCCTGGCTGTGCTGGTGTGTCCTGAAGAAAAAAACGCAGGACAGATATTGTCCATACCTCTAGCTCTTAAGCCTTTACAGGAACATTCTGCAGCCAAAGGACACGTGTGTGGACAGTTTTACGGGCGATCGGTGCTCTTAGTTTCAAAACTTAAGTTTTGTTTTACACATTCGTTGAAGTACACTACATGAACAAAAGGCTTGGGACACAACTGTTTTTCAGGGTTTGGGCTTGGCCCCTTACTTCCAGTGAAGGGCAATCTTAATGCTTCAGCAGACCAACACATTTTGGACAAGGCCATGCTTCCAACTTTGTGGACCCAGTTTGTAGAACAACTTTATCTATTCCAGCATGACTGGGCCCCAGGGCACAAAACAAGCTCTACAAAGACATGGCTGGATGGGTTCAGTGTGGAAGAACTTGACAGGAAGAACTTGTGAGCCAGGCCTTCTTGTCCAACACCAGTGCCTGTCCTCATAAATGCTCTACAGAACAAATGGGCTTAAATTCCCACAGAAACTCCAAAATCTTGTGGAAGGCCTTCTAAGAAGAATGGAAGCTGTTTTAGCTGCAAAGAGAGACCAACTCCATATTAAAGTGTATGGATTTTGGAATGCATTGTTATTAAAGTCTTTGTTGGTGTAATGGTCAGGCGTCCCAATACTTTTGTTCATTGCGTGTTTTTTCACCAGTCTTTAACCATGAGAGACTGACTGGCTGAGGTGTTTTTTTAAAGGGCCCATATTCTACATTTTCCTTCTCATTCAATTTGACACGTGTGCACTTGTGTATATATATATTTCATATAAATATAATTAGAAATATAATTTGTAATTCATCATAAGTCATTCTTTTCCAGCCTCTGTTTATCCCTCAGCTAAAGAGGCTTAAACAGGCTGCATCTGTTACATTGCCCTTATGACTAATATATATGTAAATTATCTATTTTCTGATTGGCCTCCCTGAATTACAGCTCTTGCAGAAGACAGTATGGGTCTGAAACACTAAATATGCAGGGCTGTAAGCGACATAAGGTGATAACTAGAGACATCAAAGCTGTGAGTTGAAAAAAGGCTGGTTTTTGTAGCTCAGTTTCCATATATGGACTGTATGGGGGAGTGAAAGTACATTTTGAAACTTCAACAACATTTATGTTCTTCAACCCTCTTTTTAAGTCTAGGAAGTCATATAAGCCCTTTAATAGACTGAAAGGCATTGCAATTGCATTATATGACGATATCATCGTAGTACTAATGTTTTGTAATGTGCAGCCCTAGTTTAAAGTGATATCTATGACTGAAAACATTTTAACATCTTACATTTGTGGCAAGGAACCAAGACAGGAAAAGCAATTTAATGTGCAGTTAAGCAGGCTGTATCAGTGATGCATACCCTGTCGTTAAATACTGCTGATGTGCTCCTAACCCCCCCAAACTGAAATGTCTGCTCCATCCAGACCGTAACTATGTCCACAGAGGGGCTCCTGTCAGTGGACTATGAAGTGTATGGGAAGGTCCAGGGTGTGTTCTTTCGAAAATATACTCAGGTAAGTTTAATATGGCCTGCACAGGTTTTGTCTGTTTTTATAGAGGCACAGATTTGTGTGTGTGTATGAATGTATAATATAAAATACTGAAAAGCTGTCAAAAAGTGGGAAAATTACGTAGTAGGTGAACAGTTAGTGCTTGAAGTCAATGTGCTGGAAGCAGGAAAAAGATCAGACTGACAATGGCTGAACTGCTGGCGTGTGTGTGTGAATATGTATG
>JBBIGA010000001.1:29049373-29063546 GCA_037576975.1 Alestes dentex | reverse complement strand
TTCACTTCACCTGTCTGAGGTTTTAATTTTATGGTTGATGGGTGTTTATAAAAAATACATGACTGTATGCACACAGGCTCACAGTGTCTGTCTGTTTTCAGTCTGAAGGGAAGAAGCTTGGCCTGGTTGGATGGGTGCAGAATACCCAGGCTGGAACAGTGCAAGGACAGCTCCAAGGTCCAGCCTCGAAAGTGAAAAAGATGCAGGAGTGGCTCAGAACCACTGGGAGTCCCCAGTCACGAATCATAAAAGCCGAGTTCAATAACGAGAAGACGATTGAGAGCTTGGATTTCAAGGACTTCAAAGTTGTTCACTAATGAGTGTAATAACTTAAAGAAATGGTGCCCTGACTACTTAAGTTATTATTATTTTTTTTTTTTTAGAGTTTCAAGATAAGTTATTTGTCTGTTACTACCACAATACACTCCTGTGCAGGGGTACTTATGTACACTAATAAATACACCTAACAATAAAATGGCTTCATAATTCTGTATGATTTTTAAATACAACTGTAATTTAGCAACATATTGTCACTGTCCAAATAAACCCAAATATTTCCAAAATGGCAGATTTACCGGAGAAGCAAAAAATCCTTTACTTCTAATGTAAGTTAGTGTAATGATTTTTGTTCGGATGAATTATTATACACTGCTCAAAGAAATTAGAGGAGCACATTTTAATCAGTATAGCATCAAGTCAATCAGTCATAGCCTCTTGAGACCTTATTATTATTTACTATTATTAAGAAGCGATACCTGGACTCTACAGAGGTTGCACAGGTAGTCCAAAGATGGCACATCAGTATGACTGTTGCCAGAAGGTTTGCTGTGTCTCCCAGTCTCAAGAGCATGGAGGAGATTTCAGGAGACAGTTACTCTAGGAGAGCTGGACAGGGCTGTAGAAGGTCCTTAACCCATCAGCAGGACCGGTATCTGCTCCTCTGTGCAAGGAGGAACAGGATGAGCACTGCCAGAGCCCTACAAAATGACCTCCAGCTGTCCACTGGTGTTCATGTCTCTGACCAAACAATCAGAAACAGACTTCATGAGGGTGGCCTGAGTGCCCGATGTCCTCTAGTGGGCCCTGTGCTCACTGCCCAGCACCATGGAGCTCGACGGGCATTTGCCATAGAACACCAGACTTGGCAGGTCCGCCACTGGTGCCCTGTGCTTTTCACAGATGAGAGCAGGTTCGCACTGAGCACACGTGACAGATGTGAAAGGGTCTGGAGAAGCCGTGGAGAATGTTATGCTGCCTGTAACTTCGTTCAGCATGACCAGATTGGTGGTGGATCAGTGATGGTCTAGGGAGGCATATCCACGGAGGGATGCCCAGACCTCTACTGGCTAGACAACGGCACCCTGACTGTCCTTAGGTGTCGGGATGAAATCCTTGGACCCACTGTCAGACCCTATATTGGTACAGGGGGTCCTGGGTTCCTCCTGGTGCACGACAATGCCTGGCCTCATGTGGCAAGAGTATAAAAGCAGTTTCTGGAGCATCTCTGGGACGTTGTTTCGGTCCATCTGACGAAGCCTGATTGCACCTCAGACTATCCAGGAGCTCAGTGATGCCCTGGTCCAGATCTGGGAGGAGATTCCCAAGGACACCATCCGTCTTCTCATCAGGAGCATGCCCAGATGTTGCTGCAATGGAATTTCAGCAAAATGGACTAGCCTGCCACATAATGTTTTTCTTTGATTTTCAGAGTGTCTTTGAATTCAGCCCTCTGTTGGTTGATCATTTTCATTTTCATCAAACAATGTGGCATCCTTTTATTCCTAACACATTTTCCAGTCCGTATCAGTATAGATATCAGTATGATTTTAATTCCCACTGATCTGCTGTGTTTTCAAAGTGTTCCTTTAATCCTTTTTGTTATCCCTGCTGTGCTAGGAGGAGTCCACCAAACAACGTCTAAACTGTGGTGATCATATGGTGGTCCAATATGCAAAAATTTGGGCACCCAAGTCAGGTTACATGTATTGTTGTTCTATACACCAAGTCCACTTTGTACCTCACAGCCTGTTCAGTATGGGGCTACATAGAGGCAGGCCAATCAGAGTTCCCATCCAAAATGGGCACCAGAGTGTCAGAACTGGAACTTGAAGCAATGAAAGAAGGTTGTCTGGTCTTGTTTTATTTTGCATCACATGAATGGCCGGTTGCATGTTCACTGTTCACCTTGAAAAGAGATGGTACCAGAATGCATGATGAGGCGAGGGCAAGATGACAAAGGCAGTGTGATGCTCTGGAAAACGTTCTGCTGGGAAACCCTGGGTCCAGACATTCATGCGGATGTCAGTTTGACATGAACCACCTACCAAAATAATAGCAGTTCCTCTTTCAGCAGGATGAAGTGCTCTGAAGAACATCACAGAGTTAAGGGTGTTGACTTGGTCTCCCAATTCCCCAAATCTCAATCCGATCAAACATCTGTGGGATGTACAAGAACAAAAAGCCCAAACCAACAGGCTTAAAGGATCTATTGCTAACATCTTGGTGCAATCAGAAGTCTTGGGCCCGTTTTGGCATCATACGGATGACCAACAGCATAGTAGGCATTGTGTTTGGGCTCATCTGTGTATGCGGAGAACCGAAAATGAACCAAAGGTAGAGGACCTAATCTTGTGTCTGCACATTCACTTTAACTTAAAAATGTTTTGTGTTTTAGGCTTTTTATTGCACCATTATTCCACCAGCTTAAGGTTTTCCTTGATTGGTTGGAATTGCCAGCTGTTAAATACATCACTGGTTTCTTTATTTGTCAAAACATTCTAATCAGGTTATTTTGTGCAGCTGACTTTCATTGTGATTGTGCTGCTTAAAATCTTATTTGTTTTATTTGCTTTTCTTTCATATATGTGAAGTTTTCACACTGGATCAGATGAGAAGACCTCAGGATCCAGCAGTTGTTGCAGCTGTTAAGTGTGCACAGTCTGCACATTGGAAACCCTGTGACCAGTAAGAAAGTAATGTTCCCAAATGTATTCTTACCTGAAACCAAAAATATCAGACTGCTGAACCAGCAACAAAAGCTATTTTAACTTTCTCCTTGCAATAGAGGGCACTATGTTTGGACCACCATGTGAGGTGCATTCCCACAGTCATAAATTACTAAACATGCTCTGATAAATCACCAAAGTGTACTTTCAAAGCCCAATAAAACTCACCATTGTTTCTAAATCTCCTTTTTATACTGACAAAGTCATTAACAAAACATTCAGGTTCTCCAGCCTCATTAGCAGCACTTCCAGAGGTTTTAGTTTTTCAACTTCGCCAAACATGGGTGAAAAAATGTCTGAGTAAGCACATTACCTGTGTAAAATCAAGCTGTAAGCCTGTAAATGATTTCACAAAATAGCATAGTTCATAGACATTAGCTGAGATGAATCTTCAGGGCCTTCCAGGTCTTCGTAGAAGGCTTAATGGTTTCTGGGAACCAAGAAAATAGTAAAAGTAAGTAATCATGTTTGATTTAAAATGTTTTACTACCCTTATTACATTATTAAGTTTTGGTTGGAAACAATAGGGTTATTTTCTTGATCTGGCAAACAAAGAATCAGACTTTTTTTCTCTGTGCCTCTCTGTGGCTATAGCTAAGCATGTTCTTTCATTGGTCAGGCCTTCAGGAGTAGGACAGAAGTCCTAACATTAAAATCAGATTAACAGATTTTTTTTTCAAGCTTTATTAAACACAGAATGTCTTTTACAAGCTTCAGATGTTTAATCCAGAACATCCATAAAATATTGCCATGCAACACTGTTAGCTGAATGCTAACATATTACTTGAACCCCATGTTAGCAGGATGTTAGCAGTAGCTAGCATTATCAAAAAGGTCTGTGTTCTCTGTTTATCTGCTTTTTTTTATACAGTGTTTTCAGATTTATTGCCTGAGCTGAAGACCTAACTGTAAAAGTCACGGTTGACAACTGGATCTCTAATCCTATAAAACCAATATGGTTGGGGCAGCTGGTGGTCTAGTGGTTAGGGAGTTGCCCCTGTGACCAGAAAGGAATGGGTTTGAATCTCAGGACTGCTAGTGGCACCACTGAGGTACCCTTGAGAAAGGTACCGTCACTACACACTGCTCCCAGGGTGCCTGGTGGCAGTCCGCTGCTTCACTTAGTGAATGGGTTAAATCCAGAGAAAAAAATCTGTGCTGTTCACACTGCGTGCTGTGGTGTGTTAACATATGAGAAATGGACAATTTACACTTTGTGACACTAGAAAGTTTTGCACTGGTGTGACCAAATGGTTTGGTCTAAATTTTGGAATAGGAGGCAGCAGAGAGTTCGAATGAGCCCAGCACAGCACAGCAATAAGTGGTGTAACAACAACGATGTCCTAAGCAGTATTTCATTCATAAAGTGCAAGTACAACACAGAAGTCTCATTCTGGGTATAACTGAATGTAATTCTAATTAACAGAGTGCTGTTTATGAAACACTAAATTCTCATAGCACAGACATATTCCACCTTGGTAGGTCCATTTCATTACAGGAAGACATTTAGTTGATTTCAACACAAGGTAATATTGGCGCGTGCTGGCAGCAGATACTCACCTCTTCTTTGCTTCCACGCCATGTTTCATGTCTAAATTGACCAGCTGGTCTGGGACCCTCCCAGTACCTAGACCCCAGAATGAAAAGACTTATTGTGAGAGAGCCAAACATTCCAGGAAATGACTGTTCCCCCCTCCACCTCTCTGCTTCCAAACCCAAACCTGGCTGCACGTTTTGTACACTATCTTTTTTTTTTTTTTTTTAAAGGCTCAACAATTCCAACCACCCATATGGAACCTTGCACCATGAATAATTCCAAGTTCATTTAAAAGAGCACTTGCACTGCTTGGCTCCCTCTGATGTATCGTAACCACTGCTGCCGTGAAATGTGTGGAAGGAAATATACCCACGCACGGGAGATTTGCTCCCAAAAAGGCGAAAGTCCTCCGCTCTGGGGGCAAATCAGTTGAATTTCACTTGATGAATTAAAACACCTAGACAAACAGATGTCTAGTGGGCAAACACCAGCCAGTCATACTTTTACAAAGTACATTCTTTCGTAATAGCAGAGGCTCAGAGCCTTCAGGCCCCTCAGACAATAATGATAAAAATGACGTGGCTGTAATTTTTCTTCAGAATGTTTATATTTAAACTCTGCAGGCCTTTTAGTGATTCCCTTCTTATTAAGCTTAGATTGGAAACAATATCATTAGATTCTGGAAAATGATCCAATCAGGTTTTTTCGCTGTGGTATCTGGAAGTTATGGTGAAATGCTGAGTGGGGTGCTGCAGCTCTCAGAGAAACTGAACAGTACTGGAATGCTGGCAGTAGTTTTTGCACCTTCATCAAAAACAGTGGTGTCAGATTTTTTTAACACTGTGTCCAGTGTGTGGTGACATTAATGTGTCAGTTTGACCACTTACATAATTGGGAAGTGACGGTGGAATCCACCAATCATGTTTTGATTTACAATTGGTAGGACCAATTATTAGAGAAAACACTACTCACTGAAAGTGAACGTGAGTGGATGTTTAACCAGTGGATTTGAATCTAAGAGCAGCAGCTCTATGCCAGGACTTTTTACTGAAGGAGTCACTCTAAAATGCTGCACATATATGGTATGTTCTTACAGTCCTGTGGAAAAGTCTTGGGCATCTATGCAAATTGTCTAAAGCCATTTTTAACAGCGTGTGATAAAGTGTCTTTCTGCCAGCAAAGTTAACATTAGAGTGAAACAAACAAACCAGAAAGCAGTAGAAATATCAGGATTTGTTTTGTTTGTAAAAGTAGTTGATACTGTGTGAGCTGGTGAGGAGAACACAGGTTCGGTTCCAGATTCCTCCTCGGCTCTTCCAGCCGTTGTTTGGATTGGTGAAACTCCAACAGCAGCTCCTGACTTAATTTAATGGACTGATAATAATAACACACTGGACTTCCACAAGAACACACTGATATGCTGAACATAAAATCATTATTTACTGAATGTTATTGGTATTAATTCTTTTTTAATTTATTTTGTATATTTGAATAAAAACAATCCCAGCACATCTTAACAGTTTTTAAATATTAAAAACTAAGACTTTTGTACTGTCCTCTATTTCTGTTACAAGCTTCAAGTAAAACATAGAGTTCAGTTGTATTTAATCTTGCAGTGGCAGAAAATAAATGCTAACATACTGCAACAATCCAACAGAGACATATTATCATATTAAAGATGTTGTTTTTTCATCTTTTGATTATATTTTGATACTTATATTCTGAATCAAAGCCTTAGATCTAATAGTCATAGATGTTACTGTCGTACAGTATTGTGTAACTGTAGAAGTATAATCATGTAATGGTAAAAGTGGCCTATAGTAGAGAGAAAACTCCTTATATTCTTCTGGAACTTGAACCTTTTTTTTTTATCTCATTTGTCTGATTGGATTTTGGCAGCAAAGACCCTTCAACACAAACACTACTAGATGTTACAACAAGGTGGGAATACTGTTGTCTCACAATGTCAGGTTGTGTGAATGAACGAATCAGAATGATACTCCCACACCTATAGATGGCAAATGCGTTTTGTTCCTTCAGTTTTCATCATTTCTCATATACCAGCAGTATTTATGTACACCTTGTTAGACACACACACGATGATCCTCTGGATGTCTGGTTCCTATCACCTCTAACTGATTTCTTCAAAATAAATTTCACATGAAACCACTCAGAATGACTTTGTTTACATCTTAGCCATTTAATTATGAAAAATTGGAATTCACCTTTAATCAGCTACAGGATTTACATCCCAATGAAACAAGACATCATGGATGACAGCTTAAGCATTAGTGGATTTAAAAAAGTGAAATAGACGTGAGAACATTTTTTAGCTGCATTTCCTCATACAAATCAGCCAATAATCGTGTGGACTTGGTTAAATGTGTGGTTTGGTTAAAAGTGTTTATTTTTTCACACAAAGACATTTTTCCTTTTTTTCATGGATGCCAGTAATTATGGAACTGACTATAAGCTCACACCAAGTGCCATAAATATAATTTCAGTGCAATTTCAGATTTGAACTGAAATTCAGAGAACAGGTCTGTTGTGACAGAAGAAAGTCCTTTCTGGCTCTTCCCCTCCAAATGGAAACAACAACTATAACAACAACAACAGAGACCCTTAAAGACTAGAACTGTTTCCACGCAGTGCTTTCCTGAGAATCAGGCTACAGCTCTGCCGTTAAGCGTTGCCTGACTGCCGAGAGCACAGCATGATACAAATAATGTAGCTTAACTGCTGCTCCCTGAATCATGAACATTGTTCCAGGTTGCCATTGTGACTTCACTTTATAATGTAGAGTCTCCACAAATTACTTGATGCCAACATCAAAACTTTTCTCATTTGGAAAACCTGTCTTTCAGGTGTTGAGGCTCATATATACAGTTCACACATTACTTGTGGATCTAATGAGTTGAAAATCTGAAGAACAATGCAACCTTATTGTCTCAAACTTTAAATCAGTTTCCCTGCAAGTAAATCATAATTACCTGTCTTTAGTTCTGTTCTCACTGTAGGTACAGAGTATATGTGCAATAGTCTTACCCTGTGAAATATCATTACTCATGTCTATATTACTGATCTTCTGTCTCTGTGCATCTCTGCAGTCATAACCAGTTTCCTCCAGGATCAGTAAAGTTTTCTGATTCTAAGTCTGATGTTGCACTGCTTTAATAAACTTTCACATCTTTATGAGTCTCCTCTATCAATCATGTATGAAGAGGTAGGTAAAGTAAGACTGAAAACACCATTTCAAGCAGGAGAATCGTGTGTTCTCCTTCTGTGCAATAATCACTCTTATGGTGCAACACTAGTCTCTCTAGAAGGTTTAGATCCCGTTCACACTGTACTGTTAAACCACAGTACTGTACATTGTTGTATTGTCTATTTATTGTATTATTGTATTGACTCTGTCATTACTTGCACTTTGTTGAATGTTTAATGTTGTTATATGTTATTCTGTGGTCTGTGGAGAAACGTCTCATCACACTGTGTACATGCTCACAACTGCTGATGACAGTAAAGTAACCCTCAACCTTGAGAGAAAGAAGAAAAGAAGTCAAACTGTAGAGGAGGTAGGCATGACTCCCAACCTAGCTGCATTTTCAGAAGCCTCACTTCCAGCTTAGTTGTGTTCCATAAAGCTGGCAGTTGGCAAGTAGCCGCATGGACCTGGACCCAAATGCACACAAATGGAGTTGTTTAAACTTTATTTAGGCCAATAATCTATTTCTGGATTACTTCCAGTCCATTTTTTTTAATCTTCTAGGTAAAGTAATTTACCACATACACTTACATTTCATAGAAACACTGTAAGCACCCCAGACCCATGCATGATTGGACACGTCTACAACAGACACATTTTCCTTAAGTAATCTGGCACTCAGTAGATGTCAGATCTGTAACAATTCCTATGTATATAAATGAGTCAGAAAGAAATCAGTGTGTTTGTGTTGCATTATTCTTTATGCCTCTGCCTGCCTTTCATAGTCTTGTTTGCTATTTTCTGATTTGTGTTTTATCTCTGTTGCATTGTTTAACTCTCTACATTGTACATGGTTGTACAATATTTTGCTTTCTTCATATTTTGCTTCCAGAGATCCAGATTTTCTTATATTTTTAATGTGGTCTTGAGGAACAGTTCTCCAGACAAATTAACCCACACATGCTTAATGTACAGCTGTGTACTTTGCATACATCATGGTCACTGTTTGCTGTTTATTTGTTTGTTTATATTTGACGTTTGTTTAATTAGATTTATATTACACGCATGTTTAAATGATATTATTGTTGTTGCACCATTATCCCAAATCAAATTCCTTGTTTTTTTTCTTTTTGTAAAAACCTTGGCAATAGGACACAATTCTGATTCAGATGTCTGGATTTATGTTTTGTTTTTGTACTAAAATGACCTGGAAATGCTTTATGATAACAGCGTGTGTCTTTTCCTAATTAAACAATAACAGTCAACAACAATGCCAAAAATCTGTTCCGCAAACTATTCTCTCTGGATTGTGTCTTCACAGTAAAACTTACATTTACATTTTTGCTCCTGGTCAAAAAATTCAGCAACCACAGAGCAATGTGAATTCAATGCAAAACTGTTCAATACTGTTTACTGTGTCTTAATGATTTATTTTTGATACTGACTGGCTGCTACTGATACCTATACTGTTAGTTCTAGTTATTTATCTGTTCATTTAACACATCCATGCTGCTGGTTCTTAGTCATTTATTTATTTATTCTATCTCCTTATACACTGGTCTGTTCTGGTACAGCAGATAGATTATCCACTTGATATCACACTTTATCTCCTTAAATACTTGTCTCCACACGATGTCACACTTTATTTTTATTTGTTTTATATATTTTATACATATAAGCATCTACCAAGGCTGCAAATCTTATCTTGTTGCATTCCTGTGTATAGTAATGACAATAAAGATATTCTATTCTATTCTATTCCAAAGGCTAGAGTGTTGAATCTGTGCATATTTGGTAGTATCTTATTTGCATAACGTCACAAGAGGGAATAAATAAATTAATTAATTAATAACACTGAAAAAAACCGTATGTTATTGCCCTTTTAATGCCCTTGGTTTCAGGAAAAACGTTTACCAATTAAACTTATGGACATGAAGTGTTTTTCCTGCATCCCCTTAATTAGTTGCCCAGTTAAAAACATGGGTATGTTTCTACAGAGCTAAAAAAAAAAAAAAAGAAAAAAGGTCTAAATAGAAACAGAACGTCCTTTTCCCCAGCGCAGGTCCAGTAATCGTGACTGTGCTGTTGTTGAGTGCTGAGTTCTGCTCTTCTGCGCTGAACTTTTTTTTAAGTTTCAGCTCAAAAATGGAATCCCAGTACGTCAGTGTCCTTATATGGTAAGCTTCCTGTTGGACGCCGTTGCGTCACTGCAGGGGCGTGAGAGGGCGTGAGAGAGCGTGAGGGAAAGGCGGTGGGGGGGGCAAAACAGAATGGCAATTAGATTCAACGCAGTGGAGGGGCTGCAGGGTTGGTGTTTCTTTTTTTCTTTCTTTTTTTCGCATTTGCATCGACTTTAGCAACACGATCGTTTGATTTTGGTGGCATATATGCCCACATAATGTTTATTTTTTCCCTTTGGTAGGATGTGCACATCCAGTTGAGGTGCAGTTGAGGGCCACCTTGCACCTGGGAGAGATGCTGGTTGATTGACAGCCATACATCATCACCCAAACCTTGTTGAACCCTTCCATATGAGTCTCCCAAACCATTATAGATGCAATTCAATGATTTCACATCTACATCGTTTAGATTTTAGTGCAGAGAAGAAGCAGCAGCAGAAGGAGGAGGGAGAGGGGGAGGATGGGTGGGGGGGGTGCATCAGTATTTTATGAATGAACATGTTGCACGTGCCACACCGTCCTCTCGCAGGGGTGGAACTCCAAACACCATGCACTGCAAAGCCATGAAAGCTCATGAGGTTTGGTTTCGTGCGTACTAGCGCGTAAAAGCGCGTCTTAAAGATGGAAAGGAGCGCGTGCGCGTGGGTTTGAGGCTCAAGAAGCGCGTGTTTGTCGCGAGCCGGAGGGAAAAGCTCCCCACCGCCAGATGGTACGTGCTCGGGTTCATTCATAAAAATTCTGGGGGAATATAAGGAGGAGCTTGCAGAGCCGTCTTGTCAGTGGCCAGGTTTACAAACCTGGAGACGAGGAGCTTCGAGGAGAGTCCAGGCTGTGCAGAGCAGATCAGATCAGATCAGATCGTGCTTTTTTTTATATCTCGGCTGCACATCTGCACATATCTCCTGCATCTGGATCTTGGAGAACATGTTCCTCAGCAAAGCCAACGGCGTCGATTCTGCACCCAGATGCGCCTCTGCATCTCCAGACGGGGACACCCTCGCAGGGTACCAGCCGATGGAGACCACACAGGTGGGTGATACAGGGGGCTCAATAGGATGGTGGATGGTGGGGGGCGGGGAGGGAGGTAGCAAGGGAATATACTGTGTCAGGATGTTTAAAGATCTGCTTTGGTGCAGGAATCGACTCATTCATTTATTTTTCATTTATATGCTCATTATCAGCCCGGTTGCATTTTCACCTCCCTATAATAAATCACCCCCTTATTTATAATGACAAGGCTATGAATTAAATCCTAAAAAAAAAACAAAACCCTGTCCTGCCACTCGGATTGGGTCTCTGGGAGAAAGCAGCCCACCGAGGAGACTCCACAGCAGGGGCTGCGTCAGAGGTGACGTCAGCAGCGATGCAAACAACAAGTCAAATATTGATCTGGGGGACTATTTTTGGCCTTGCGTGCATTTGTGCGCCTCGCGCGTCACGAAAGGGCCAGTCTGGCTTTAGTGGCTCAAACAATAATATTATAATACATATGTATACATGTATATGAATGGAAAAAACAAAAAGGACTTAAAAAAAACGTTTATCTTAATGTATGGGGTCTCAGTGTGGTAACGAGTTTCTCTTGGACGCACAGGGGCCCGCGGCGGAGCGCGAGGCGTCCGTCAAGCCGTTCGTTCCTACGGTCACGGCCATTTCTACCACCCCGGACCTGCAGTGGATGGTCCAGCCCACCATCGTCACGTCCGTCTCGCCGTCTCCAGGCAGAGCTGCAGCCAATGAGGCGCAGAGCTCCCTCAAAACACACGGGGGCAAGGCAAAAAGCGCCTCCAGGAAGGGGAAAGTCGAGCAGGTAGGCGAAACAAGACCCCCCCCCTCATCTTTTTCCCACCCACGCATGCACACACATATGCAGATGCATCTGGCAGAACAACCCAAGAGCATGATCTCTTCACCAGCTCTGAGGATCCTCCTCACTAGAATGAATGAGTGCAGCAGGCACACTCTCCATGGGTGCCTGGAATCAGGCGTCCACTTCATATTCACATCACGGTGTGTCTGCAACAATAGGCTATTTTTAGACGCATTGCAGAGAGTGAGAGAAAGAGGTAGAGAATGAGAGAGTGAGTGAGGGAGGTAGAGATAGAGAGAGAGAGAGGGGTAGGGAGTGAGGGAGAGCTTGCCATTTTCAATATGTGACATAACCGAAGGCTGTGAGGAGCTCTGAGGTGATGTGGCAGGTTGTTCTAATCCATCTTTTGGCGCTGAACAGCTCACTCCCGAAGAGGAGGAGAAGAAGAGGATAAGGAGGGAGCGGAATAAGATGGCTGCAGCGAAGTGCCGCAACAGACGGAGAGAGCTCACGGACACCTTGCAGGCTGTAAGTTGCGGTGCAGGTGTATGGGGATTTGAAATGTGACCATAGCAGTTCTCCACTTTAACCTCAAATCCTTTGCCCTCAGGAAACCGACAAGCTGGAGGAAGACAAGGCTACCCTGCAGGCTGAGATAGCGGCCCTCCTGAAAGAAAAGGAAAGACTGGAGTATGTTCTCGCCACACACAAGCCTTTGTGCCAGCTGCCAGAAGAGCTGGATGGCATTTTCCCAGAGTCACCGCAGCCGCTTCCTTCTTCGGATTCGTCTAGCAAGCTCCCCGAGGATGGCACACAGGACGCACCTTCCCTGCAAGACTTGGAAACTCCTTCCGTTCCGTCTTCCGCTATCTCGGGGAACTCCAACATCCTGCTGTGCTCCAGCGCTGAGGTCAACCTGTGTGACCTTGAGCCGTCGCTGGACGTCAAGGAGGAGCTACTGGAAAACATCCTTGGCACGGTGGACGAGGACAGGATCTCTGTGGAAACAGCCCGCTCTGTCCCTGACATTGACCTCACTGGTTCCCTGGGTTTCACAGACTGGGAAACCCTGTACAAGTCTGTGGCCAACGATCTGGAACCCTTAAGCACCCCAGTGGTGAGCACCTCCACCCCCACCTGCAGCAACTACCTGTCCGTCTTCACCTTCGCCTGTCCAGACCTGGACTCTCTTGCTGAGGAACTGGACGGCTGCAAAAGTGGGGCCACCAAATCCGATTCCAGCGTAGATATCCTCAACTCTCCAACTCTCCTGGCTTTATAATTGCAAGCGTGACGCAAAACGAAGGTCTTTGGTTTCACAATAACGGTCTCAGCGATGGGATATCGCCATGTTACGATACCCAAGATGAGTGGTGTCGATGTGGGGCCAGCAGTCCAGTGGCCGCATCCATGAAATGTGTAATGTGACCGAGATAGTGTTTATCCTCTTCCAGATAATTTTTGATGTAGCTAAAGAGCATGGAAAAAATTATCCTAAGGACAGTTATGAGCTATGTTCTGGTTCGAAAAAAGCATGCGCAAAGATCTCCTAAAAATAAAGAAGTGAATAAACGAATATATACGTAAATGAACCAACATATATGTACGTATCAGTTTTCTATTTGTTCAATCTGGTGTGGGGTCTCCTGTAAGCTGTATTGTGCACTGTTCACTGTGCAGTTTTGTGTTTTTTGATGGCAATAGTTTATCAATGTTGTGCTTTAGTACACATTCTTGAAGTTCTCGCATACCTCAGTGTCATCATTCAGGCTGTGTTTTGACGTCATTACAGATGTTTAGAGTTTTCCATGAAAACATCCAGTGCTATATCGATCGAGATGTATTTTATGATAATTTATTTTTCTACCTTTTAAATTTTGACTTGTTTGTCAAATGAGAAGAGTTAAATGAGCATTGATTGCTTATGAATTAATATTCACATTAAATATTCATGCAATGTGATGTTTGTCTCCTTGGGGTTTTTATTTCCTGGACAGTGTCAACATTTCTGGAATCCTGCAATGTCTCCCGCAGTGATAATTTATAGTTGCAAAGAATAATCCTATGTAATTCAAATGGGATTAATTTGGCTTTACTATGATGTACTGTGATCTCCTATTATAAAATTAACCCAGTGTTTTATAAGGTTACACATGTTATTGTTAGATTAGCACATTGTTAACAATATATAGATGCCCCTCAGGGTAAGATGTTTCCTCCATTATCTTCTCTCCTAGCACAACACATTTGTAGCTGTGGTCTGATGTATTGTCACAGGATAATAGTGATATGCATTTTAGGCTAAAAATTAGGAGAATGAAATAGAGGGGCTTGTATAGTTTTTCTTTCTTTTGGAGCTGAAATGGGGCTAAAGATCTTACATAATTAGCTCCTAAAATCAGAAGTCTGAAGAATTTACACACACACACAATATAT
>JBBIGA010000001.1:29032452-29047559 GCA_037576975.1 Alestes dentex | reverse complement strand
CTCATTCACTATCCCCCCCCCCCACAAAAACTTCACCCCTTTTTACACGTGCTATTTTTGTACTATAACTCCCGGACCGTGTTTCTCTCTCTCTTCGCCTTCTGAGTAGAACTCCTCGCTGAATCCAAAGTTTTGACGTTACTCACTTTTTTTGGGGGGGAAATAGCTTTATAGTATTTTTTTTCTTCTTCTTTCTCTGTTAATTCGTTTTCTTGTGTGTGTGTGTGCGTGTGTGTGTGTGTGTGTGTGTGTGTGTGTGTTGCATTGTGCGGCTGTCGGATGAATAGGCTATTTATTGTTGTACATTTGGACAATTCGAACATTTTTTATTGTTACCTCATATGCCTTGACCACACTGACAAATATATAAAGTAATGGGCCAATCATAAATGATGTTGTTGGCTTCCTGAGATGGCCAGCCAAGGCAAAAATAAAAAAAGTAAATAAATAAAGAACTAAACAAATGGAAAATGAACATTTCCTACCAGAAGAGGGCAGCGTTAGTCCACAAACTTCAAGACCTAAGACGTGGCTGCAAAACATTTCCAATCAGGTCAGATAAGTGATGATGGGGTGCACCTTCCCGTTTTCTTTATTCCCTCAACATTTTATTGTGTACAGATGCTCCAAAACATCCCCACTTGACCACTGTCTAGAACAAGGCCGCAGGTGTGTGAAACAGCGTTCTGCATCTCTGTGACAGGGTCAGACATGCTCGTGCGGTGCGGCAGGGGACGCCATATGTTGGTCCGTGGGAACGTTAGTCATAGAATTGTTAAGCAGCGTGTCAGGCTGTGTTTTGAGTGGGAGAGCAGGACCCGGCACCTTGACTGTTTCAGCATGGCTGGAACAGACGGCCGGCCATTCGAGGAGGGCCGCGGCTTACAAGGGGTTTCAGTTGAGGGCAGTGAGGGCGAGTCTGTTTGAGAGGATAACACACAAAACTCGACAGACCAGATAAATCGAACGTATCAGGTGATCGGGATCATGGATTTAGTTCACAGCGATTAACTCTCCAGTCTTTTCCGGCCTAACTTTAATCTGATTCATTTGTATGGTATTACTGAGCTAGGTAATGCTAACACACTTACCTGTACTTAGAGGAGAACAAAAACACACACACACACACATATGTGTTTCAAGTACACGTTTTCTGTTCTCCCCTCTGTACAGGGAGGAATAACAACATTATATGCTACAACTGCAGCGGACACAGAGAAGGTAAAAAAAAAAAAAATTAAAAAAATACTAGAATATGCCTTTAAATTGCAGCAAAATTGCAACAGCACCTGTGCTTAATGCATTTA
The DNA here is from genome assembly GCA_037576975.1 of Alestes dentex. Lineage (NCBI taxonomy): Eukaryota > Metazoa > Chordata > Actinopteri > Characiformes > Alestidae > Alestes > Alestes dentex. Next base: position 29,046,252 of record JBBIGA010000001.1, on the reverse strand, counting down.
CTGTCAGTGTGCCAAAGTATCTAACTCTCAAACCAAGCAGGCAAAAATATGGACTGACTCTGGTCTAAAATGTCAAACTAGAAAGCTCTGAGCTGACAGACGTACATTCATTGATCAGCACTGTCCATTTCACTATGTGAGAGAATGAGAAAAAGCTTCAAAGAGCACTAATTAATTAATTCACCAAACAGCAAATGAATTCGCTTCTGATTCTCAGACAAGTGAAATCCACCGGCTGCAGCTGTGTCCTCGATGAGCAATTTACATATATTGTCTTGTTTTTGTTGTTTAATCTCCAGATACTTGTTTAGGTAAACCCTGTGCCCTTTCGTCTTTACCCTTTAGGGTATTTCAAATTAAAGTCAAGTCAAAGTCAGCTTTATTGTCGCCCCTTCTCACCACAACCACCTTCTTATCAATTCATTAACAAGCAAGCTTAGAAATGTGACATGAACGTATTCATATGATGTGCTAACAGGGCTTTCTGTTCGTTTACTAACGAGTTAACTAATTAGAATCTTTCATTTGCTTTCACAGTGGCCGAAAGTAAATAGTCAGTGTCGGAAAACGAACAGCTATCCAAGGCAACGTTTAGTGATCTCATTTATTTTTGACCCAGTGGAAAAGGCAGCAGGCATTTTCGGTTTTATTTGCAGCAGTGATGAAATGCTACTAAATGGCCATATTTCGTAAACCTTACTGTGTTTTACGGTAATTTCCAGTTTACAGTCCACATTGTTTTCTGAAACGTTTTAATTGTTTTGCTGTAAAGTCTGGAGGTCAATGCCCATATCATGCGGTTTGTGACCTGAAAATATAGATATATTGGAAGTACTTACTGTGTGATCGGTCAGTGGTTATTCGAGAATGCTCTGGCACAAAATCAGACACGTTTTTTTCTTTCATTCCAGGTGCAGGTGATTAGCCAGATGTTGGTGTCCAACACTAAAAATTGAATTGAAATACTCTACATCCCCGAAGCTTCTCTCCGTGCGCTCCAACTTTCATCCGGCTCTTTGTTAAAGTACTGCGGTCTTGTCAGTGGTTTAGAACACAGTATGACTTACTGCGAGCTATAAAAACTATTCAGACCTGGTCACATATTGCAGGCAGCCTTCTTTAGATAACAGACCCTGTTTTGACCATAAAAGGAACCTGAACGCCGACGTAGACTTGTGACGATGACCTTCATAAATATGGGAGGAATCTGATCCAAGACCAGTCCTCTTCAGGCTATACCTAGTGGTCAGGTTTTGTTCATCGTTAGAGCACCTTGTGTTCTAAACCACATCAGCAGGTCTGCTCAACCTCACGGAAGAATCGGACGCAGTTTGAGCAGGTTTAAGGAAAGTTTTGAGGATGTAATAATAAGCAACAGCGTAATAATGTAATAACTTCGGCGCCAATTCGAAGAAGCAAAATTTAGACTCCAAACGTTTTAGCTGATTGACTGCATCTAGAGGAAGCGGGATAAGTAAATTAGATTTTTTTTGCCAAAAAATTAAGTTAAGAAGGACCATTTTGCCACTTCAGGTCTTGCAAACACTTTAATGAAGATCATTTAAATGTAGTTAGTGTTGAGGCAGTTTCAAGATGGTTTGTAGGCACTTTTACAGTAAGGTATTAATAGTTAAATATGTTCCACTCTAACTGTGCTCTTGTGATGTATTTACAATGTCTTCTAAATGTTTTTTTTTTTATCATTTGCACACTGAAGGTCATTTGTTCCATCATAAGGACCACACTGATGTCTTTATCCATTACCAGTAAATAAGTCATATGAACTCGAGTTTGACTAACTTTGACTAACTTTGTTAAAACTGATCAATGCCTTCTTCAAGACTTGCTTGTAAATGTGTTACAGACGCCATCAGTTCATGATCAGAATTTGAAACACAGCGGCCTATTCATCATTGTGAGATCGGCGCACTCTGATAATAGTCACAGTCGTTGGTCTTTTGCTGCAGAAATTGTCAAGACTGTAGACAGTGTGTACAAAATAAAGAATCCTGTTTATATAAAGTGAATTACGGCTCCTTAACCAAACCATCAGTGCATTTGAAGCCACAGTCATCATTTTAGTAAACAACACCATATGGACAAAAGTATTGGGACGCCTGACCATTACACCAAAAGTGACTTTGAGTCAATAACTGACCTCATTCTCTCACATCCCAACTCAACAGAAGGCTGCACGCTTTTGACTTATGTATTTTTATAGTATGATAGAATTATACAAGTGCTTATAGAAGTGACATTTTACAGGGGCATCGGTTCATTTGCCCCAGTGAACTGGTGAACTAGTGATTCCCCTGATAGTGATGCTAAAGTATTACTGTTGTTGTTATTATCATTATTATAAATGTGAAAATCAATAACACCATGATGTTGCACTTGCATATTGTGTATTTTTTACACAGCAGATCTTATTATTAACAAGTGGCTGTACTGATATTTGTTTCAAATGATTTCAGTTAGTATACGAATAAGAAGAAGGAATTTCACACAGCAACAAAGTTCACAAACGGGCCTTTAATTACTCAGAACACGAAATAGATAGGTTTTGACTAAATGCAAGCTGAGTACTGTCGGTGGGGGTGGGGGGGGGGGGGTGAATAGGGCAGCGACAGCTTTGGAGGCTGCTCTGGTCCTCATTGTAGATGGTGTGCTTCTGCTGTTGAACTAAAGTGAGGCACAAAATGTCACTCTGTCTTTCTGTGTTTGACTCTCTCTCGCTCTCTCTCTCTCACTCTCTCTCTCTCTCTCTCTCTTTCTCTCTTTCCCTCCCTCTCTCCCTCTCAGAAGGTGAAATATGTCCCTCGCTAAATCTGCAGCAGCTCAAGTTAAAGTCAGTGTTTGACACACACTTGCAGACACACACACACACACACACACGCACACACACACACACACACACACACACATTCAGGCTCCCCAAGCGATCCCATCTCATTCCCAAGCAGGCAGGAGATCATGACGGATTGATCCAGAAGCCCGCGGTGCTGTCAGAGCCCATCCAGATATGGAAGACCTTTCAGCAAAGACCGGCTAATTAATCTGCTCCCCTGAGCCCCCACACTGCGCACTTTCTCTCCCTCCATCTCTCTGCCTGTCTCTCTCTCTTCACTTTCTTTCCCTGTCACTTCTCTCTTTCTCTTTTCCCCACCACAGTTATCTCTCTCGGCATCTCTTTCTCACTTTATCTCTCCTTTATTTCTCTTTATCCTGTCTGTCTCCACCCTGTCTCTCTAAACACTTTCTTTATTTCTGTCTCTCTCCTAACAGTGGTTACAAAGACAGATGGAGTACAGGTCTAAATCAGCCAGGCTGTCAGAAAAGACAGCATCTTTGCTTAAAGCCCAGCAAGACGGGGGATATCACTTCCAGAAATCAGCACTAATGGAAACTTCCCCCTGTGCTGTCTGAAACCGACGCTCTAGAATCCTGCAGCTGGAGAGGTCTCTCTCTATTTCTCCCATTTTGCCATCTTATCATGAGCGATTTTCAGCATGAATAACTGGATTTTGGCTATTTTCGGTCCTTATCCTGCCTCTCCTTTCCAATCAATGCTGATGAAAGATTCCCATCTGCCCCATCGCCTCCATGCCATACACAGAACATCTGGAAGGAAACCGATAACAAGCTATTGTAAGGCCTGCAGGCTGTGCAAAGACAACAAATGCTTGGTGTTGATGAAGCTGCACAGCTTAAAGGACAGATTCTGCCTCAAATGCAAAGACAGCTGAATTCTAGTGGGAGCCGGTTTGCATTATGCGAATGAGAAATTCTGGACTGCACACGCAATTCATACCATATTTTGCTGTAAAATCTCCAGAACAGTGCTAATTAAAACATATAGTGCAATACATATGTAGCACGTTAGATTTGTAAAGAAAACATATACAGTGAAGTTAAGCACAGACTGTTTCTTTTCATTTGACAGTAAGTATATCCAAATCAAATCAGCTGTGTAGAAATAACTGCCCTTTTATACGTATAAATGATACATACATACATTTTTCATTTTAGATAGCAAATCAGCCAGCTGCATGTCAATGCATTGGTATTTAACGGACAAGCGAGCGAACAAAAGAGTTTGCATCCAGGGTCTGCTGCCCCCTAACAGGAGGTCTACGTAAGTTTTCAATGCCAGTAAAGCTGAAAACAAAAAAAGGGACCCAGTGCAAGCACAGAACCTGCCATAAGCACAGAACCTACCTATACAGAATATTAAAAACTGGCATTACTGAATTTGCCAGTAGTGAATAAGGAAAGTCATGTAGAAATACCTGTAGCAGGCCAAAATCACAATCCAAGGTGGCCCTATAGCCATGTCAAAGACCACCATAATGAGAAGAATACATCAAGATGACCACCGAGGGTTAACCATAAGAGAAGCACTGTTAAGTGTAGAAATGACAGGTTATAGTTTACTAAAAGGTTATAGTTTTCTTTTGGACACATCAGATGAAGCCTGAAGAATGAGTGAAGAAAAAGAGGGAGTTGTGGAGAAAAACCCCCCGAAGATGTTCCCAAACACACTGCTTCATCTGTGAAACATGGAACAGGTATGGCTGCCAGTGGATCCTACTCACTCATCTATATTGATGGGATTGCTGCCTCTGGGAATCGCCAGAATGAATTCTGAGCTCTACAGAAGCATCTTAACTCTTCAGATCTAGCAGGCTTCAAAACGTACTGGGTAGTGCTCACCTTGCAGCTGGACAATAACCCAAAGCATAATCACTGAAGCAACTATGGAGTTTTTCAGGGCCAAGGAGAATATACTACATGTAGAATTAGTCAACCAACCTAGCTCCTGTTGAGTATGCGTTTCAGTTACTAAGGAAAACTCCAAAGGCCCTTAAAACAATCAAGAACTGGAAATGGCTGCATTACAGGCCTTGCTGGTCATCTCTGAGAAACCCTCTGGGGGTGCCTGTGGGTCATAGATTTTTAAGCAGACTTCAGGCAGTTACTGATTATCAGAAAGTGCTAAATACCACAAGGTTTGTTAAAGATAATTGTCATTTTGTCCAATAAGCTTTGGAAGGACTCTGTATAAAATGATTGGGATTCACCCAATGTAGATGTAAATGTTCCACCCTACACCTTAACCTCAAAGTTAATGTTTCAAATCTAATAGGCTATTAATCAGATCCCAAAAACTGCTATATCACCATCAGTGGAACCAGTGAGACATGTGTCAAGTGCATGGCTTGGTTTTGAACTGTAAAAAAAATAATATTAACAATTCTCCAAATATTAATAATTCTCCTTAATAATAACCCCCCCTGTATACAGTATCCTTTCACCACTTCTTGTCATTAGTTATCTATACAGTAATATACAGAGCTTCCGGTAGCAGAGCTCTGGGTTTAATGAGCTAGCGATAATCCCTAGACGCACTTTTAACACCTATTATAATTCACCCAGTGAAGCCAACTTCTTCACTCTTTAATCTTTAATGATCATGTGTTAAACAACATCTAAGATCCATCGCGCAGCCCAAGTTCAGATGGACAGGCAAACAGACAGGCAGGCAGGTCTCTTTCCCAAACAGCAAACTGGTGCTTAATCTGCTCTTAGACTTTTTAAAGTCAAGCTATAGCATGGCTTAAAGGGTTTTTTTTACCTTGTTAGTTCATGTGGTTAGGTCATATTAAGTATGATTTTTAACCATAATATTTTAATGACAAAATTCTTGTTTAATACACAGTATTATTTCCGGCGCCCCCGGAGCTTCTGAGCTTCTTTCTTATTTTCCTTTTTACTCTCGTAGCTTTTTAACTCACGTCTTAGCAATTTAGATCCAACACCATGCACTACCATTTTGTGCTAGTTCTGGGCAATTTTGTCTTTCACCCGTGTGGAGACCAGGTGAGTGGCATATATATATAGATATATGTATATATATGTACATACATATCACTATTAGTCTACATTTAGTTTACATATAGTTTACACATACATATATGTATGTATCTTATAATACAGATGTCCATATTTTATATTTGTTATATGATTGTATAGTGTACATTTTATACTGTACTGTTGATATTGTATTTTATTGTGTTCTATTGTTTTCTTAATTTTTGCTGCTCTTAATTTTGTACTGTCCACTTTCTGTCGTGATAAAGCAAATTTCCCACTTATCTTATCTTATCTTAGTAGTGACTCTTGCCTGCCTTTGACTTAAATATTTTATCTTAATGCATGATATTATGGACCAATAATCATACGGTCAGCTAAAACAGTTTAAAGGGTGTAAATACGCTACACAAACAGATTTCTCCGGCCTTGCCACTACATACAACAAAGACAGTAAATAATCAAACTGATGTAAACTTTCCTGTCTCTGAAAGCAAGTCTTACAATTCATTAACATTTTTGAATTTTTTTTTTTTATATGGTCAATATCTTTAATGCTCCTCTCTAATTAAAATGTCTATTATCTGGTAACGGAGACAGACACGTTGTGTAGTGCATGTGATGTTTCCATGGACAAACAATTTCAGCTTTGTCTTCTGTGACTCCTGAGAGTAATTGTACTGTAATCTCACCAGTAACTCCTGACAGGTGATCACATTCCTTCAACTAATTTTTAATTAGATGAAAGATCCCCACCCCCACCCCTACCCCCTCACACCCCTTCGCCCACACACTCAACATATGCTGTTGTCTGGACTCTCAATACAGCGCCTCAGTTGTCAAATATACGCATTGCATGAGGGCCGTTCTATTCCTCGTGTCAGTTACGAAGCCCTCAGAGGGGTCCCTTCCGCCTCTCCTCTACCTGACGGTCCCACATGCACTCCATTTCCACAGGGAGCTCCTTTATGGCTAATTTCACTAATTTCCTCCAGCTGCTTTGCGAGATTTGTTTTGCTCCTTCGGGAAAAAAAAGAAAGCTATGGGGAGCTAGGAGAGTAGAAGAGGGGGCCACCCGAAGCTCTCACCCCTCCCTCTCTTTCTCTCTCTAATAATAAGCTTGTTATTTGTTTCCATGCTAATAAAACCACAGCTGCCGCCAAGCAAAGACACCTCAAAGCTGCTGTCGCCATGCAGTCGCTACAGAGACAGAACAAGCGCTATCAAGCTGAGCATTCCGTGACCCTGACAACATGCGGAGACCCAGAGATGCATGTGAGACTAGATGAGGATAGAGCGAAGGAGAGGACCACCATTTGCACTTTCTGAAAGGAGAAGGCCAGGAGTAGATTTTAATGGAATAGGTAAAGAAAGCACAGTGGCACCTATACTTATGTTAAATAGAGCATTTCATGACTTGAAATATCTATGGACCAAAATTTGGTTTCGCCTAATAAGAAATTAAAGCATGCAATAGGCAAAGTACTCACATTCAGAGTGCATTATTAGTTTCAAGTGCGGTTTATTTTACTGTTTATTTTCCTTTTTCTGAGCATACATTAGCAATGCTAACTTAGCATTTTCCAATCTGTCTTGTCTTGATTGGCTAAAAACGTAGTTCAGCTATTTGGAGGTGCCTGGCGTGAATAATCAGATCACTCTGCTCGTAGACCAATCAGAGAAAGCTTCTGACAGAGACCGTCAGAGTATCTGATGGAGAGATGGATGGAAGTCTGTCTTTTAACCATCATGATGTTCTTGATATCAGCCACATGTAGAATATAGTTTTTTTAATGGAGGAAGGAACTCATACTGCATAAATATAAAGAATATAAATAAAAATGTTACCTATTAAATGGTAATATTCCATAAAAGCTTTAATCTAAATAATTAAACATTAAATATTAATATAAAGAATATAAATTAAAAACAATTACTCTAATAAGCACTACTCGAAACATTACTCTAATAATAACGGATATAAATGCTTCACTTTCTACATATTTCTGTATATTCTTTCATATAAGTCAATGGACTCTTCCTACTTTGGCTGTTAACATCATGCTTTCACATGGACACTCAAGAAGAATAATCATAGGTTGAGTAAATGGAGAAAGCAGATAACCACTTTTGTTCAGTATTTATACATACATCCCTCTGTTTGCTTTTGTGCACTGACGTGCATTGTTTAGCTCCTATGTGTTGTTCCTTTTGCTGTTTTCCTTTTGTGTCTGCTTTGTTCTTACTTTCCCTTTTATTTGTTTGTTTGTCTTGTAAGTGCCTTTCTGTTTTGTTCCCATTCATGGATTCCCCCATCTCTCTCCTTGCCATTCAACCCCTGTTATAGACCCAGGATGTAATAAACATGACTCTGCATGTCTGTCTAGCTTGCCACCATGTAGCTAGGAGATTTTTGCCAGCATTTTGTAAAACTTGTCCAACCTTGCAGCTGTAGTTACAAAGGAATGCAGTTGGAAGCAGAGAATGCATTGGTCAATTGTGAAAGCCCTGGGCTCGCTGACCCAATCCTGACCAACAACATATTACATTTTGACTGCTTTATCCTGTACAAACCAAAGCACAAAAGAACAAAAACAATGAACTGAAAACCCCTCAGACATCTTATTTAGAGCAACAGTCTCAAATCTTGAATCCTTTAAAGAGACAGACAAAGAAACAAAACTGACTCTTGCCTTCACTCCAAAGGTCTATTATTTGAAATTGTGTTTGACACCAAGGGTGTTTCACACACTGATTATTGTAATGGAGTATTATCAGTTGTGGGAATGTGAATCACCTGAATAGCTAAAAAAAGGGACTAGATTAAGTGGAACACTGGAACACTAAATGCTTCTGGAAAATAAAGTAAAAGTAAACCAGCTGGTAAACAGAATGAATGAAAGGCCCATGGCATATTCTATTTAAAAAGATGGATTCTTTGTCAGTTAATTTGATTTTCAGTACAATCTGGGTCACATTAATGATGCCACACATTTGAGGTTGAGTATGACATCACATTTGGGTATCAGAGCATAACCACCAGGGCCCTCTAGGCCCTTTTACAGTGTTTTAAAGAGCTCTTTCAGTTAAACAGAAACAAAACTAAATTCTTGAAACAGAAATAAGAGGTTTTCCCTCAATGTATCTTTGTACATACAGTCAAGAGTTTTTCTCTTATTTTGAGAGAATGATTTAAGATTTTGGGCCTGAATTTGATTACCTCTTAGAGGTCTACCTTTAAGAGCTTTTGTTGGCCACTGTTAGCTTTCAGATTTTTTATAATTACATTACATCATATTAAGTACATTACAATACATTAATTTGACCAAGACTTACAACACGAGGAACACTGAAGCTTCAGGACAGTGTGAGAGCCAGAGGTGAGTTCTAAGTGCTAAAAGCTTATGTAGGAGCAGTGCAAGAAGATAGATGCTCTCTGAACAGATGAGTCTTCAGAAGGTTTATGATGATAGAGAGGATATTGCTGCTCTGGTCAGGTTAGGCAGCTCATGCCACCAGCGGGGAACCATGAAAGAGCCCAGTCTGGACTGGGTTTGCCTTGTGTGTAGGGAAGGCAGAGGCAGATGATGTTCCTTGGAGGAGCCAGGGGAGCGAGTAGGAACGAATAAAAATGATTAAGGTAGCTGGGTGAAGGCTCAGATGTCACTCTGTAGGTGAGTTAGAAGCTTGAACTGAATAATTTGAGTATTAATAGATGATTTATGTTTGGCTATCTAAGTGGAACTTAATGTTCAGCTCAAATCAGAGAAATCCATTTTTCTATGCTGTAGCTAATGAAAAGAACTACAACTGATCTCTTACAACAGTGTGGCCTATGAGATTAAATTCCGCTCACACATATAATTGATCAGCCAAGGCATGTTTGGAATTGTCATGTCGTGGTACTGTGACGGCTGGCAGCCGCTAGAGGCCGCCCGGGTCTTTTTTGAGTGGGATTCCTGAGCACACTGGGTTTGAGTTTGTTTATTATGTGTTTCAGCTGCCGTTGTGCTCAGGAGAATGAATGCTTGTGTTTTGATTGGGTTTTGGGGTTTGGTGTTTATTATTTAAGTTAGTCTGTGGTGGACTTCAGTGTCGGTCCACCGTCATACTCGTGTGATTTATGTTCCAGTTTCTTAAAGTCCTGATTTTGTGTTCTGTTAGGCCCTCGTGCCTGTTTCTTTGGTTTGAGTACTAAAAATAAAGTTTTTGAAATGGAAGTCTGCGTTTGTGCCTGCCTTCAATGCCAGGAGAGAGAGGGGAACCATGATAGGAATCAAAATTTGGTTAAGAACTAACACTTTTCGGCTGATCCATTCAAAATGTGAAAAAAAATTACAAAAAAATGAACATTCTCTAATTTATGAGGTAGTTTCATTTTTATGGAGAGAGACAGAATATCAACCAAAAATCAAGAGCAAACATGTTACATAAAAGTTATGAATTGATTCGCATGTCATTGAGTGAAATAAGTATTTGATCCCCCACAACCCAGCCAGACTTCTGGCTCATACAGACTGGCTGTGTGCCCATGTTGTGCACAGATTACAGCCAATCTATCAATTACAGATACTCCTGATCTGAACTTATTATGTGTATAAAGCACACCTATCCACAGAATCAGTTTCTTCCATTCCAACCTCTCCACCACCATGGGCAAGACCAAAGAGCTGTCAAAGGTCATCAGGGACAAGATTGTAGACCTGCATGATGCTGGAATGGGTTACAAGACCATCAGCAAGAAGCTTGGTGAGGCGGTGACAACTGTTGGTGTGATTATACGGAAAAAATATAAAATGACCATCAATTGCCCTCAGTCTGGAGCTCCATGCAGTATCTTGCCTCATGGGGTGAGGACAATCATGAGAAAGGTGAGGGATCAGGCTAGAACTACATGGGAGGAGTCTGTTAATGATCTGGAGGCTGTTGGGACCACAGTCACTCAGAACATCATTAGTAACACACTACATCATAATGGACTGAAATCTTGCAGTGCACGCAAGGTCCCCAGGCTCAAGAAGGCACATGTGCGGCCAGTCTTCTCTAAATGATTCAGAAAAGACTTGGTAGAAAGTGCTGTGGTCAGATGAGACCAAAATCCAGCTCCTTAGCATCAATTGGACCCGCCGTGTTAGGAGGAAGAGAAATGCTGAGTATGACCCGAAGAACACCATCCCCACGGTCAAGCATAGAGGTGGAAACATTATGCTTGGGGATGTTTTTCTTCTAAGGGTATAGGATGACTTTACTGCATTGAGGGGCCAATAGATGAGGCCATGTACTATAAAATCTTGGATGAGAACCTCTTTCCCTCAGCCAGAACACTAAAGATGGGTTGTGGGTCTTCCAGCATGACAATGACCCAAAACGAGTGGCCAAAAGGAGTGGCTAAAGAAGAAGCACATTAAAGTCCTGGGGTGGCCTAGCCAGTCTCCAGGCCTCAATCTGACAGAAAATCTGTGGAGGAGCTGAAGCTTCAAGTTGCCAAGCACCAGCCTAGAAATCTAAAGGATTTAGAGAGTTTCTATAAAGAGGAGTGGGCCAAAATCCCTCCTGAGACGTGTGCAAACCTGGTGACCGACTACAAGAAACGTCACTGCTGTGCTCGCCAACAAGGGTTTCTCCACCAAGTACTAAGTCATGTTTTGCTTGGGTATCAAATACTTATTTCACTCAGTGAAATGCAAATCAATGTATAACTTTTATGTGACATGTTTTTTCTTGATTTTTGGTTGTTATTTTGTCTCTTTCCATAAAAGTGAAACTACCTCATAAATCAGAGACTGTTCATTTTTTTGTAAGTCAGCAAACTTACAAATTCAGCAGGGGATCAAATAATCATTTCACCCCACTGTATATAATAATGACAAAAGTATTTGTCAAAAAGAAATAATGCACCCTCCCCTTTTCCTCTTCAGGGACTCCAGGAGGCTATACACTGGTTCTTCTCTCCATCACCTCAGAAATATAGATAATAACTGTAGCATGTGTATGTAATTTAATTCATTCAAAGGTTAGACACACGTTACACAAAATCATCCTATTTGAGGACATGCTATATGATAAAATCTTGTTTTCCTCATTCACTTTTATGTGATTTAGTAACAAGCTACATGGCCTTTTTTTTTTGAGGCAAGAAGACTAAAATAATTTATAACAGATTATCCAAGTATAAAAATGTGCCAGATATAGACATTTTGGGCAACACCCAAATGGACACAGTTTGGGGAAGAACCTTTTCTATTCCAGCGTGACTGTGCCCCAGTGCACAAAGCAAGCTCCATAAAAACATGGCTGGACGAGTTCTGCGTGGAGGAACTTGACTGGCCCACCCAGAGCCCTGACCTCAAACCCAAAGGATTAAGCTAGCTGGGTGAAGACTCAGATGTCACTCTGTAGGTGAGCTAGAAGCTTGAACTGAGGAATTTGAGTATTAATAGATGATTTATGTTTGGTTATCTAAGTGGAACTTAATGTTCAGCTCAAATCCAGAGAAATCCATTTTTCTGTGCTGTAGCTAATGAAAAGAACTACAGTACAACTAATCTCTTACAACAGTGTGGCCTATGAGATTAAATTCCGCTCACACATATAATTGATCAGCCAAGGCATGTTTGGAATTGTCATGTCGTGGTACTGTGACGGCTGGCAGCCGCTAGAGGTATACTTAAAGTGTAATTAAAGTCCTTGTTAACGTAATGGCTAGGCATCCCAATACTTTTTGTCCATATAGAGTACAAAGTTATTATTATTTTAAATGAACAATGCACTCCAAATATAATTATTATGGAGTTTTTTGTAAATCTTTCCCAACCTGGGCAGAGCATAGATGGGTCCAATAACAAAACTATTACAAGAATTTCACAATAATATTACGTTGTGATTTAATACAAGAATGCATGTCTGTTCACTGTTCCACACCTAGCAGTGATATGGACATCTATTACTCTGTTATGTCCCTAATGTCTCACACTAAAGCTCCAGGAGCACACCTAAACTCACCGCTCCCGGCTAGAAAATGTCTGATACGGCCAGTGAAAACAAGCATTTGATAGCTTTAATCGCTGCCAAGAAGCACAGTAGGATGCCTAGCTGTCGTGCCTTTGGAAGCACAGGGGGGGAGAGGCACTACCTGAAGCGATGCTGGGTTGAATTACTTTCCAGTCAGTCTCTTGAAGAAAAAAAAAAAGAAAAAAAGGGAAGAAAAGGACAGCTAGTGAAGTATCTACATGAATTCTTCTTACAAATTAAATAGAATTTGTCAGATTGTCAACATGTTTAAGTTGAAACCAGGCAGTGAAGGAAAAGGACACGTGGAGTTCTTGGTTTACTGCAGCACAGAAGAAAGTTGATTTAAATGTTTACCAAGTAATGTATGAAATTCATATTCTGTGATTTTTATATCCTTTTTTAAATTTTAGTCTTTTATTCAATCTTCCAAATACAGCACTGACATTACCATTGCCATGAAGAGATCTACTTGGTCTGCAATGACGTTTGGGTAGGTATGTTATAAAATGACATCCACGTGAATGTCAGGAACCAGTGTTTCATTGTCCAAAACATTGCCAGCTTGCCTTCTTCCCAAAGGGCATCCTGATTCCATCCTGTCCTCAGGTAAGCAACATGCACCTGATCATCCATATGATATAAAAGAAAACATGGTTCATCAGACCAGGCCACCTTCTTCCCTTGCCACATATATATATATACATGTATGTATGTATGTATATATATATATTATGGCAAGCCGTTTAGGAAAAAAAATATATATATAACCTCTGAAAACTCTGAATATATGGAATGAAGTCTGAATATATGGAATGAAGTCTGAATATATGGAATGAAGTCAGAATATATGGAATGAAAGTCTGAATATATGGAATGAAGTCCGAATATATGGAATGAAGTCTGAATATATGGAATGAA
>JBBIGA010000001.1:29018453-29029231 GCA_037576975.1 Alestes dentex | reverse complement strand
TGTGTGTGTGTGTGTGTGTGTGTGTGTGTGTGTATATATATATATATATATATATATATATATATACATTAGTTTATATACATTAGTTGCTCGTGCTTGTGTTCTGTTCTGTGGAAGAACAATGTGCTGGAAGAACAATGTGCTGATGCTGGATATTTTTCCCTTAGATAGCACTAAGCCACTTCATGGTCTGATCCATCGGCGTCAGTATGTGATGCAAAGGTCTTGTTGCTCAACAGAATGTACAGTTTACTGAATAGTTAAAGTGGCAAGGTGCTTTTTTTTTTCTTTTTTCTTCGTTCTCTCGTTTTTAAACTTGGGCCTTCTCCCAGTTGCCCGTTGCACGTATTTCCTGATTGTATTGATTAATACGGGCCTACAGGTTTGTTCTTTCTCTGTTTAGAAGAGCACTGGGCAAATCGAAGCCAGCCACTCTGTGTGTAGTGCAGCTGAGCTGACTTTGTCATTCGTCGCTTTTTACGCAGATGTTGATTTTGAGGCGTGGAGGAAATTTGAATAATGCTTAATGAACACCATATTTGAGGATCATTTGCTTTGTTCGTTTGCTTTATTTATACTCCGATGCCTGCTGGCTGCTGGCTGGGATAATGCAGTGCCAGATTATGTGGTGGACTTTTCGACTTGCTTGTTGTTAGTGATTAGTTGGTGCTGCTTGGTGATCTAAATGGATATTTTTGCAAAAGACATGCCTGGTTCAAAAATACACTGAAACATCCTTTACAGGGGACATTTTCTACACATTCTGTACACATTTTAGTGCACAATTTCTATTTATTAACACATTGGAAATATAACAGTAAAAATTAAAGGGCATTAAAGTCTACAGATGTGTAGAGGATGTGTGCTTATTTAGAAAACACCCAAACTTTTGCATGACAGTATATATCTGTTACTTTTGGTGACTTATTCTGACAAGGTACCATTTTATAATGTACTATATTTCATTTTAAAAGGGCCTTTAATAATACTTTTACAGTAATTCAGTTCAGCAATATTTGAGGTTTAGTGCTCAATATAGGCCCTGACCAAGAGCAACACATTCTGTATTACAGTGCTCTATAGAGCTTTCTGGTGAAAATCTAAACAAAGGGAACACTGTTGTATTCCGTTTATTTTTCCAAATTACTCATGCTGTCATCGCTTGAATACATGCTTGTCCTGACTGGCCCGCATGGAGTTTTATTTGGAAGTGTGCTACAAATTTCAAGGATGGAGATTTGGGTAGATTTACTCAGGAAACAGCTTTGCTTAATGGTATTCAGTAGGATGGGGGATGTGTAGGCATATTATACTCATCTAAAACTCCGTTTAATAGGCTCCTGCAGGTTTTGTGACTACACTGTGGATTCCCTTGTTGCTCGTACTTGTAACTCATCGTTTGAGCTGTTCGGGGGATGTACGGTGGTATTAAAAAAACCTGAACACCCCCCCCCCCGAACAATATTTTGTTTCTAAGTGAAAATAAGCTCTATAGGAAAATGAGCTCTATAGGAAAAAATACAGCATAAAAAAGCTATTACTTTTTTAGGTATTACTTCTACAATATGTTAAATTTAGCACATAAACAGTAACTGTACATTAAAATGTGCAGAGGAGTGCTGTCTGTAGAGGGTGTGTGTTTGTTAATACAAGATAATCGGCAAAACAGAATTTGAGCACGGGTGCACAAACTTTTGCACACTGCTGCAGATTTGGAAAGCAAAACCAAATGCTTAGGACGGAATATTGTTTTTAATGATGTACTATTCAGTATTCAGTACTTTTAGCGGTCAAACAGCTCATCAGCTGGATTTAGACCCTTTAAAATGTTTTGGTGTGGTGAGGCAGGGCAGGGAACTCCACAACTGACATTGGCACTCTTGACTCTTGCAACACTACAAACGGCAATTGCATCAAACACATCAGGCCGTTCTTTCCTTCTGAGTGGTTTGCATACCTCAACTAGACACCTGAAAGCATTTGTTTGTGTATTCGCGAAAAGGTTAAGGTTATTGTTGGAAAGGAGTCACTGAAAGTCACACATGCATCAAAACCCTGATGTAGGTTTGGTTTTTTTAATGTGTTGTAATTATGCTCACACAGAATTGGAGAAGTGCTATTATGAAAGCAAAAAAAAGTAGAGAATTCAAGAATTAACTACCAACAGTCGTCTTTTGTGTTTTTGTGCGTAGGCAACATTCAGAACAGACGGAAAATGGGGCTCTCAGATTCCTTTGCCGTCTCATTAAAAGCAGGATTTTTTTGAAAAAAAAAAAAAAAGTTTAGGAGCGGGCCAGTGGCGGAGGCTGATGACATTGTCCTGTTCCTCTCTTGCCACATTCCACTGGGCTGACAGAGAGAGAGGGAGGGAGAGAGAGAGAGAGGGAGAGAGGCAGAGCAGGCCTGTCTGGGGGGAACATGGGCAGCAGGCGGGTCTTGGCTGGCTCCCTCTCTTCTTCTCTCCACGGAATAAAAGGGAATGTGTCTGGGTCTACTTTTGTGCAAGCACTGCTGTGTGCCTCTCCCCCTGGCCTCTGCAGAGCGAACGGAGGGAAAAAAAATGGAGCGAGACTTGCCAAAGCGGCTGTAAATGGGAGTACACTGTACATGCAAAAGAAAGGGTGGAGAAGGAGCTTGTGAGAAATATCCAAGACATGGAGTGAGCGAGAATTGATAGAACTGATAGGTGAAGAGAGAGAACAGCAGGGGGAAAAGGTAACTGGAAATCTACAACAAGCTTGTGTTTATATGGTTTCACAATCTTTATACTGAATGGTGTCTTACTTTACTGAATGGAGATGCCTTTACTTCAGTCTTACTAGTGGCGACTGATGGACCACTCCTAGCTGATTGGGAAAATAGGAATTATGATTTAAAAGTACTGTATTTTGTTTATCATCTTGTCTTTGTGTGATGTAGTGATGTATTTGATTTGATAAAGGGGAATTCTACCCCTTTTCAAAAATTCAGTATAATTAAATTGTTAAAATTCAGAGTTTGAATGGAATTGGTTTATTGTAGAGAAACTGACTCAGATTTCTGTGCCATGGTGGTGAATGGAACCAGGAGTCACCATGTCTACAGCACAAATGCAAATAATGTATTACCCAAAGTGTCAGTTGAACCTGGATGTGTCTTCTGTGTTTTCATGTGCAGTGTTGATCATAGTAAAATAGTGCTAGATCTGCAGTTTAGCCTTATAGCTCTTTGCATGTATATGTGCATTTAAGCTCAAACATTTATATCAAAACTATTGTACAGGATTTTCTGAGCCAATGTCTGTTACAAACAATGTAATGTACCCTGAAAGGTTTTAAGTGGTCCTTAAGATCTCGCCACGCATCTTAACTGAGATTTAAAGCTACATTTAAAGGGGAAAGCAGCATATTTGTACCTTTTCAACACATTTTAAAATACGAAATTAAAATAAAAGGCTCAAGTCAAGGCAGAAATCAGTGCAACTGTAAAAATATAACTGTAAAAGAATATGATACAATTAAATTCCCTACATAAAGGTAAGGAAGATATGCCTTTGAGACTCCCCAGTGAGTGTTTGTACCCTGAACGGTGGTGTTTTTCTGAGAGTATAGAGTCATCTTTACTGTTCCATGTAATAACTTCCTGTGAAGTGGCCTTTAGAGGCGTTCAAAGCTGCGGATGCTGCTGTTATGAACAGCACTTTCCCTGGAAGGGGGCCTTTCACGTGAAGCCACACCTGAAAGACTTTACATCTTAATTATCAAAATAAAGAAATGCTGGGAGATCAGCGCAATTTCCTTTTAAATGATACTGGCATTCACTCCTTTTTTCAGAGGTCCAGATGGTCCAGTGCCTTTCAGCATACGACTTTTATTACTGCTAAAGAAATCTGGAAGCTCTGCCTTTAGGCCCTCACACTCATTACTACAAGGCTGCGGGCTGTTACATGCTCTCATAACTGCATAACTGTGGGTGTATGTGTGTGTAAAGCTTAGAAACCTGCATTTTGTTATCTTGCCCTTGAATAAGGCGAGTCCCCAAGCAGTGATGAAAAGATGGCAGAAACATGATGTGACGGATGATGATATGATAATAACATGGTGTGATAGAAATCAGCACTTTTGAGTCTGGAATTTATAAGGCCTATCGTCCAGCAGAGCTGTGGTTCATTATAGAAAAGCCTCTGAAAAGCCACATATCTGAAAGTGGGGTAACTGGTCGTGCTTTCTGCTTTATGCAGCTTCAGTAGTTAAAATGCAAAATGACTTCGTAAATTATGCTTACATCCCCGTTAAACATGTCGTCTAGCTCAGAAATGCACAAATACAGGGAGTGGGCCATCTATAGACGTGCAAATGGCCAAGACCTTGCGGGAGTATTGCTCTGTTTGTTTGCTGCAGCATGTTTTGTTTCCATAGAGATGGTACTTAAGTAAAAATGAGCTCAAACCAACCCCTCTCATGGTCTCTCCTCCAGCTCTGGTCAAGGGCGTGTGTGACATGATGCCCGGACAGATCCCTGACCCCTCAGTGACGGCAGGCTCTCTGCCCAGCCTCGGCCCACTGGCAGGCATCTCCGCTACCACGCTAACAGACCAGCTTAAATACGCCGACCTGTGCAGCCTGGGGGCCATGCTGTCCCCGCTGCACCTACTAGGCAAGCTGGGCAAACGGCATCTTCCCATTAAAGCAGAGGTGAGGCACTGAAGTGGTTTAACTTGCTTCGGTAGTGTTTGCCTAATAAATTTAGCTTGAGGCTTCAGCTGACTGCTGGACTTTTAGGTTTTGGTGGGCTGGTTAAATGATACTGTGAATTCAAAGCACTATCCGGAACATCACATTACACAAAAATGTGTTATTGTTTGTTAATTTAATGTTTGCTGCTTTATTTATTGTTTAAAACGCACAGTGTCAGTTTGAGGTTTCTGAAAACATCTATAACAGTCATAATATAAAAGAATTCTAATTATACCGTCTCTTTTAAAGGGTCCAAATCCTTCATTTTTTGTGTTTAATTTTCACTGTAAAGTCCACTTGTAACATTGTTGTGGTTGTAAGTGCCAAAACACATATGTATTCCATTTTGGCACGACCATTTTCCAGTTTCTCTTTACCGCTTAGAATTTTTGTTTCCCTGCTTTTATGTAAATAACCTCTGCTCTGATCGGCTACCCTCATTCAAAAAGCAGTCTGGGCTGAAATACTCCTTATAATAGGGCTTCCATGGACTGACTTGGTAGATAAATGCAAATATGACATCACAAAAACATTGCATTTTTAATGCAAGCTTAACATTACATATTACATATGCTTTTCATTCCAAAAGATATTATAAACCATTTAGTTTTCAATTAAATGGGCCCTTTAAATTATGCTCAGGTTCATCAGCAATGCAGCAGATACATATAGAGGAAGGAATTTACAAGAAAAACAACTCCATCTAGTGGACAATCACAGAGGACACATTTCTGCACACAGTCATGTGAAAAAATCTCCGGGCATATGGGAAGGCCCGTAAAACCAGTTACATGCGTATTTACTACATTTAACTTCCTTTAACCAGGCATATTTAAACAATATTTTGTTAACAACTTGGCAACTGTACTTATCCATTCATCTGTACTGTACTTACTGTACTTATCCATTCATCTGAAAGACTGATATTTCCATCCCTTCTTAGAAGGATGAAGAAGAGGAGAGGAGGAAAAGAAGACGAGAGAAAAACAAAGTGGCAGCAGCACGATGTCGAAACAAAAAGAAAGAACGGACGGAGTATCTACAGCGGGTGGGTATTCTTATGTACTCTAAAAGATAAGAGTAAAATAATAGTGCTTCTTGTGGCCGTAGTGACTGATATGTAAATCTATACTGAGTTCAAACTACAGTTAAAAAAGTAACTAAGCTTTGTATAACCCATTGGCACAGTTATTGCCATATTACAGCACTAGAGAATGCCAATGCACCAATAGTACTAACACTACATCAAACCAGGCAGATCTCATTGTTTGTGTATTCTCAAACTGTGGCATCAGGAGTCAGAGCGTCTGGAGATGATGAACTCAGAGCTGAAAGCACAGATCGAGGAGCTGAAGCACGAGCGCCAGCAGCTCATCCTCATGCTCAACCGTCACCGGCCCACGTGCATCGTGAGGACGGACAGTGTGAAAACCCCTGAGAGTGAGACTAACCCCTTGCTTGAGCAGCTGGAGGCTAAATGAGGAGGCGCAGAGGATCAGAGTGGTGCCTTTCCACAGTTACTGTTTACAGGTTAGCTTCCATACAGCTAGCTAGAAGCACTTAGCTCTAAACTCTTGGACATTTAAGGAAGAATGAGTGTAGCACTCCATCCTGAAAGCTTCGAGTTTAAGAGCCTTTGTGGAACACCCCCCTCCCCCAAAACTCCACCTCCACCCACCCATCCAGCCACGATGACATGTCCCAATCAGATTGGGTTATGTGCTGACAGTTACGAATTTGTATTACTGTTACTTTTTCTATTTGTGGTCATTCAGTGCCTAATAGGTTCATCATCATCATCCAACGGAATGAACAGATAAGAGGTTCGGAGGAGTGACAGCACTCACTTCCTCACGGTGTCATGTCTGATGATAAAGGTCAGCAGACTCAGCATTGCCATTCATGTTTATGGCCTTTCACCAACATAACTGGATGATTTGTGGCCTACTACACTCCATGTGTCTTTATGATACTGAGTCATGACTTGCCCACAATAGCATTTTTTTTTTGACGCAGGCGTCATGTATGCACATATATATTAACTGTTTACATCAATCTGTTTTATTAGTTACCTACAATTTATATATATTTTCTGATTTTTATACTTCTTGTACATTACATTATATGGACTGTTATCACTAGATGTGATACATTTTATATTTCTGCAACAAATAGTTATATAACCCTTTTTTTCTGTGACTTACTCATTTTTGTTTAATGGCTGTGAAGAAGTGCAAATGCAACAAATATTAAACAGGACTCGAAATGTTATTTTGCAATATACAAACATGTATTTGGGTAGTATATTCTACAGTCCTTAATGATTAAATCCATTCATTTTCAACAGTCTGATACCTCCGGTGCATTTTCCCGTGTCTGGTTTTTCCCTCAAATGAATAAGAAAGCCACATTTGTATTAAATAACTTGTTACATCATATGAAATAATACTAAATGAAGCGCAAAAATGCGAAAATAAAAATTCAACATCTGGATATCAGTCAGCCAGACTGTACACAAAGTCGTTCCATGGTCTGCAGTTAATTACTCACTGACTTTGATTGAAGGTATTGACTAAATAATGTATACAGTTGAGGAATGGTGTGTGTGTGTGCGGCCTGTGGTGTGCTGTGCCCAATGGGATAGGCTTTGGATACCCACGACTCTAGTAAGGATTAAGCGGTTACAGAAAATGAATGACTGAATGAGTATGTACAGTGGTGTTTAGATGCTTGAACACACCTGTTAATGTTTGATTTTCTGGGTGCAAAGAAGTTACACCATCTCTGTAACAAACGTTCAACGCATTTCAATACACAAGTATTATTTATATGCTGAATTTAACATAGGCCTACTGGTAGTTTGGGTACCACTTTTGTCAGTTCTTAGTAAGAACTCCCCTTTAGCTTTAAACAACCTCTTAAATGTTTTATCCACTTTTTCTTACAGAATGCTTACGTCCAATAACATTTTTAAAAATTAGCCTTCAGATGGTGAAGGACATGTACCTTAATGTGTTGTTCTTTTAGTCGTTCAAGGATGATTCTGATGGAGGTTTTGGACCAACTTTTCTTCTTCAGTTTCTCCACTGTGTGTGTGACATTAGCCTCCAGGCTTTATTTGTATTTAGTAAAATCCTTCCTTGATTCTATTCCCAGAGCATTAACTATGACTCTGGCTGCCACCCAGTTCCAACACCTAACACATACCCATCATGCTTAACATTTCACAGAATGTTCTTTCATTGGAATGATCTTTTTTCTCCAAATTTACCACAGCACCTGCTATCAGAAACCCTCAGGTTTGTCTCATTGTAGCACTGAAGACTTCTGACATGTGTGATATCACAAATTTCTCTATGATGATCCTTCCATGTAAATGATGTTTGTGTAATGACACTGCAGAGTCAGCCAGTGCATCGTTATTCCTGTGCCAGCCTAATCTTCCTGCAGATTCTTGCCAATGATGTGGGAGTTTTGCTTTACGGACCTCACCAGTCTACGAGCTGTGTTTTCTTGATCTACCAGACGTTCGCTTGACTTTAGTAGTTCTTCTTAACTTCCATTTCTTAATGGTATTTCAGAGAAAATTACAATCACGAAGTGTTTAGAAATATCCTTTTAGATTATACTTCTTTTGCTTTGTATTGTGAGTTATCTTTAGTTTTAGGTCCTCTGTGGGCTGCTTTGATGAGCCCACAGCTGTAAAGACAACACCCTGAGAGGCTTGAAGTCTCACCTAATTTATTACTCTCTGGAGTTCACCTGACCTGAATTACCACAGTTTTAAAACAGTGGGGGTTTTAGAACATGGTGCACTGATGTAAAATATGCAGGGGAACATGAGACAGTCATCACACATTTCACTTCCACTTCCGTGCTGCTATAAGAAGCACGAACCAGACTGGCCATTCTCCTCCTGCATCAACAAGACATTATGACCCAGAGAACTGTTGCTTGCTGGATATTTTCTCGTTTTAGGAGACAAAGCCATGCCACTTTCAAAGTCGCTTAAATCACATTTCTTCCCCATTCTGAGCGTCTGTTTGAACTTCAGCAGGTGATGTTGATGGGTATTCCAACAAGACAACGACCCCAAACACACAAGTAAACCAGCAACATCTTGGTTCCAGACCAACAAGATTGACGTTATGGAGTGGCCAGCCCAATCCTCGGACATTAATCCAATAGAAAACTTGTGGGATGACATCAAAAATGCAGTTTCTGAGGCAAAACCAAGAAATGCAGAAGAACTGTGGAAAGTAGTCCAATCATCCTGGGCTGGAATACCTGTTCACAGATGGCAGAATTTGATCGACTCCACAAAATACAGATGTATAGCAGTTCACAGAAACTGGTTATACAACAAAATATTAGTTCAGTGATTCAAAAGAAAGCAAAATCTTAAAACATTTTTCAGTTTATACAGTGAATTTTTGAGTTTGTAAAGAAGAATGCGGAAACTGCTATTTTTTGAACAGTCTAAAATTCACTTTTCTTCACTTTCTGTAAAGCAGGGGTGTCAAACTCATTTACACAACGGGCCGAAAAGTCGCGGGCCAGCCACGATTAACAGTTATTGAACAGTGTAGTACTGACATATTATGGAGGGTTAGGAGTGCCAATATTAAATATATAAATATATCAATAATTAAATAATTAAATGTGTCATTGTTTAAAATGAGAAATATAAGGATAAATACTTAAATGTGTCATTAAATATTTATATATTGCACATTTAATTAATTAACAATGTTTTTATTTCCCATTTTAAATAATTAATGACACATTTAAGTAATTATATTTTTATTTCCCATTTTAAATAATTGAAGCAATATAATTAATTATATTTTTATTGTTTCATATTTAATGACACATTTAAGTAATTATTTAATTTTGGCAACGTTCTGCACATCATGAATTAATTTTATCTGTCAGTCTTGGCCCATCAGTGTCAGTGGGCTGAGCAAACGCTGACCTGCCGTGATCTCGTTCAGACGATTGTTTTGGTCTGAAGCTGTGTCTTTGATAAGAGATATTGATGAGATATTTTAGAAGTTGCAAACAATAATGAAACAGGTGATGCTGACCCTGAATATGTGGCAGGTAAAGCGGAGGAATTTCTTGGGGCTGTCTGAGTTATTTTGGCTCTTTCAGAAGAAGATTTTGTCCCTCAAGTGTTTGCGAACTTTGAGAAAGTACTTAGGCGCTTCTACGACGCTGAAGTTGGCCACTTGTTCGCAGCTCCCGATTCGTCTGGCTTCTTATTCGGCGGCGTGTGAATCCAAGGCTGAAGTTTAGCTCCTTATTCGCCGCGTCATTTTGAGGAGTGTTGCAAATGTAATAAAACCTTTTAACAGTGAAGTACTGCGCGTGGTGGTCTGTGTTTTTTTTTGTTTAGCTCATTCTTATAAAATTTTGCTTAAGATTGAACACATTTATGACATGCATAATTCCCAGCACACAGCAGGGATTCCACTGCATGGTGCACATTCATTCGAATAAGAAGCCAGGTGTCCCAGATCATTTTGGAGGTTTAAACCACTTTGGGCCGGGCAAATATCAACTTCCCACCACATGATTTAATACGTGTAGTACAGAGGCATGACCACGGTGGGGCTGTGGTGGATCCAGCAGTTTAAGCTAGTTGGTATAGTTCGGTTAATTCATTCATTCGTATTCATTAAATACAGATTCAAAGTAAAGTTCTAGTTATTCGAGACAGAATTTAAAAATAACAGGGGCAACTCCATATTAAAGTCCATGTAGGTGGACTTTGATTGAATGGCAAGCGTCCCAATAGTTTTGTCCATATAGGATATGAGCACAGATGTGTTTGTGCTTTCTTGAGGGAATGCAGTCGTGATACACTATGATACATTTTGAGTATGGGCCTGTTCACAGATAAACCTGTTAAGGTTTTTAGGTCTATATTAAAAGACTAAAAGGGATAATAAAACCGTAAAACGTTCCGTAGAAAAGGAATGTTCTCCCCGTCGGGGAATCGAACCCCGGTCTTCCGCGCGGGAGCCGGCAATAGTTAAGCTTAACTCTCTTAACTTTTCC
>JBBIGA010000001.1:28997143-29013167 GCA_037576975.1 Alestes dentex | reverse complement strand
TCTAAAAAGGAGTTGATATTTTGTGAGCTGGTTAGAAGAACACAGGTTTGGTTTCAGATTTCTGCTCATTGCCTCCAATCATTGTGTGGATATATAAAATTCCATAAGCAGCACCAACTTATTTAATCTAATGAAGTAAAACGAGCCAAACCAGGGATTTGATTGTAGCTAAAATTAATATTGGACTTCCATGAGGAAAGAAGTCTGGAAATGGTTAGGAGAACACTTTGCCACGCATAAAACCACTCTTTACTGTAATAATGTTAATTATATTGATTGTAATATTAATGTTTTAACACTGACTTAACACTACTGTACAGTAATAAACAGGTTTTGAGTTTTGCCTAAAACTTTTGCATAGTACTTTATGCAGTGTCTAAATAGATGAATTTTACTAATATGTTAATATGTTCATGCATCAAAAGGAGGAAGACACAAAGAAATACCCAAAGAAGCAGGTTAATGAAAAACATATTTTAATTTTCGGTGTGATATTGGATTCTGAGTTCAAGGTCCTCTGATACACAGCGTCTAGATATAGTGGCAGACAGTGTTACCAAATTTTAGGTTGCACAAATAAACACACATAAAGCACCATACAAACTGTGCAAAACATGCTTAAGCCTATCTTCATGATTGAGTCAGGGACGTCATTTATGAAGTAATAAAAAGGCATTTATACGTCGATCATCTCCCACTGGGTAGACATTTGCAGTCTGCCATCTTTTTTAAAGCAGCACACCTAAAAGACCAAAATGAAAGAAATGGCCTGTCTGGTTTTGGCCCAGTTTGGCAGCAGCCTTTGCTGTGCTTTTCTGTCCTCTCGCACCGCCTGCCATGAATACTGAAACCGTCAGAACATTTAATTATACCCAAACATACATGGTACTCAGAGGCCTGGTTCATTGATGGAGCACTTTCCACAAAAGACTGTAATTGTGAAGACAATTGAAAATTTTCACTTTCTATATCTTTTCTGTTCCTTTTGATTTTTCGATACTGCATTGAAATCATTAGACCCTTAGAGTCATGTTCACCAATGCAAAAAGGCTTTTGTTGAGTTAGGTAATAAAGTACCTACAGGGCAGAGTATCACCATGGATTTAATTTTGTAGTTTACACATTTGACTTGTCGATGAACACTGCTTAAAAACATCTATAAAATCTTTATTTAATATATAAAATATATTAAATATTTATCTCTGTCCGTAGTGTGAAAGGGTCTAATCAGCACTGATTCTAGATGGGTTAATCAACCACCATACTGTAATTCTCTTGCATCTGTTAAACAGAATACTGTAAAGGAGTCTTTGTTTCCCCCAAACTGACACCGGCGATGTCAAAGCTCAGGAATGCAAAGTGACTGGCCTCCAGAATTGCTAATCCGGGTTCACGAGGGAGTGCTTGCACTATTATCACGCCATCTGAGTACTTACTATTAATGCCCATTTTATTTCACTTCAGTACTGCTGGACTTCCCCTAAAATCATAATCAAAGGCAGGGCTAGTATCTGCCACAGCAGCGCTTGAGCCAAGGTTTAATAAACTTCTATTGCTAACATCTGGGTTTCTTGTAGCCAGTACAAATGGCGATGCCAAATCTGCCTCCACAAAAAGAGCAGGAGAGAGAGGCAGGGTGAGGGGAGGGGCAGCAGATTGGAGTAGTTTGACTGTGTTATAGAAAGGTCAGTGTTTCTGCTGGGAAAAAGTACTGTATGATAGAAAAGAAGTTATTTTAGGGTGTTTGGTTTGATTGAAACAGTCAACGGTCTGTAGCGTTAAAAAATATTCTGTACAATGTAATATAAACTGTGTTTAGTTACCCAGCACAGTTCATATATATATTGTATGTATTAGCAGCAGATCCTTTTATGTCCTGTAAGTTTCATGGTGGGGCCTCTGTGGATCAGAGTAGTTTCTTCAACTTCAAGTGCTGCCTAATAAATCCCACCCCTTTGACAGGTGCCACTGCAACAAAATAACCAATTTTATTTTTTTCACCCCTCTGTGGTTTTAATGTTCTGGCTGATGTTCTGGTGCGTTGTGTATGACAGATTGATTTGTATGTATGTCCTTGCCTGTGGTTAGGTACACCCAAATAGCAATGACTTCAACCTCATGTGGACAGGGACCCACCCTAAGACATACCTGCTCCGTACTCTTCAGGATTTCCAGAAAGTCAACCACTTTCCCAGGTATGCTGGCCTGTGTGTGCTTTGTTTTACTGTTCTAGGCAAACCTGTTAAATAAACAAGTACCATTTTTCTCTGATGTTGAAATGTGTGTGACATGCTTTTTTGAAAAAAAAAAAAAGTATATATTTCTGCAGTTTGTAGCCACACAGAATGAAGTTTAATTCAGTTTGCTGCATGACTGTCTGTTTTCACTGTTTTTTCAAATGTTTTTTTTTTGATGTCTCTCAATACTGGACGTGTTGCTGCCATTGTGTTATGACAAGGGTTTATAATCCCCAACCATTTTAGATGCTCACCTCATTCTTTCATTCTTGTGGTTAATATTCTTGTTTGTTTCCAGGTCATATGAGCTGACGCGGAAAGATCGGCTCTACAAAAACATTCAGAGGATGCAGCAGACATATGGCTCTCAAAACTTTCACATTGTGCCCCAGACCTTCGTGCTTCCTGCTGAATACCAGGAATTCTGCAGTGAGTGCCCTCCCCATAAGATTTGCTAACATCTCTGTTTAGCTTTTTGCTCATGCTGAAAGTAAACATCATAAAGTATGAAAGCTCTGCACTCATTCGCTCTTCCGCTGTACTTTAATGTCTTCCTCCCTCTCCTCGTTTGAACTGTAGACTCCTTTGGCAAGGATAAGGGCCCATGGATCATCAAACCTGTGGCATCCTCCAGAGGCAGAGGCATCTACCTGGTCAGCAATGTAAGTGGAAACCCACTGCACCTGATACTAAATACGCATTCAGTTGTCTTTCACTTCAATGTTTAAAAAGTAGCGCCGCTAATCAGTTTAGCAGTGACTCACACTTCATGCTGTTTGTCACTTTTCTGCCTAAATGTATGCTGAATTGACCTATTCTTACATTATTGTCAACAATTGCAAAAGGTCATATATGTTGTGGACATTATTATAAATGAAGACATTTAAGTTAAGTTCTTGTTAATTGTATCCCATTGTGCAAACTCCCTCTTAATCAGAATCAGAATGTTTTCAGAATAAGTACTAAGTGTACAAGGACCAGTTTATATTTAAACAAAAAAAGTATTAAAAAGATACACAATAAAACAAAATAGACTGCAAAGTAGACTATGTTGTAGTCAATAGACTGAACTATAAAGTCCATAGTCCATTGACTGTGATATGGACTATACAATGTACAGAACATAAGGTGGCCTTTGAGTATTGTGGCATTTTTGCATATTAATTTGCTTATTGCCTATTTGGTTGTTTTATAAGTAGACCCAGTAGACTGTATAGTGAAGCGGAGCTGAGCTCACTGTTTCCAGAAATGTGTGTCGTAGACATTAATGCGCCTTTGAGTAAATCACACACATCAAGGAATCCTCTCTTGGCTGAGTTTCTGATGTTTTTCATCTTTGACCATAGTATGTAGCACCCACCTTCCTCATGAAAAAGGTGGAAAGAATGTTAGTGATATTTGGAACAGGGAATGGTTAATGTTTGTGTGTTTTCTGTGAACTAGTGCCAGATCTGAAGCTGGTGGCAGGAGCTCTTAAGCCTCATGTTCTAACAACCCCCACCTGAAACAAATTTCAAACACAGGAATGCCCCTCATTGCTATTGGTTTAGATATACAGTGTAACGAGAATCTGACCGTACACTCATGTTTTGCCTTAAGAAATTTTATAGGCAAAACTGTGTAATAATGCTAGTTATCATCAGTTATGAAACGATGAAAATCAGTACATGAATTCTTGAACTGTTGGTCTGTGAAATAGTCTGATGTATTTCAGATTTTGAAACACAAACAGGCTATTCAGAAACTCTCTACACAAGGAAAGCAAACAGTACTGATTTTGACTCAAAGTGGATTAAAATGTGAGAATTATGAGTTTGATTAGGGGGTTAAAAAGTGACAAGTAATCATGCTGATTATAACTTTTGCTGGTCTTTTTGCCTCTTCCAGCCAAGTCAGATTCCACTAGATGAGAATCTACTTGTGTCTCGATACATTAACGATCCATTATTGATTGATGGTGAGTATGTATTAAAGTAAAGGAAATTAGTAAAGAAAAAGCCAACTATTTTCTATTGTGTAATGATTTTTTGTATACTTTTCTACAGATTTTAAATTTGATGTGCGGTTATATGTGCTGGTGACCTCTTATGACCCCATCATCATCTATGTTTATGAAGAAGGACTTGCCAGGTGAGCCTTGGTATCTTTCTTTCTTTCTTTCTTTCTTGGTTTTTTTTTATTTGTAGTGTATTGATTTGTAAATGCCATAACTGTACCCCTCAAGCTCTAGCATCGCAGTGGGTAAGTATCTGATTCAGTCTTGTCTTTATTTATTGAGGCCTGGCTTGATTTGTATTTCAGAGAGGTGTCTCTGTTCAGAGGCCTCAGAGATCAGTAACCATGTATAAAACCAGTGCATGCAAAAATGATATAATGATGTAATTAGGCACTGTGTACAAGCAATAAAATCCTTACATCAAATACCCTGTTCATCTGAGCAGAGAGGCCACCAGATGGCAGCAGGAATGTTTCTGTTTAATATGGACTCGTGTACTACGTCTACAAAGCTTTCCATTGTCTCACTAATGGATGAGCAATATCAGGTTTAACGAGTGTAGATTTTCCCTAAGAACATTAAAAGAGATCAAGATTACAGTGTGCTGTAAAGGTGTAAGTGGTGGAGCAGTATTTTTCTTCTGATTTGGAGTAATTTAATCATGTTTAAATAGTTTGAATATTGAACATCAGGGGAAATAGTTTATAAAAAGAGTAACAATGACGTATTTAAGTTTTACGAACTCAGTTGCTGTCCCTCATTGAGTTATTAGGGAAGATCACAGCTATCTGCAGTGCTTTTGTGCTTAAACATATAGTAAAAGTATCTGAAGCTCATACAGCTTCTTTACTTAGGGATTGCTGGTTGTGTAATACAGATGTCACATCACCATCTGTCCAACTCACTGTGGAAATAAAACTGTGGGAACTGGATATATATTGGCTAGGTGTGGCTTGGAGAGACTCAGGGGTCAGATTGCCTGGGATAAAATATAAAACGGTTGGCCTGTTGGTATTAGCCTTGGCACAAGTGTGGTCTTCACAGAGTGACACTCAAGTTTATTTTCACCATGCACCGTTATTAACTGTCTGTAATAAATCCTGGCAGAATTCCCAATCCAACTTTTATCTTAGACATTCCAGTGGCTTTGCAGGCATTCAGGTACTCACGATGCCAAAGAATTCTCATTATTCCACATGTGGTGTCCACCCTGTGAAATACAGCAGTATTGTACACTAAAAAGGAAGACTCTGACTTTATGGAAGAAAATAATGTTGACATTTCCAAGTAGGGATGGGCAATATGATGATATCTACTGTCACTGCGATAAATTATGTAACAGAAGATCACTAAGCTTTTTTTTCAGCATGTGGTAAATATCATCAGTACTTAAAGAGCTCTGACCAACAACATGTTTCCTTGCAAAGAGTGCATAAAAAGGCCTGTTAAATTCGATTTAGTGTAGTTCAGTATAGAAATTATTGTATACAGTCTTTTTAATAGAATTTTTTTAATGTGTCTGTACTATTTTATTTGGCCTATTCCAACTGATCAAATGTCAGAAAAATAATTAATATTATTATATCGTTCAAATATGTAAATATTTGACAGATATCATTAAAAAGTGTATTTGCCTTATCGGCAAAGCAGTGTGTTTGGAACAGTCTATTTTTAATTGCAGATTGAAATATATTAATCAAATCCTTCCTCTGTTTGGTTGGCTGTACTGTAGATTTGCTACTGTGAAGTATGATCATGCTATGAAGAACATCAAGAACCAGTTTATGCACCTGACCAACTACAGTGTAAACAAGAAAAGCAGTGACTATGTCAGGTAAGGTTCCCTTTACTCAAACATTAAAATGTACACAATTTTCCTCATACCCCATTAGTTGTCGGTCAGTAAAGATATGTTTATAGTTCGAATTTTGTTTTTTTAGTTTGTAGTCTGTAAATGTGTCTGTAAATTCATCCCCAAAACTTCTCTCAACGTGCTCAAACCACTTGTCTTAAAAGGCTGCCTGGTTTCGTTCATTTTTAGAGCACCCGGTAAGTCATACTAAACCACATTGGCAAGTCTGCTCTGCTTTAGTAAAGTGCTGGGTTGTGGTTTGAGTGGATTGAGAGATGTTTTGTCGAGATATTTTCATGGAGAAGCTTTAGGTGACTATTGACCTCTTGTATTTGTTAACGGTGTTAGCCTAGTAGCTCCAGCCAATGTCTGGGGTTAGTGGAAAATTGTTTGATTTAAATTTTTTGCTGAATTATTTCTTTGATATTTTTATGTTCAAGTTCACTAATCCTTTCTACTGAAATTTTTCTATTGGCAGTCCATATGTTAGACTGCTCAAGTTACATATATTAGTACAAACAGAAATGTGTGTATCAACCTCCCTAACTAGTTATATTCAATGTGATACAAGAGGTTGAATGTCTTTACAGACTAAGATTCCTTTGCACAAATAGCTTCTGTTTGTTACTTTAAAAGTAGCTTCTAGATTGTAGACATACATAATTTGACATGTGGGTCTTGCCATCACAAATCACGTATTTGCTATATGTGGTCTACTTATCTTCTGTTGGGGGGCTAAATGTAGTAGAATTAGATGAATGTGACACTAATTGGAAAAGATTTTAGCTGTCATGAAAAACAGTTAAATCATCACTCACTATTGTTCCCTGTTCCCAAATGAAGAAGGAATGCATCCTCAGATGTGAGATAATCCCCTTGTTTGCTAATCATGTCAACATTGTTGCACTGTGCTCATTTCTCAGTGCTGTTTTGGCAAAGCCATGCACTGAGGGCCTTTTCTTCCTTTTCAGCTGCGATGACCCTGAAGTAGAGGATTATGGGAACAAATGGAGCATGAGTGCAATGCTGAGGTATTTGAGAGAGGAGGGAAAAGACACCACATGTGAGTAGAGGCTCCCATTACTATATCACACTCACCTGTCCTATTGTAGTGAATACTCTTATTTTATTTCGTGCAGGTTTGGTATGATGCTGAATGGAATGTTTATAAGGGAGTTTGCATCATTTCCCCAGTTCAGAGACAATCAATGAAGTTCCAGTCCACAACCTGCAGTGTTTTCTGTGTGTTTTCTCATTGGTAGTCCAAGAGACCCAAACACGGGCTTGTCAGACTTCATGAATTAGGTTACAAAACGTAATTTATTGAAACAATTTCTGTCTTTCAGAAATAGGAATGAATGAAACTGAATGTAACACATTGTACCCTGACAGTGTGACTGAATAGCATTGTTCCTTCTTGTATGTCAGCTCTGATGGGCCAAATAGAGGATCTGATCATTAAAGCTGTGCTGAGTGCAGAGATACAGATTGCTACAGCCTGCAAGATGTTTGTGCCTCACAGAACCAACTGCTTTGGTAAGCTTTGTGCTTTACTGACTTTGCCGTGGGCCTTAGAAATATTAATGACGAATGTTTATAAATTTGTCTGAAAGTGACAACAACTTAAATTCATTTTTGGGCGTGGTCTAAGGTCAGCTCGACTTAAGCAGGACTTTTGGAATGTAGAAACCGCACCTACTATGTCATGCAACATTTGTTACATGACCTTGCCATGTTTCAGCTTAAAGAAAAGGGTGGACATGGTTTATGGTGAAACAATCCCAAATGTGAACATTTAACCTCAGCTCATCACATTATTGTAGCTGATACATTTCAGCATTGCTTGGCTTTATACATCATGCCAGCAGGCCAAGTGTTTTTCACTCTGTGCTGTTATGAGGTGTTAACTACTAAGGTGAGATGTAACACATTTCTTTGCAAATTAGTCAGTAACTCAGTGTGTAATCAGGTTTATAAGGACTTGTTAGAATGTACTGTCTCAATGTAAATTCCAATAAGACGGGCCCACAATTATTATGGGGGTGTGAATAGATTAAATAATATTCTTAATGCAGTTCAGTTACATCAGATGTGTATGGCATAAGCATCTAACTTTGCTCACTAATTTTCACATTCTCTTCTTTGTCCTCTTTTAGTTTTTGTGTATACTTTTAGCCTGGTCAGATTTATCAGTGATGGTACTTTTTACGATGGTCAAAATCTGGTCTGTAATTTTAAAACTGCAGTAATATATTTGTATTCTCTATGCCTGCTCTGAAAAGATGCTTTATAATTTAAAAAGGCATGCATGATATCTGCAACAAACACTGTGTGGGTCTATGTGGCTACATTCAAATGTTAGTTTGCTACAAAAAATCAAAGTATATGTTTTGTCCAGGTTTTATGAAATTATATAGCACACGTTTCTTATCCTGTTGAACCACCCATCTCTACGCAGTGCTGTATAATTATAGTTTTATTGCTGGTTATATGCTTTTTTCTGTAATTTGAAATATGTCACTTGCATAGAGCTGTTAAACCAGTGAAGCAGCAACACCATGGTTTGAGAGGACATATCCTCTGTATTTATGACTGTTGCCACAAAGACTGATTCTGAATCAGCGCTTCTGATGATGTTTGTCAAGACACTGTTGTCTTAAAAGCTTTCGCCTACATGTTGACATTTTGTTAATTTTCAATATCTCACAGTACTGTATCTTAAACCGCATCCACAAGTATGTGTCAGCTTAATGAAGAACTGGATGTGATTTGAGCATGTTAAGAGAGATTTGGGGAATGTATTTACAGAAAGAATTTGTGTGACTATTGATATCTAGTGTTTGTCTCACAGCTCCAGTTTTAAAGTAAAGAAGCAAAATTTGGACTTCAGACATGTCTCGGCTGATCAGCTACATCTGGTTGAAATGGAAAATTGTGTCAGTTAGATTTGACATTTAATTGTTAATGTCCATCTGCTTTAAAGGAACTCTGTTTTCCCAGAACGATTTCTTCTTCCTTTTCACTGCGACAGGTTTTCATTCAGAGTTACTAACTTTCATCGTGCAACAGTTAACATCTCTAATTCCAGTGCTTTTTTTTTACCTAGGCCTGTATTGCAGCAGGCTCGTGTGAACTGCAGTTTGTAGCCATTAGCTCTGTTGGTGTTGGCATTAATTGCTCCCTCCCTCACTCACTCTTTTTTTGGCTCACGTTCTCTCTCGGTTTCTTCCTCCCTCTTTGGCATTCTTTTCATCCTTCTCCTTGATCTGGCAATCCCGCTAAGAACTGAGAGGAATGGAATTGGAATGGTCTGAAATTACGTTGGCTGAGCCTCCCAGGGTCGCCCCCTTCTGTTTCTCCCTTTCCATTTCGTTTTCTTATTCTCCTTCACCCTCCACTATCCATCCATCTGTCATCCCTTTAGCACTGTAGCATGTTTGTAGACATAACAATTCCTTTGGAGGTGTTGGTTGTTTAGGTGGTAAATGCTATATACCAGCCCCGTGCCACGCTAACTGAAAATCACCTGCATGAAGACGATATCTGCTGCTCTCTCACACTCTCGCTCTGTTCCTATCAGTGCACCCACAGGTAAAAGTGTTGTGTGCGTTAGTGGGCTGGCAGCAGGGCCACTGCAAGTTCATTTCAGCACATGACGTGACTGAAAATGAGCGGCCTATGCAGGTGCAGGCGCCAGTGGAATGCGATGGATGTGGCTAGATACAGATAGGGTGCTAGCAAATATCCAAATGCATTCAAAAACAGCAGGTCTTTTCAGACATTTAATACAGTAAACCAGAGTGATTTAAATCAGCTGAGGAGTGTTACTTTTCGGTTTATGCAATGGATTAATCCACCACATAGTAGTGTGCCAGTGTGATAGTGTGATAATCTATAATAGAAACAGATTGTTCTTTTGTTTTTGTAAAGCTACTTTTCTCTTCTTAGTCTTTCAAACACAGCATATATTACCAGTTAAACTGTGATTCGTTCTTGTGAGTGATGCTGGTTTGTCGTTAACATACAGTAGATCACAGGGACCCTAGGCTTGTAATTTTTTCCTCTTGCATCATCAAACACATCTGATCCAGGTAAGAAAATGTTGCTGAATGCTGATTACCTGGCTCAGATGGTTCATTAACTAACTTTACTCTGATTTGTACAGAAGAGGACATTATATAATGTGGTGGCAAATCATATTAACACAGAGTACAATATAAACATTGTTTTTTTCCTTAGCTGAGTGTTACTGGTCTCATCTCGCAACTAGTATCAGTGTGAATAGTTTTCTGAGCATCTATAGTAGAATAAAAAAGCATGAGCAGTAGAGAGAAGACAGAGGTGGAAAGATCTTTGGCCAGATGTACAGATGCTGAGCTAGGCCTTTGGTCCAAAGAAAATACACTGCTTTGGTCAAGCAGGACGGGGGTCATTTTACAGAACTTGACTTGTAATTCATCTTCCCAGCCATTCCTCCCTCTGTTTTTACACTCTGAGATTAAATTTGTGATACTGTTCAGTTACAGTAGCTGAGTGAAATAAAGGTATAAGCATAGTCCAAGTTAAACTTAAAATAAGAAAAAGATGCTTTAAAAGGGTGTTTTTATCAATGTGCTTTGCACTGACTGAGTAAAATAAAAACCCTAAAATGTGATGTAATGAAACGGCCTAAAAATTCATAAATTCAAGTACAGTACCACACAAGGCAATAAGATAAAGATTGCAAAGATGGATATATGCTCACAAAGGACTGTCTTAATGGTTGTAGTCTTAAATAGTTATCCCATATCATGTATACCATTTCCTTATTTTTTGATA
This sequence comes from Alestes dentex, assembly GCA_037576975.1. NCBI lineage: Eukaryota > Metazoa > Chordata > Actinopteri > Characiformes > Alestidae > Alestes > Alestes dentex. The sequence goes on along the minus strand of JBBIGA010000001.1, from coordinate 29,002,264 downwards.
CATTTAAATGTAAACATTGATCCTTTGCAAGTTTACAAAACAAGTAAGCAAGGACAGTTTACTTCTGCATTTAGCAGTTGAGCCCCTCCTATTCACACTGAAGTTATAAGAGGTGTTTTAGCTTGAACTGCTATGAGAATAAATTGGGAGCCTGTCAAAATAGAGCTCATTTACATACACAGATTAGTTCTTGACTTCTGGTGAAAAATGCAGGATATGGGCTATATAATGAACTTTGCCACCATATCGCTCTCACATGTTTTTACATATAGGAAGATACCCTTTGTCTTCTTCTCCTGGATCTTTTACAGCCCTATTACCTCATTCCCTCTTTTTTTCTCCACCCTGATCTCTCTACATTTCACCCCTTCTGCTCTTTTCCTTTGTGTCTAGTTCTTAAACTCTCTCACTGTTTTTTCCCTTACATAGCCCCCCATTATTTATCCCAAACTTTGCTTTGATTTTTTTATCTGAAACCAAATAAATCCTAAAAGTGTTATCATTAAGACGTTCAGATTTATTGGTTGTGTGAAACAAACCCTAAATGTTGATTAGTCTAATCCGTAAATGAGCCCTTTAGTCTAAAGTGCAGTTTTATCTTGTGGTCCACTTTCTTCATCTCCTTCTTTGCCCTGCTCCCCGTTTTCTGTCTTTTCCTTGTGCCACACGATGAAAATCAAAGTGCTTATTTCTTCTCGCAAATACTCCCAGGCTGTGTTGCCTGGCATGTACCAATAAAATGGAAAACAGTAGTAGGCAGTGATGCGGAGGGCAGTAAATAAGAACACTGAAAAATTTCAGTAGCTGAGAACATTAAGTAGCCTACAAGAGAACAGGCTCCATTGTTTCCCCAGTTTACACGCCATCTTGCCAGAGTTTGGAAGAAAGCCACACGGGGCTGTTATGCACATTGTAATTTTGATACGCAGCAAATGATTCCTTCAACAATTTAGGGCCTGTAATATATTCTTTATTGTACCTAAGGTAGGTTTTCAGCGGGCTACCCTTTTCTGGCCCAAATTGCAGCTCCTATCTGAACGAGTCATTGTAACTTAATCCTTTATTGCTCCCTCTCCTGCTCTGATGTGGGAAGGAGTAAAAACAGCCAGCTTCTTCATGCTCTGTGTGAAGAAATGAGTGTCTGTGTGTATGTTGGACTGAATCTCTGTGTATGAGACTTTATGCGTCCACTGTATACTCCATTTCATCTACATACAGTAAAGCACACACACTGGTGTCTCTAAGAGACCATTAATGTGTTTTGCTGGTTTGTATATGTATATATGAACCCACAGTGTGTATAACAGATGTATTTTAAAAGAGTAATGCATGTGGGTGTCTGTGGGTTAGCCTGTCTCTCTGGCTTAATTAATTACTGAATATCTCAGTCCATATATTGATGTGTAGACGAGACTCGGGTGCCACCCATGCAGCTATTCAGCACTCCTGCTCCTGATTAATTGACAGGCTGGGAGAGCGTATGATGCTGATTAAGAGATGTTATTGCTTAGACCTGATTAGCCAAGCCAAAGCCATATTTTATTACACTCAGCAAATTCTTCTCTCTGGGCTTGGATAACACTCTACATCCTTCATCTGACCAGGCTGCACTGTCAGTAATGGCTTTTTGTCTTGTTTTTTTTTTCTTTGCAATACTATAATTACTATAAAGTTCCTTGTATTTTACCGTACATAGTGATTACTGTACATTCAGTGTGTAGCATAGCAAAATAGGCTATAAAAAACATACTTTTTGATCTGTTGTTCAAAATGTTAATCAAAATCAAGTACAAGAATCGAAAGGAAAAAACAAAATCTTATTATGAAATAAATCACCACAATTGATGGAAGTTAATTCTAAATATTATATGTATGTATATTGGCAAGTGTATTGCCATTCAAATGATGTGTTTTGAAGTTCACCTTAGTGATTAGGAACTCATAAATGGTTAGCTATGGCCTATTGTTTCATAAGACACAGGCCAAACTCTTAGTCATCCACAAATTCTTAGTCATCAGTCACAGATGGGAAAGACCAGAGAACGTAGTATTGATATGCCACAAAAGGTTGTTGAGCTACACAAATCAGGAAATAGCTACAAGAATATAGTTAAACAGTTGAAAACGCCAATTTCTTTAGACAGGGCAATAGCTACAAGAGATGCATGTCTGTACTGACCCAACACACAAGGAGCGTGTTCTGAGTGACAAACTAATCTCAAGGAGCACCTACAGTTTGTCGGACATTACTGGAACTTTCAGTGGGACCATGAGCTGTGGTCAGATGACTTGGAGGGATACATGTGGGGATACATGGTGTAATGGACTGCAGAAAGTACCAGCAGATATTAAATAAAAACCTGACCATCTCAGCTAGGAAACTTTAACTTGTCCATTGTAGGATCTTCCAGCAGGACAACAATTGAAAGCACACCTCAAAATCAATAAAATAATGATTCACTGATCACAGAATCAAGGTTCTGCTATGGCCATCCCAGTCTTCTGACCTAAACTCCACAGAAAACCTGTGGGATGGAATGATGAGGAGAGTCCATAAACCTCTCTTGTGATTATACTCAACTGCCATGGGCTCTTGTAAGTGGCTGACTGAGGACCTGAAGCTAAAGCTAACTGACTCCTTTAAAACAAGAGAAGACTATAAAATGTTCAAAATGCCATTAAAGTTGGACTGTTAAAGTCTAGGCGAGATCTGGAAAACCAAAATCTCTGTACTGTCTGCTCAGGTGAGCAAAGCAAACCCCCCTCATCACTGTCAAGGAATCATCACATCACATCACAAAAGTTTTGAAGTATTCAACACAACGTCAGCTTCCCACAGTCAGTGAAGAAACTGTAGAAGAAGAAATGGTAAATATAACAAGAAGGCAATAATTGAATAATTTAATTTAGGAATGTAAGGATTAAGGTGTTGTGATATGATTCACCATCTGCCACCATCTTGAACATTATTGAAAGTGTGTGATGGTATCTTAAACACAAAGTGCATGCAAGACTACGAATATTTCCAAACTAGAAGCATTGTGCAAGGAAAAGTGGAGAAAAATCAACAAGAAAAAGTCTGTGATTGAGCCAAAGGGGTTAATGTAGACATTTATGCACCTTTGTTTTTTCCAGAGTGTTACTTTCAGCAAATCAATAACAATTGTGCGTTACAACTGATAGAAATATGCCACATTTTGTTTCATTTAGAGGATGTTAACTTCCTTTCACTTATAAATCAAACAACCTCTCAAATCAACAACATGTGTAATCTGACCAGGGTTGCCCAAACTTTCTAATTCTACTGTATATCATGAGGCTGTTAGACCACCCTAGTAATAAGTAGCACTTTTTGTTTGTTTTTTAACATCTGGCTAGTTTGTGAGAACCAAAGAATCTCTGGGGTAAAGTCAAATGATTTAGTATTTTATTATTCACTGCATATTTGTCAGATTAAAAGATGCAATCTCTACAGACACAGATTAGGATAAATTGCACCCATGTGGTGATTTGTACCTCAATATTTTTCATGTTGTACATTAACTAATGTTTCAGCTTCACTAGCATTCTGAAATGACCTTGTCTTTGCTGAAATATGGGGCGATCCCCATACTATCAAGCTTTGTTTAAGCAACATAATCAATGAACAGATTATGCTAAATGATCATCAATTACCCATGAGTGAAAAGAAGGCATTGTCCACAGATGATAACAGTAAGTAAGCCAGACATTACAACAAACTAGGAATGTTTTAACTGAGTCTGATGACAACATTTCTCTCGAAAACACATTTTCTTAATTGGGGAAAAAATCTGGCCTCTACAGGCCTTAAATGTCACTTAAATGCTAAAGCAATCCTGAAAGGGTGAACTCTTGTGAACACACCAAACTTTCAAACTTCAAACATTCAATCTTATCAATGTTTTGTAGGTTAATTAAAAATAAGTACACATCATCTGCAGGGAGCAAATGTAACTTAAATCTGGTATTTAAAAAATAGCTTTGCTTATTTCAACATTAAACATAAAAAATTAGAATAAAATAAAAAATGTCTCAAAACATAGACTGCACGTGCATTTTTCCCCAATTTCTTAAATTCGTCATATTAAAATGTGCAGAATTGTGTTCTCTGTTAAGAATGTGTACTTATTTACTAGAAACACCCACACCTTTGCATACAGCTGTATCTGTTACTCGTCAAGCTGAACACTGAAGGTTTGTTAAAGGGATGACATGTTTTCTTGCCCAACCTCTGTGTCTAAATGCGTGTTAAAAGTACCTTAGACTATGTTGTTAGTTGTAGGGAACTCTGAGCAAATACATCTGAGTAGGCTTCACCTCAACACGCCCATCATGACACTAACTGCCAGCGCAGTTTTTCTGCTGTGCAGCTACAGAGGAGAAAGACGTCTTTCATGGCAGTGCTGATATTTCATCTCTGACCTCATGCGAGCACCTCCACCCATTGTTAAATTGTTTATAAAAAGTCACCCAAAGCTGATTTGAAAACGATTTGTTATGCAGTGATGCAACAATGTCAGATGTCACAACAAGCAGTGAACTGATATATAACACCATTGTTATTGTTGTTGTGGCTTGGTGTGTGGCGCAGCCATGGCGGCGGGTTTGGTTTTGGGCTGGAGCTCTGGGTGCAGTCTTCTCTCCCTCTCTTCCAGTGCCCGGCAGCACATAATAGCACTTTGCTCTTGATCTTTTTCTTGTTGATATTTATTTATTTTCCTAACTGTGAATGTTTCGTGGTCACATTAATAGGGCCTCCTGGTATATGTTGAAGAGCCAGAGAGAAAGAGATTCTGCTTGTGAGGGCTTAAGCAGCGGGGAAGGCCGGCGTCTGCTCCTAATTGGGGGAAAATGCGTAGCACATGGAACTTGGTTGGCAGGGTTCGGTGGTAGGAGTGTGTGCTAGAGTTTGTGTGAAGGGTGCAAGGTCTGTGCTGGTGTGTGGGGGTGGATATTCAGGGGGCATGAAAGGTTATGTGAACATTTACCATCTTTTGTAGTGTCTGTTTTTTGTGGCTTTTTTGTAGATGCAACAGATGGGAATATACTTTAGATGAATTGTTCGAAAGTGAAGGACAACCACACTGAGAGTAAGAAAAA
>JBBIGA010000001.1:28933893-28986938 GCA_037576975.1 Alestes dentex | reverse complement strand
TATCTATATCTCTATCTATCTATCTCTCTATCTATATCTCTATCTATCTATATATGGCTATATGTGGCTGGGTGAAGCAGAATATAAATATGTTAAATTAAATGAGCTAACATTAACTGCTGTGCAACTTTCAGAGAATGCCACAAGTCTATCCTGCTCCAGTGACTGGTCAGGATAGAGACTTCTAGATCTGCCCCAGTCACTGTAAGAGCTGTTTTTTAGAAATGAATGTTTATTGGTCCTGGAAGAAATTGCTCATGTTAGGACTACGCAGTCACACAGAAACACAAAGACAAGAACAATATGAAGTCAAAACGTCAAATGCCATATTCTACATAATGCTAATGATTTAGCACTCCGTAAGAAATCGCATGATATTTCACATGTTAAGACTATTACACATAATAAGATATTGCAGAAAAAAATCTGAATGGCAGCACACATCTAAATAGCAGCAGGTGATTGCACAGATTATTGTGTGTGTGTGTGTCAAAGGGGGAGGAGTTTTAGAGTCTGATGGGTGGGTGTGTGACGGAGAGGAGTTATAGAGTCTGATGGGTGTGTGTGACAGCGAGAGGACTTACAGAGTCAGGATTTTCTGGAAGTCTTGGGCAACAGTTTCAGCCATAAAACAGTAGACAACGCAAACTTGCAGAGAGAGTGCTGAAGCATGTAACATGAAATCACCTATCCTCTGTTGCACTTACTGCAGTGTTTCAAACTGCCTCTGGAACATGAACTGTGCATTAGGAGCTTCATGAAATTGGTTTCCATTGCTAAACTGCTATACACAGGCTTAAGAACACTATATGCAGTGCCAAGCATCGACTGGAGTGGTGTAATGCATCCTGCCACTAGACTCTGTTTCAGCGGAAACGTGTTTTCTGGGGGTGATTCATTATAATTCACTATATAGCAGTCTGATGAATGAATCTGGATCTGGCAGATGCCAGGAGAATGCTACAGAGCCCTGACCTCAACCTAACTGAACTCTTTTGGGGGAAATTGGAACGTCGTCGATGAGCCAAGCCTTCTAGTCTAGTCCAACATCAGTGCTTGACCTCACAATTGCTCTTTCTGCTGAAATAGAAAGAAGTCCCAGACACACTCTAGAATTATGCAGAAAGACATCCCAGAATAGTGGACACAGTTATAGCCGCAAAGATAGGACCGGGTCCACGTTAACGTCCATGGTTTTGGAATGGGATATACAGCTAACTCATAATGGTCAGGTGTCCACATACTTTTGGCCATAGCAATAGTAGTTTACAGAAACAGCCAGTGCTGATATAAAAGAAAGGAAATGGGAAAAAAAAAACACAAGATACGGAGGTGTGCAGAGAAATGTGAAATGTACCAAACTGGAGGAAAAAGGTGAAAACATGTCAAACAACAAAAAAAAAAGATCAACTAAGTTGTCTGTAAAAAAAAAAAAAAGTTGCATTTTAAACACTTGAGCATAAGGCTTGAACTACATGGAAAAGTCATAAATCTGTAAAGTCATGCTGGTTGTGTAACTTCAAAAAGGACTCCCATGACAATAGATGTAATACAGAACTGTTACATTCCATATATGTCCTATGAAAATTCTGCATTTACAGTAAGAATTTTGGTTTCTCCTGGGCTTAAGTTGTATGCACTATTGGTAGATTGGTTTACACCGATCAACCATAACATTAAAACCACCTGCCTAATATTGTCAGACGAGCTAGCTTTCACTCCCACTCACATCAGTCAGTCTTGGACTTCCATAGCAATGTTTCTGCTTCACTGGGTGTCCTTCCATGGACCTCTCTTGGTTGGTACTAACCACTTCATACTGTGAACACAAGCTTTCCCATTTTCCTGCATATAACACATCAACTTCAAGAACTGATTATTAATTTACAGTATAACTGACAGTATGTTTATTTACATACTGTCACTGGTTATAATATTGTATCTGGTTGGTGTATGCACCAGAATATTGTAACGCTGTATTTTTGTGCAGCCATAAAGAAAGAACCTTTATTGTTTGTGCTTATTGACTCATGAAAAAATCATGTGTCTCCTCTTTTGATCAGATAAAAATTTTGAGGAGGACACAGGAGGAGCATGAGAGGAGAGGAGGATTCATCCGCATTTTCCCCACACCACGAACTTGGGAACTGTACAGGTTAGAGGGAGCCAGAGGAAAATGATGTTGACAAGAAAAATGCTTTCTAAACACAAGTAAAATACATTTTTAGCTTTCATACTTTTGGCTTACCCTATTAATTTGACAAAAAGCTGTCCCATTCATGAAACAATGTTAAATTGCAAATGAACGACATGCAGCTCTGAGCATTTTTTTGTTCCACCACACTTTTTTTCACTGCTTGTTAAAAGTAAATATTTTCTATTCTTATTTTCTTTCATTTAGTCATTTATAAAACATTAATACTTAGCAGCTGCTTAGTGTTTGGGTGAAATTGGTTATGTAATAATGTTCTTGCTCTCTGCATTTGTCCCTGTCTCAGTGGTTATCTGGAATACAAGACATCTATGAACTCCATGTTGGCTAATAAACTTTTCCATGGAAGGTGAGCTTTTCCACTGTGGTTGGGAACGTTTTTGAGGGGAAACTTGGTCTGTATTTTAGGTTTTTAGTTGATATTTTGTCTAGAGATGGATAGATGGGGGTAACAATATATGTACACTACTTGTAGAGTGTTAGCTTTTCCAGAGTGAACAGACTGTCTATGTGGCAGTGTGGCTTGGGTTGCCCTGTGTCAAAATAGAAAACAAGATGTTTGACGATTAGAGAAGATTTAATAAAAAAGGCTGTGTGACTAAAAAAAGGTTGATAAAAAGGTTTTACAGAAGGTTTCTCTTACAGCAGCACCAGGAATTCTGGATTGTATGATGTTTTTAAGAATATGTGGCCAAGTTGCTGTATCTTATCTACACCTGTTATTGAGAGTAATTTTTCCAGGCCTGTATTTTTCTTTTAAAATCTCAATTGTTCTTTGCTCCTCAGGTCAGGAAAAACATCCGTGACTTCACAACCCAGGTTGGCACTTTAAACCGCAAATTTAAAACATTATTCATACAAGGCAGGTTTGTCTAGAATTAACCAATTTTGTTGTGACTTCATAAGCACAGTCAGGTTGTGAGAAAGGTGCTTAGATGTATTCAGTCTTACTAATTTGAGGAGAAGCTATGGCTTGTTTTGAGTTGTAGAGTTGATTTTTTTTGTTCCTCAGTGATGGACACCTGTATAATGTGTAATATGTACATTTAGTAATTGGTTTTATTACTTAGGATTAAGTTGAAAGGTAATATGCCTTTGGAGGTGGAGTCACTTAAGACCTGTCATGGAGTCCAGTATGAAAGGAAATTGCTTTCTCTGGAGGCCCGAAGACGCAGACAAAGGCATAGGACTGCCCGTGCTTGTGCTGGGAAGAAGAAAGCAGGTTCAGTTTCTACTTTTAGGCATAAAACATTGACCCAGCATTTCAGAAACTGTGCAAACTCAGGAACAACAAACGTTACATACCTCTGTGTTCAGGTGGAGGACTCTCCCCATCTTCTCCACTCAGCAGTGAGAATGAAGAAGGAGATGAAGGAGAGGAGCAAAGGACACAGGAAAACCAGGCTCACAAAACATCACGCACACACCCTCAGTCCACCCCGATGGAGGGCGTCCAAACTAAAGAACAATTTCTTGTTAAAGTCAGCAAACCTAAAGTGGATCTGCTGTACATTCTCCAGCAAGGATGGGATCTCAGGTTAGTGCTGACATTATAAGTGTCTCTTCAAGTGTTAATATTTGAAAAATAGTAATGTGCACTGGTGCAGCCAGCTGTTTGTTTGCAGTACATATCAAACTGCACTTTGTGTGCGTTTGTGTGCACTCAGTCCTAAATTTGATACAGAGAGATCTATTCAGAATATGTGGAAGAGGATTTCCTTTTAGTACTGATTCATGATCTGCAAGGCAACGGTAAAATGATCGGTTTAGATTGAAACTCACTGAGGAATGTTATATCTCTTTTGTTGGTGAAACCCTATTGCAAATTTCATACGTTTATTGTGGTTACCTAGTGCAGGATTTCCAAAAACATTTTCGTGTCAGCTGCCTTTTGCTGGTAAGCAAAAAAGTCACCAGATGTTTGTTTGCTTGATAATGAGCTGATACGACTTCTTCGTTTGCCTCTTAAATCATATAGAACAGTTGCATCCCACAGTTGTTGCTGCACCTTGAGTGTGGCTGTGATTCATAAAACTAGATTTATATATAACACATGGGTAGATATGTGATAATGTTGTCCTAGCACCTTAAAAGTGGGAACTGAAAACATGGATTTTGCAAGACTTTAAACTAGCTACCTAATTGTAAGTGGCTATGGAGACCAGGATTTTTTTGGGTATTATTGACTGGTTGTGTGTGCGTGTGTGTGTGTGTGTGTGTGTGTGTGTGTGTGCGTGCGTGTGCGTGCGTGTGTGTGCGTGTGCGTGCGTGTGTGTGCGTGTTTGTGTGTGTGTGTGTGTGTGTGTGTATGTGTGTGTGTGTAATATCACACTGGAGAATGAATCTGTCCTGTTTAGTGTCTCCGCTCTCTTTCTATTGACTATTTGTCCTACTCTGGGAAATAGTACCACAGATGATCACAGCTAAACATATAACTTTTTAAACTGCTGATTAAGATGCCAGACGCCCAAAATATACACAAAGATGTACAAAGACACACATAAATATGCACATGCAAGTTCAGTTTGAACTTTGAACTCAATTTACTGTAAGGAAACTCACAGCAGAGAAGCAAGGAAAGCTCAGGACAAAACTCTGTCAGTACTGCGGTGTCCGTTTCATCCAGTGCTGCAGCATGTTTTCACTCCTTTTGCACGACTCCTCAGTGTCTACCTCATTCACACAGGAAGTGGATCTTTCGCCAGCCAACCAATCCTGCAGGTCAACCCTGACCTCCATGTAGAGAGTCTGGCTCCGATTGGCTGCCTAATTGCTGGAGTCAGACTGTCTTTCCTTTGTTTAACATTTTGCAGGATCCTGGAAGGACTTGAAACACATTCACTCCCCCCTCGTGTTATGCAATAGCCCTACAAAAATATTTAGACCTGTTCTTTTTATACTGTGACATTAATGAATATTACATACTCCTGTCGAAAGTGTAACAAAGACACCAGTCTCCCTTTGACTTGTAAAGCGCGTCAGAAATTGTAATTTGAGCAGGGAATTATAATGACAAGTCTGAGTTTGTAGAAATTCCTCTGTGCTTGCCAGGACTGAAAAAGGACCTGGGCAATTAGAGTACAGTATATCATTGTTTGTGTTTGACAGCTTTTTTCAAAACACTTTTGCCTTGCATTGTAGTCCCACTGCCCATCCCAGGTTCTTCAAGGACGTCTAAACAGTTCTTCGGTCATGCGACTGAATTTAAGTCCTTATTTTCCTGAAGAATGACATCAACAAATACTTTGCTGCATTGACACATACCACTGTTTGTTACGTCTGTCATGCCAGACCTGTAAAAACAAATGGCTTGTGCATCAGTCTTGGTGTACTTTAGATTCCTTAGGGCATACACATGCTCTGCATATTCAGTGAAATGTCATTCCTTTACCCTCATGAGGCTTCTGGGTTTAACCTCATTTAAGTTTTGTGATGCTGCTGCAAGCACGAATGTAGCTCCCTGAGTTGATGAAAGACACCCATGGGAAGTAACTCAAAGCTTTTTGCTGCTTAAAGTCTGGCGTAGCTTTTTTGCTGCAGCAGAACTTTGAGGTTTCTGCTTGTTCTGTCTATGTTCACATGGGTTTTCTTGTTGTACTTTCTGGTGTCTATCCTGAGCTCCCTCCTCCTTCTGAGCGAGACACGCACATAAATAGTGAGAAAAAAATTCACACATAGGTGATAGTCAGATTATTCCATCGGTTTGATGTAGGTGATTCTCTGCCTTGCCAGCAGTGTTCTGGCACTTTTCCACTGGCACAAGGAACCATGCCGTACCATGAACAAGTGTTTTTCCATTACAAATAAAGCAACCTGTACCTGAGGTGTCATGGCTCTGCTCAACGGCAGGGCCAAAAGCAAGCCGCAGACTGTGGATAGAATTGCGCTGTCAGCACAGCAGAAACTCTGTTACCGGGCTGTGATACACAGGAAACTCAAACTGTGCTGCACGTTCTGTGCCCTGGCAATATGGTTTAGGTACAGCACAATTCCTTTATACTTATGGAAAAGTGCCTTTAGACTACGCCTCTGCTGCCACACACCTCCATCGCCCAAATCTGGCCAGACAGCTGTTCGGCCAGTAGCTGACCTGTCCACACTCCGGTAAGAATAGAAGTAAGCCACCACCACCTCGAATTTAAAGAGCTATAGAGCTAGATACCAGAGTCCGATTGATATCATTCATGCGTTTCAGCCACTGGAACAGGGCGTGCTATGAACAGAAAGTAAAAAAGTGGATAGTATTGGATAGTAATAGACAGCGAGGACCGTTGAGAACAGTAGGCCACAGAGATCTTAAACTGGCCTCCTGACACTATCCTGTCCACTGGACTGGATCTGGCACTTCCTGAGATCAGTCAGTGGGCTGGTAGTGTCCGAATAGTTAGGTATAAACCTCGGTTAATACCCAGCCAGCCCTAGGACCCATCTTATCTCCTTTTTGATCTCGGGTCTCAGGCAAGCCGGAATGGCAGCAGCATTATTAATTTGGGGATGTGCCTGTTTGTGGTCCAAGTGAAAGCCTGCATACCATACCTCCATGGATTTGGAAACCCCTGATATAAATTGCATTTGCAAAATGAGGGCAGAGAATTCTGTCCATAAGTTATTGAAATGTTAATACTATTCCAAACAAAATGGAACTTTGCCGTAATCTACAAAGAATCATACAGTCCAGTCAGGCTTGGGAACAAGAAGCACAGGGCTGCTCTAGTCACTGTGAAACTTTTATACCACCCCCATGTGTAGTATAATATTAGTTTAATCGTGGACCACATTTTTTGTGTTAAGGTAAGCGTTATGGATACCATCACACATCACACATTGTTTGGTGCCCTTTGAGTTTCTACTACCAGGTAGAGGTGAAAACACATCCAAAAACTCATTTTGCAGTTTGGCGACCTTCACTGTTCCTTACAGGAGATCAGGGAAAGTCCTTTGGGTCCAGCTCAGTTATAGAGTAACACTTTCTTTTACAAGCCCATTTAGTGGATAAATGTGAGGTACAACTCCAAAGTACTTGGTAATTATGTTTAGTAATATGATGGTGAGCTCCAAGACAGTTTAACTAAAGTGCACTGAAATGCCACGTTTTAGCCATTAACTTTGTAAATGTAAGGTAAAAACCCCCAAGTCTTATATAATTACTTTGTTTAAGAATGCAGTGAATACCAAGATAGTCTAACTAAACTACACTGAAACAGATTGAGATGGTATTTTTGCAGTGTATCCTCCCTATCTGACTGCCTCACCTCATAGTCGACCTCTCCCATTCACTGCGTGACCTCAGATGGTGATTTAAAGTTTGGCATGGGAGTAAAACAAGCACTTTATCTCCCTTTGTAAACACTCACAGCTGAGTGTCCCTATTGTCCGTGCAGCAGGGTCTTGGTGTTCAGCCTCCCTTTCGGGATTAGCATCGCCATCACTGCCACAGTGAGTAAAGGTCGTTCGTTAAAAAAAACAAAAACATTGCGTTTGGTGTGAAAAAAAATGACATTCCTTTTCTCATCCAAAAAATTACTTTGTGGAGTCTTTATTTCTGTCTTTTTATCAGTCTCTCTATCATGTTCTGCCTGTTTGACTTTCTTTCCTGTTTTCTTCAAGTTACAATGTCCCGTGGTTTATTTGTTTTTGAAGACCCGCTTGGCCTCCTGTGACCCCCCCCTCACTTTTGCTCTCTCTGTCTCTGACTCTGTCTTTCACTCTCTCTCTCTCTCTCTCTCTCTCTCTCTCTCACACTCTCTCTGTCTTCCACTGTCTCTCTGTCTCTCTCTCTCTCTCTCTCTCTCTCTGTCTTTCACTCTCTCTCTCTCTCTCTCTCTCTCTCTCTCTCTCTCTCTCTCTCTCTCTCTCTCTCTCTCTGCAGTAAGGTGCAGGCCAGGATGGCCTTCTCCTCCTACCTCCACCGTGTCCAGATGAGGCTGCTTGAAGAGAGCAGAGCAAACGTTTGCTCTGCTTGGCCTGAGAAGGACAATGGCCAAATGGCAAGTGACTTGGAGTATAGCAGTATCTGTTAGAAAATATATATCTTTGTTTATAAAATACCACTTACAATTTCAAACTGATTTGTTAAATTTGTTGCTTATATTTTTTAAACCAACAACCCAAACATTACTTGAAATATTTTCTCTGAATCAGCTTTAGGAGAAACAGGGTTCTTGCAGGGTCTTAAAAAGTCTAAAATTCAGAAAGTTAAATTTAAGGCCTTAAAATGTCTTAAAAATGCCCAGATTTTCATCCAGCATTGGCTGGCTCCAAGATGGCTCAGCTTCTCTCCAAGTGCAGTGCCCTGAGAAGTACATACAAAGAAAAACTTGCTGAACTGAAAGTCTTTGAAACTGAAATCGGTGCTAAAGGGGATGAACTCCGGCATGTGCAGGGTTAGGTTGTATGTGATAGGCCAGTGTTGTGTTGGGAATATGTATGTCAAGTTCTGTCATTTTAAGTATTTTGATTATCTGTTTTAACACTGAATCAATAAAAATAGAATGTTTTGAGAATTTCTGGTATCATTCAAATGTTTCTAGTACTGCATCATGTTGGTCTTAAATTTTACTCATAATGGTTTTAAAAGGTTTTAAAAAGGTTTTAAATTTAACTTACTGAAACCTGCAACCCTGGAGAAAACAAACTTGGCAGATGGCACTTTGGCTATGTTGAATTCCTCCATGGCTGACCTCACTCTCTCTCTCTCACCATACAGGAGTTGGTAATGCGCTTCCTGAAAAGAGCTGCCGCTAACCTGCAACAGGACATGCAAGTGATGTTGCCCAGCCGCCAGCTTCCCCTGTCTGACCGCAGACGCATATTATCCCATCAACTGGGGGGGTTCATACGCTGCTATAACAAGGTTTTTTTTTATATCTGCGTAATGAGGAATTCTCATGCTATTCAGCCTTTCACTGCCAACAGCATTGTTTACTTTTAGAATGATAATTAGTCTCAGCGAAAAGTCCAAGTCAAGGTGAACTTTATTGTCCTCTCAGTTATATACATGTGTGCAGTGAGATGAGACTGCATGGCTCCAGATTCTACAGAGTACAAAAGGACACACAGAGTACACATATGTAAATAAAATATAAATATAATCACTAAACTAAAAGTAAAAAATGTGCGATTTGGTCCAACCTAGAAGGAAAAATGTGCAATTTAGTACAGGGTAATTTTTTAACATCCATAAAATTGTCCACACAGTGCATCAGACTAATAGATGATGTATATTTCTACTTACATAAAAGGGATAAATAAGAAAAATGTGTTTTTGCATAAATTGTACGTAAATTCATATTTAACATACATAGGAGACGGAAGAAATGGTAAAAAGTTTGGAGAAGATTAAAGATGAAGATCGATGCATCAATCCAAACGTATTTCAGGAGTTCATTCTGGGAGCAAGGTTGGTTTAATAAATATTATTCTTTCACGTTAGCCTACATAATTTCTGTTGCTGCAAGCAACAACATAGTTTGCATACATCATTTTAGTATTTATAAATAAAATTGTGCCGTTTTCATTCTCTGTTTATTCTGTCCCACCTCTGCAAAGTGAAAGTGATCTAGAAGAAGTCCTTACTTTCTACACACACAAGAACAAGTCTGCCAGTGTGTTTTTAGGGACCAAGACTTCCAGAACAGACAGTTACAAAGACTGCAGAAAGGGCTCAGGAGAGCCCATAAAACAACACAACAGAAAACGTATGTGGTTCATTTTGTAGTGGGATATATTTATATTTTAATGGTTTGCGACCTTAGAACACAGCATGTAGTGTTTATTTACAAATTGGTACACATTAGAGGGTAACACTTTCTTTTACAATCCCATTTACTGGATAAACATGAGGAACTCCAAAGTACAAAGTAATTATTTTTAGTAACATGGCGGTGAGCTCCAAGACAGTTTAGCTAAAGCACACTGAAATTCCCAACAGGTTTTATCCATTAACTTTGTAAATATAAGGTATACACTCCAAAGTTGCATGTAATTATTTTGTTTAAGATCGGTGTGAATAGCCAGATAGTCTATATTACTATATTACAGTGAAACAGTTTCCTGCTATTAAGTGAATAAAGGATGTAGTAAAATCTTATATATATCGTCCAGAAAATTATACAGAATGACAATGTGGTAAATAGAAAGATACTACTAAACGTTACTGTAGGAAATAAATGACAAAGACCAAGAAAACTTATAGCAAGAACTTTTGCTTTCTTTTACTGTCCGGATGCAAGTACATACTATATAAGACTCTAATGTCTTCGTATGTTTTTTGATAAAGCTTTTTACCCCATATTACAACCTACTACCCCATATACTGCCTTTTTCTGATTTAGTTTCCTGCATAAACATGAGACATTACAGTGGAATTTGTTATGTATGTTTGTACTTAACACCTTGTTATTCTGAATTATTATACAGTTATTTTATATTATGCAGGTATGTTACAGTGTCTTTTGTTAGCTTAATATCTAGAGCATAATTATCATTTCAGGGTGATTCAGCTTGATTGTTCAGTAACTTACTGTTATTTTACCAACAACAATAATGGAACTTTCCATCGTGGGACTCAAAAACATCATCTAGTACTAGAAAAGTGAAAGCAGTTTGTATTTCACACGGTTTGTTCTAAATCAGTTTATTGATGTTTTATCATGTTATATTGAACTGTCTTTGTTAGTGTTGTCAAGCATAAGAATATAGTTTGAGGTAATTAGCTGTATCCTACCAAAGTGGTTCAATTTGCCTTCTAGGTATTAATCAGTGATGTGTGACTTTTGTTTTCTTAGTGTTGCTTGATTGCAATTTCTTTATTAGTGCCTTTTCTGACTTATGCTCTAGTCATGCTTTATTAACTGAGGACCTTGAGGTTTCAGTAAAAAAAAAAAACACTTGTAATGTGACTCCTCTTTGGCATGAAATTTAGTGTTACAAAGAAAGTGTGTGTAAGACTATCTACGTTAATGGTGCTTATCTGTCACATTTTTTTCCTCAAACCAGCTTTGATGAATGCCAAAGAGGGCTCCAGTGCTTCAGAGTCGTCTCTGACTGCTGCCAAGGCTAGTCAAGCAAAAAATGAAGAAATCCAAGAGAGTGCAACTCAACCCACAGAGGACAAAATTACTCTTAACATGGACAAGCACAGTTACACTGTCCAAAATTCAGATAAGAAAAACAGTACATTAAATATTGGTGGAAACAGAAGCAACAAAACCCAAGTCGGAGATGCAGTGATTGATGTCCAGCCTGAAGTTTTAGGTGTATCTGAAACCCATAATAATGAAAGCAAAACAAAAAGTACACCAGATATAGACCTTGGCAGTTGGACACCTCACTCTGCAGTCATATCAAAATTAGTCAAAGTCAGCGAGGTGCAGCCTGAAATCATTGGAGGCTGTAAAGCCCAAGCCAGAGTCCTGGCATCCCACCACACGTCGTCTTATCCTGCAGCCTTAGACTGTGAGCATATTCACCTGCAGCACTGCTTCCCACCAGCACTGCTTTCTGTATCTGAACCTCAGCCTCCACCCTACATTCAGCCTCCACCACACCCACATGCTGAACCTCAAAACAAACCACAGACTGCTGTATCATCTTCGTCATACACCCTTCAGCCTGCACGAGTCTTGTGGGCTTCATCAAATTCTGGTTCATCTGCTTCAGCGGCTACTACTGATATGATACAGCGACTCCAGTGTTCTCGTTTGGAACAGCCCTCGACTAACGGAATCTCCACTGGAGCATATTCCAGTCCCATCTACAAACAGAAACTCTCACAGCCTTCTTCTTCAGGGCAAGGTACTGTTAGTGGCATATGATGTGGATGTCAAAGACTGTGCATCTATCAGTTAGAAACCTTAGAACTTAGAATGAATAAAGATTCAGATCTATGGCCTGTTATGTGTTTTGCTTTTCCTCCAGTGATTCGCAAGGCTAGTAAACCCAGACCTGGTTCTGCAGGAGTGCTTAAGGAGCCGGATTCACTGCTGGCACAGGCTCAGTCTAACCAGCAGGCTATTGTGTCTGCCCTGAAGAAACTAGTGGAGAAACAAGCAGCTCGCCAGTACAGCACTTCCAGTCACATTAGCCTGCTTACACAACACGTGAGTGCCCATTCACTACCAGCTGCCTAGCTGTTGCCTGCTGGTCTACCTTCATAATATTTGCAAGGTCTGTTCTGAAAACTCCTCACAGGGTGTTACAGGGTAACAGCGCCTTTGTCCTCCAGAAAACGAATTCTCCATGTACAGTTAGCTCCACAATTGCTGGCACCTTTTGATAAAAATGGTCAGGAAAAATGTCTTTGCGGTTAATTAGCCTGATGGAAAATAAAAACCCTTATCAAACAAAACCACATTTACAATTATTGGCACCGTTATAATCACAATTATTGGCACCATTTGTGCATTCTCTCTTTGCCAATATAACAGCAATAAGTCTTCTGCTGTAATGCCTGATAAGAGTAGAGAGAATACAAAGCATGGAATCTGAGATCACTCCTCAGAATAGAATATCTTAAGATTTTCCAGGATCCTAGGTTTTCTCTTTTGGATTCGAAACCTACAAGCACAAAACACAAAATGAGTGAAAGTTCCTCTCAACTTGTTTTGTCTCCCTTTCCGTGGATGAACAATTTGTGTCGTTTCCTTGTTTCACACACTTCTCCAACATATGTTTAGGTTTTGTTTTATCCAACAACCGGTGCCGCCTGGTAGACCAGGTTTACCAGGCTACCTGGTAAACATGACCCGGTTCTATCATTTTGACAGAGGTAGCCAAGTTTTCATTTGAAATTTCCTAGTACTTAATGCAGTTAATGATGCTACATATCCTGACAGGGTTTCCAGAGCCTCCTTAAACATCACAAATCCTCCATAATGAATAAAGATGATGGGTTTTTTGTTTTATACCAAACCCACCTTCAGTGTTTGTTGCCAGAAAACTACATTTCTGTCTTTATTATCTGAGTGCAGAACCTGATACCAATTAAAGTTTCAGTAGCATTCAGTGGCTGGCGTGCTTTCCAGATAGTTTGTTGTAATGGGAGTGGCATCTCATTTTACTTTTAAAAACTTGGTTGCCCCAAATTAATAGCATATTCTGGAATTTTTTCCTCTCTAGCCATCATAACATACTTTGTCTTATCATCTTCCAGACATTTTTACCACACTTCCACTTATTTTCAGCTTCTTAATCATTGTCCTAAGAGTCGATATGGACATTAGCAGGCAATTAGCCATTGAACGGTGCACTTTTGTCTCATATCATTTATGCATTGTCTTCCCCATCTTGATGAATGAATAATGGACTTTGTCCTCACATTTATACTTCATTGAAACAGGTCATGTCATGGATAACCATGTAAGAGATCCTGAACATTCTTTCACTGCTTTATTGATTTATTTATGTTTACTGATTATATTTACATTTTTTGCGATACATTTTTTCCATGACATTTTTTTTTACTAAGGGTGCCAATAATTGTGCAGATATATTTATTTGAAGCCTACCATCTTATAGGACACATGGTATTAGAAACTGACAAAGTGTAATCACATTTTGTGAAAACCAATATCATTTTCATTATTTATTCTGTCAGGAAACTGTTTCTTGAAAAAAAAATTGAGTTGTGTATGCATGCAAAGTACACGGTTCTACTAGTAGTACACGGTCATTTACTAGCCTTTGATTGAACTAATAATGAAAACATAATGTTTTCAGTGTTCAAACAGCATCAGAGAGTCTTGAGAGGTACTACAGGATACCGCATGGTGCTTGGTAGAGTCAGTGTACATGTTTGAAGCAGCTCTGTGTGAGGTCTCATTATCAGATGCTCCACTGGGGAGGTGCTTTGTGTTGATATTTAACAGGCAGGCAGATTTTTCTGAGTAATTGATGCTTATAAATAAAAGAATGTGGCAAATTGGCACCAAGTGGGAGTGTAAGAGCTGTATGTGTGCTACCTTTCTATTTATCATTTCTGCCCTGAGGGTTTTCAGTGGGAAGCCCACTGGCTGAGCTCCCCTCTAATTCCTTCCCTTCCTTTCTCCCCTTTGCAATGTCACTAGACCACACAGATTGCACATTTTATTCCTCTCCAGTACTCCACTCTGATGTATACTGTTACATTAGAAGGGGTTTGCTTTGTTTACCATGGAAAGTTCACTTGGGTCATGGTGGAGACTTACTTTCCAGCATACAGTTTTATGAGTTGCACAAACACACGAACAAATCAATGCTGTGCTTTCTTTTGCATTGGAATCAAATCAAATGATTTCTACTTTGGAATACTTCATTCTTTTGCAAAACATTGTCCCCAGTTACACTTTTGGAGACAGTTTTGCTGTCGGTGCTTTTTAATAGTTGGCTATTTCAGTCAGCTTTATATCTGCTAAAGGACTTTATATCTGGTAAAATACCAAGTGTTACATTAGACACTCCAAGAAGGTCAAGTTTGTGTTACTTATTTTATTTTAATTTTTTTAAACATGTGCTTGTGTTTATACTGGTAATTTCATGGACAAAGTGTGAGAGTCTTTATATTTGTCAGCACCCACTCATTGTATCAAAACTATATTCACTCTAGAAGACATGAGCGTGACCCTGCTTTTACACCCATTAAAATTTAAGGAGGAATATAAAGGAAATCATTGTTATGCTATTACTTTATTGGCTACCAAGTTGTTCCAGTTACCTCAATGACAGTTATCATAGTTAACTATCGTAACAAAGTATTATAGTTTGTCCTGATGGCATATGAATATTGAATGACCTCATTCTCTATACCATAACACCTAAAGGCAAACAGCTGACTTTCTGTCAGAAATTTTGAAATGTTTTTAGGTGATGTGGTCTTTTCTTCATTTTGCATGGTATGTCAGATAATAGATAACACAGTTTACAGAAATATGCCCTATGATTTTGACTTTCAGAACTCAAAAGAAAATCCTTTCAGAGGGTCTCCTGAGACCCTGGCCAGAAGGGCAAGTGCAACATGATAGCCATCATGAAGCAACCTTTCAGCTGTATCATGCATCATTAGCGCACACACACACGGTACAGCCCAGTATAATGACATTTCTGTTTGACTTCGGCTCATTTAGCCCCAAATATAGAAGCTGCACCATGCAAAGATACTCACATTAGAAAAGCTTGCTGCCATCTTGGCCGGTATTTCTTCTGCCCAGGAGAACTGAGGCTGCAAAATATTTCATTCATCCACCATCAAGTCTTTCTGGCCCAGAAAACATCATAGTTTTGCAGACAGATCTTTTCAAATGTGTCTATTCCAGAACTAAATGGATCATTTTGCTGATGATTTGCTTGTATTTTTAGGTCTTTGGTCATGAGAGCAAGAGACAAAATTAACATTTAGGGCTCTGGAAAGGGACATACTTTGCATATCTGACTTAAGTCTAGCAACGTATATTTAGCTTTTCAATTAAATCATTGCTTTGGGATGGTCATCGTCTGAGGCATGCAATGTTTGTAATGTGGCTGAGATATGACTGCAATTTCCTCTAGCTCGCACTGGAGACGTGGCACTGCAGAGTGGCATCTGACCCACAGGCAGGCCAAACTCAAACACTTGGATTTTCTTAGGACAAGAAGCAGATGCTGTGAAACCGGGCACATTAAGATATAATAGGTTGCAGCAAGATTTTGATGACCTTGTGCAAGCTTGCAAGCCAAGGGAAAAAGTTTGATATGAAGCTATAAGGAACTTTATTGTATTACACTGATAGATGTTCTCAGCTGCACATGCAATTAGATAAATCTTTAATATTTAACATTATCTAATATGTTGTTGAATTTTTAATGAGGGGTGTGGATCAGTGGAATAAAGTAAGGCTTTTAGTGCTGAGCTAGATGGAATGTATAAACTACACTGCTACCTTTTAGCTAAATGGACAAAATTTATAACTCTGGTCTTTATTTCTAACCCCCCTAAAATGTGAGTGCCTGTGTACGTGCCCACACACAGGCACTTAGGTTTTAGGGGGTTAGAAACTTTGGATTCTGACTCTCACAAAGTACATAACTTACATATGCCATACTAGTTATAAAATAATTAGTAGAAATGGGCTGAATACATTTTAATTCCTTTTCATTCTTATTCAACTTGATCATATTTTAGGATGAATACCAACAATGAGGTCAGGCTTTTTAACATGCAAAAAGTTATTTTTACGAGTAACAGTCCTCGATATCTTTTGACAAGGGATGTTGGACCTCAAGTAAATATGTATAAAATAATCTCCTTCACCAAAACCCGTGAAGCTCTAAAGGCCTGGCTGTGCTTTGTCAGATCTTGCATTAATTTAAACACCTGTCGCTGAGGAACGTTTGACATTTCCCTTTCTCTGGCATGACAACCAGACAAACAAGCTGTCCACCTGCCTAGAAACCCAGCCTAAAACTCTGGGAAAATAAACAGCTCTGTCAGTTCTAAATCAGCAGGAAGTGCGAAAAATACAGTGCTGCAAGATAGTCCATGTAGTGGACTGGTGTTTAATTACTGTTCATGTGCTCATTCCATTCTATTTTTCATTAATTCATTGATTTTTCAAGACCTTAGCTTGGTTTACAGCTTATGTATTACTGATAAGAGTAGAAGATATAATATTAGAAGAAATAATTACTTCCTCCTTACTTGGCTCTGTGGCAGCTATCTGTAGAACCGCTCTGTGATGGCTGCTAGATAACCTCTACTTTATGTTTCTGAATTACAAAATGTTAAAAGTATGGAGTAACTTTCAACTTCTGTATGAGTATTTTGCACATTGAACAACTACTTTATTAAGTGCCAATTGCTGTAATTACCACCAGTTTACTGATCTGCTTGTTCCTCTGCAGGCTTCTTAACCTTTGTCAGTACATCTACAACACAGAACTTAGTTATCATGTTAGGCTAATTTTTGTATAATTTAGCTAGATTTTTTCTACAATTATTTTACCATAAATTATATTGGAACTTCCATCATATGACTCAAGACCATAATCTAGTATTTTGGTACATGCTTTCGGGACTTTTAAGGAAAGTGTTACCACTTTATTTTAAAACAAGTTGTACGCAAACCTCAAAAATATTGTGTGTCTTCAGGACGTTTTCTGGTGTTCTAATATCTAATTTTTGGCATATTTCCCACTCTTATTTACAGCTGTCCACAGCAGTACATAGGCCAAGACAAGAAACAGAAGCAAAAAAACCAACAAAAACTGGCAGAATCAGTTGGTATCAGACATCATTTGTAACTAGTCATGCTTCAGAGCAGTAGAAGGACAGCAATACAGGCCTGCAGGCCAGAGCAAACCTCATCACCAATCTGCATCATTCCCCAGAGCTGTGCCTGCCAGTATTGTCCCTTTAAGGTCGAAAAAAATCATTAAAAAAACATAAAAGGTTAAACCTGTTGACCTCTAAAGGGACATTCTAGGCCTGTAATGGAGGGATCAATGTGTTGGATTACTTTTCGCTGCTCTGGCCTGTCCTCCTCAGTCACCACAGCGTTCTGTGCCACGTTAAGTCAAGTGTAAACTAAAACACTCATATCAAGGATTAAGGGCAGACCACTGGAATGAATGCAAAGCCACCACCAAATAGCCATGTAGCCTAAAGCTGTGCACGCCAGGATATCAGAATACAGACTGTTGCAATTGGTCTGTGTGTGTGTGTCCTAAACTCTGTTTTTGCAATGTTTCTCAGCACATTACAGGAGCTTTAAGTATGAGATCACATGTTTATTATGTGATTGTTACTGTGTAATTAGGTTGTTTCTGCTTCCCATAGCTGACCAATCTGAACCTGGCCAATGGAGTTTTCAGCAGAGGGGGACTCAGCATGACCCCAGGGGTGCCGCCTGGAACAGTGAGAACCCAGCATTCAGAAACTGGCCTCTCCGGAGGTGGGAGGTAAGCATGCATGAATGCATAGTCCACACATACATTAGTCTGTGTGAATTAATAGGGAGCATAATTGTGGCCCTGGCATCACATTGTGTTAAGCTGTCAGAAGTTGTTTCAAACTTTTATAAGTTTGTGATAACGAGCGTAAACCATCATGTAGCACTGCACTGTTATGAAGCATTATGTCATTGTTGTTTTTGGTGCGTTTATATTTCATTTCTGTATTTTGATGAGAAATCCAGTCATTTTTGGACTAATAAGTCTATGTGTTAACAAAGGGCAAGTGTTACAAATTAGCTCTACCGTGTCTCCTCTGTGCCATGGTAAATGTTGGAATTGGAGTGAAAGGATTTTGTGATTGCATCATATTTTGATTCTTCTCATAATATTACAACTTGTAGGATTCAACGAATGCCTCTTACCATTCAGCACCCCCTTCAGTCAAAGGCAGCATGTTTTAAGAGTGGCTCAAGAACGTAAGGTTTAAATCCCACGCGTGTTATAGAGACTAACTGAAAGTTTCTCCTTGAAGGCGCAAATTAGCATTCTGTAGGTTTTCTCAGCTTAATCATCTCTGGACAATTTTATAGGTGCTTAGTTTGTGTTGGCCAAATCGGTCACAGGCAATAAAACTTAAAGGCCAGTTTAATGGTCTCCGAAGAATCTTTAAAGAGAGCTGGGAGTCTACATTTTGGTGGAAAAGAAGTCATTTAATCTGTAAGACTTCTAGGCAGAATTCATTACCACCCCTTTGAAATGTAAGAATCGTTTTATTTGTTAAAGAAAGCTTCCACACTTTTTGTCCAGTTTTTATGTAATACACTTTGAAATAAAGAGGAGCGCGTCCCTTTCTCTGTCTGACTCTCCGTGTTTGTGTATGTGTGTGTATGTGCGTGTTTGTTAAGCTTGGCTGTAGCAGAAATCTTTGTGGTGGATCAGGGCAAGGGGTAAAATAAAAGATTTCTCTCCCACAAGCGTTTTATCACAAACAGCTCCTACATCCAGTTTGTCTTTTTGACCTGTGTCATCTCTGCAGGAGAGAGTGTGTGTGAGAGGAAGATAATTGGAGTAATAAGTTTTTGTTCTGCAACTACAGTTTCAAGGGCTGTCATGATTACTCATTTTTAAAATCTTCAATAAAAAAATTAAGTGATTCAAATTTACAGCCTTGATGATTTGTTACTTTGGATTTTGATTAAAACTCAAACAGCTATTATATTATTGTAAAGCCCAGTTCAGTCTGAAGATTCTCCACAAGGGGGAGCATTTCGGTTATATCTTTTTTAAGGACGTCACTGAAAGCGAGGAAACTCACACCAGCAGGATCACACAAATGTCCGCCTTTTTGTGATAACAAATTTGAATGTATATGAAGGAAACAGCATCTAACTGTTTTTGAAAATCCATGCTAAACTAAACCCTTGTAAGGAAACATGTGGTCTTTGAGGTATAGGAGGTGGTAATTCTGCTGTTTCAGCAGTCTTTGATTGGAACTCCAGGTGTTTATTCAGTGCAAAAGAAGGGTTAAATATATGTGGTTTCCTTTGTATTTTTATAGTGATACATGAGTGACAGTGTCTCAGACACTCTGGCCCTCATCTCTCCTTTTCTGTTTTTCTAGTCCAACCCTTCCTTATGTATGGAACTGTCAAGGAATTCCTGGAATGTCTGGCTTTTTCCCTTTTTAAATTGTTTTTATTTCCACAAAAGAGCAAAAAAGACTTTTTACAATTCACTTTTCACAGCATGCTTCCTTAGATATCTAAAGGATACTTTCACTTCTAATAACCTAAATGTCTTGTTGGCATGTTTTCTCTCTGATTCTGTAGTTGTAGTCCAGTACAGAGTACCTTTCACTCCACTCATACAGTTACCACCACACTACCGTGTATGTGATAGTGATTCAGCTTCTCTGTTGAACAGCTGGTCACTGTTGATTAGTTAGTAATTGATTCTAATGTTGCTGATGATTAACACTAAGAAAATGCAGTCTTTCCCCTGAGCCATTCTTTTGTTTTGGCTGTCGGTCTGTGTTTGTAGTGAAAGGTTCTTTCTGGTCAAAACGTGGCATCCCTTTTGTACAGCATCTGCTTGGAACTTTCCACTGGCTGCTGTCTGCTGTGCCCCAAACCCAGCTAAATTAAACCAAACCCGGCTGTTGTTATGCTTCACCTTCCTTGTGGTTTACTAATACTGTAAACATGTAAAGTATCATTATTTTAGCAAGTTATTAGGACACATCTCCTTGATTACTGTGACCACTATGCTGTCTTTAATGTTTAATTTCCTGAGCCCTCCCTCCACATCCAGCGTTTTGAGACCAGTGGCCTGTGCCAAACATGCTGAAGCCGTTAAGCATACTGGCTCTTTAAGAAGCCAAGGGGGTGAGGCGTGATGCCTTTCAAAGAGTTGGGGCCTTTGAAGTTGCTCTAGCCAGGAGCTGCCAGGTATGCTGTATCAGCACTTCCAAACCATATTCCCATCTCCTCTTTTTTTTCTCACCCATTGTACTGCCGCGAACGTACCCCATGTTTGTACCTGTTAACCCTTAAACCCGGAGTTGGAACTGAATTGGTAATTTATTGAATCTTATAACAAACAGAGCTGCCTTTTGGTTTGATTTAATGATTCATCCCATGTTTGTCGAATACTGATTTAAGCCCTGACACTGAACTTTTTAAAGTCATCTAACAACAGAATATATGACCTGTGGTTGAGCGTTGTATTATTAGATTTTAACAGCAAGTGTGTGGCAAACGTTGTAAATGACAGTGTTGTCATAGGTCTGTGAAATATTTTGGTAATTTTAGCTGCTCTTGGATGGGTGCTCGGGCTGCCTCTGCTCTTGGCTTAGGTAGAGATTCATTTCCAGTAAGTTATTGGGTACCGCTTGCAAATAGTAATAATAGACGGGGTTTAGGATTGTAAAGGAATGTCATAATTATTGGATATTTAGGTTTTGGAGTACAGTTGGAGGAATGTGGAGCCCAGCAGTGAGGATAACGCAGATTTGACTTTCTCCTTTACCTTGGCTTCTTATACCAACTATAGTACTAAGACTATTTCCTTCTTCTAGATAAAAAAAAAAAACACCCAGACTTTTATTCCTGTGTTTTTCCGCTCACATCATCAGTGTAGTCTGCTGCCTTAGTTCTCTCTGCGATTACGCTGAAGCTTTTATTAGACATAAATGAAATGAGAAAATGTGATTTACTACATGTTATTACTTTTTGGTTGTAGTAATAATGAACAGTTGACAGAACATGACTTTAAGTGTTTAACTGTCTTTCAGTGTACGTGAATGATGTTATTTTGTTAAGATCTTACCTTAGGGGAACTTTGACTCAGACTAATATGTCTGGAATTCTCTGCACTAATAGTTTTTGACACATTTGCTTGAAAGCATCAGCATCCCCCTAAAGCAGATACACCTTTCTTTATTGTAAATACTACCGGTGGTATAAGAAAATATGCTAAGAGGCTGAGTGCTTTGCCACATCTTGCTCCACTGAAGCTGATGTTTAACTCCTTATAGCAACTTGTAGTTAGAACTAGGTACCTACAGATACTTTAATGTTGATTTTGACACCGGAGCATTACTTTCTTTTGATACCTTCTTTTTATTATAAACCAGAAGCGAGCGTGAGGTGCTGGACATGGGTGTGTTTGCTGTGAGTAATGGACTGGTGTCTAATCAAGAAAAGCTGGGGTTAATAACAATCTTACAGATTGTAATTTATGCCCGTTCCAATCAGCAGTCTAGATTCTTGGACTACGCACCTATTTGTTTATGGATGCTTAGACAGTATTTCGTATAGAGTATTTTCAGAGTATTTCTGCAGTTTTTATTTGACTTTTATTTGACTTTGAATATGTTATATTGTTCTTGTCTTTTTGTGTCTGTGCGGTCGTAACATACGAATTTTCCTCAGAGATCAATAGTTTTCTGATTCTGACTGCTTAGATACTAAAAGTCAGTGCCGAATGACAATGAATTGTTCGATTCTTGATTGTATGATTCAGATGGTACTATAAAAGTACTGAAATTTAGTTCTTAAACTTATTACTCCCTAAATCATAGAATCATTCAAGAATTGAGCCTCAATTCTATTGCAGACATATTATCAGAGCTTCTTAAATAAATAAAGATTTGAGAAAGATGGAGGCATACCTTAATCTAAAGTGATTCTTTGAATATAAATGTTATTATTCACCTTAATTTGATCCAGAGTGAGGGTTGTGCGTGGGCTCTCACCTGAGGTAGTATAGTGAGAAATTCCACCCCGGTATAACAGTGGCGTGTTAATGAGTCGACATAGACACCCAAGGGACAACACAGTGGGAGCTGTGTCCTATTTCACCTAGCCCAAGCTACCTTTCTGCATCTACACACACACACGTTGTTGACCATGCTGCATTATAATGCACATTTTCTAGGTTTGAAATGGATTTTAAATGAAAATCAAACTGCTTGTTAGAAGCTGTTGCTTATTGTATATGTCATGTTGATCTTAGCTCTGACCTTTTGACCTCTCAGAATTCCTTTAGTCAGACATCTCTTTTGGCGAGCCTGTTATTAACAATACATTCAGTGTTGCATGGCCCTCCGTCAGCCATGTTTTCTTAAGCCGAGCGGAGAGAACAAGACAGAGAGAGAGAAAGAAAATAAATAGGTGATGGAAATACCCTGATCCTCTGTGTCCTGATGTTAGCCACATTGACCAGCTTGGTGCTTTGAGGTATTACTCCAGGGCTGTGGAATGATGCGGAATGATGTCATTTCCCTGAGCATTTCCCACATTTAGCTGTGCATGAGAATAATACTTAACATGTGCATGACTGGCACTGTAGTTATTATTCCCAATAACATTTGGATACAATAAGCAGTTTTTGCAGATGACTGACACCTACCATCACTGTCAGGGATGAACTCTAGCTTTAACACACAGTGCATCCCTCTGCGACAACAGTGCTGGGATTTTTCTACAGATTGCTGTTTTTACCATTTGTGCTATGTATACTGTACACATGTGGAAATGAAACAGCCCATTTTGAATGGCCTGTTTTTATGATGTCACAAAAACAACTCATTTACATATATTTGACTGTGCAGTCTTCAGCAGTTTAGCCATTTAACTTGTGTTGCACAGAATTGAGAATATTCTGACTTTTTTGGTTTATTGTTGGTAGAAACCCATGGACAAGATTTTTTTGTTCTATTTTTCAATTTTTCTCTGTGCTGCTGGGGCACAGAAATGTGTTGCTGTGCTCTTTAAACAATGACTTAAAGACATTCTCTCTGAAAGACTGCTATTTTTTTTTCAACACCGCTGTATTGAACATGATCAGAGGGCCCCACTTTGACACCTTGTAGTCGTAGAGGCGAACACAAAGGCAAAGGGCTCGTATAAGCCGAGCTTAAGTGAGAGCTAATCGGGTTACAAACGCGTGGAGCTGTTCAAAAGTTTGCTTTTCTGGGGACTCAGCTGGTGATGCTGATGGAACGTGACATGTCAAACACAGGGCAGCGAGAGGTTATGGGTTCCATAAGGCTGATGTTTGCCACAATCCACATGCTTACTTGGCCTCCCAAAACTGTGTGGATGCAGATGGTGGTGGCAGAGCCTCTCAGTCGCAAAAAAATGTTTATTCTTTATTACTGGAACTGAGGAGAAAGATGTAGTATTACATCAATTGTTTTAAATACTCCACAGGTACAGGTGTTCCTTGTTTAAAGCACTTTGATTTAATGGGCACATATTTGTCAAGCATAACATATTAATGCTTATTTAAATAAAGTGTTATTAATTAAATTCTTTTTATATGCATAAATAAAGAAGATGGTTGTATTCAGGTGCTATATTTAAATATAAATGTATGTAGGTTTTCCGTATTAATGCTGAAAAAATAAAAATAAAAATAGCCAAATAGATACGCCATAAAAGATTTCTTTTAAAGCAAGGAAAGTGAAGGAATTTGTGATGTTTGTGATTTGTGATACTTTTTTCAGAGCCATCAGTTAAACTTTTTAACCTGTCCTTCTTTATGCTTATGAAAACATACTTGTTTGGTCATATTTAAAAATACTCAAAGTCAAAAGACATTGGAAATATATGAAATAACAAAACTAAAAGTGTTTGAATACTTTTTTCCCCCTCTGTGTTTTCTGGATGCCCTTTGGGAGCTTTATTTTTAAGTAGACAGATAAATCGTTGTTACTGAGATTTCTGCATTTAAATATTTAAAGGATATATACTTTGGAAAGATGTGAGACTTAATAGTCCAAGATTTTTGTGAGAAACGGTCTATTTTAGCGAACTAACACATCAGCTTCTGATTCACAGTGTCAGCAGTTGATGAAAGGGAAAAACTCATTCAAATGTTGTCATTTGTAATCATGTCATTTTTGTAGGACACTAGTATCAGCCCTGACTGGGTGACGTGCCACAGCAGTAACATGCAGTTGGCAATGTTTTGTGAGGTTACTTTGAAGACTGTTCAACATATTCATTTTTTTCCTGCACTGAGGGTAATTCCACTACAAAATCAATCGTTCAAGAGTTGCTGTCAGGGTTAAAAAGCTCACATGAAAAGTGAAATATAGTGACCCGCCTTTTGAGGATTCAAGTTCTTGTTTTTGTCATCTGCAGTCACAGGTGTGAGGCTCGGGGTGATGGGGAGCGTAACCCGGCCTCAGGAGCCACTCCAAAACAAAGCTATCTGCCAGCCTCAGGTAGCTATCAGCTTCAGTTTGCCATCCAGCAACTCCAGCAGCAGAAACTGCAGTCCAGACAGCTTCTGGACCAGAGCCGCGCTCGTCATCAGGTCAGTGGTGAAACATGAGTGATTTTATAGCTAATAAAAAATAATCCTAGTAAATGCAACCCACATCAAGATGTTATGAGTAGTTATGATACTTCTTTCTTTCTGGTACAGGGTAAGGTCTGGACAGTATAAAACTGATGGTAACAC
The DNA here is from genome assembly GCA_037576975.1 of Alestes dentex. Taxonomy (NCBI): domain Eukaryota; kingdom Metazoa; phylum Chordata; class Actinopteri; order Characiformes; family Alestidae; genus Alestes; species Alestes dentex. The sequence continues at coordinate 28,961,851 of JBBIGA010000001.1, read as the reverse complement.
ATTTTTGCTGCATTTTTTTTTCCTAGGTAACAAGTCTTTAAATCAACCTGAAATCAGAATTGACCTTTTTTTTTCTTATTAGTTTATGTCATTAGTCATATTAAAGGAGTTTTTCACCAAGCTTTTAAAATTTCAGCAGAATTCAATAATTAAGATGGAACCATTAAGTGTGGTTTGATGTGAGATGCTTTATTCTAGCAAAGCCCAGAAGTTCATGCAGCCTGTTAAAAGGTAAAAATAGTAAACAGAGTAAATTTTTTTAATGATTTATCTCTGTTTTGCAATCAGCATACATAAAACTCAGCTAGGTTGACTAGTGGGTTTGGTTTAGAAATTCCTATAGTTGCACTGAACATAAAATGACCCCAGTTCATATAATGACCCCATTCACCACTGTAAAGAAATCTGAGTCTTTAAGTTTCTCTACGATGAACCGTTTCTCGTCAAACCACACTGAAATTACTTTGTTTTCATCTCAACAATTTAATTATCTAGAATTATAGCAATTAGTGCAATTCCCTTTTAAACAATCAAGTAGATAAGAAATTCATACAATACCTTTTAAAAGACTAAATTCTTTTTTTCCTGTAATTAGGGGAAGTGTAGTGGCTTTTGCCTGTCTCACATCACTGTGAGCCAATGGGAAAAAAAAAATTATCAATGAACCAGTATCATGTTATGTTCCACTTCTTCCTATCATCAAGTGAAGAGACCCTCCATAACACAATGTTTTACTCAAAAATGTATTTTATAATTATTGATTCACATTTATGCCTCTATTGTGTGAGTTTGGCCCTTCCTTTATATGGTCAGTTTGTTATTCATTAATAGTACTTTCATAATGTGTCATTGCTTAGTATCAGCTTTGGTCCTGCTTAGTACTTTTGTGTATTTTGGCTCAGTCTTGCCGTCTTGTGTGCTCATTTCTGAACACACCCAACTGAAGATCAGGGTCTAGTTCCTGAAGGGCTGAAGAAGGGTTACGTATGCTCAAGTTCAAACAGTTTAATGTGCTCAGAATCTATTCTCAGCCTTGTGCAATAATAAGCCTGAATGAGCTGGACGAGCCAAACTACAGGTCAGCAGATGAACAGTGCTCAGTTTGTGTGTGGTCTTCTGTTTGTGTTTTTGTGTGTTTGTGTATGTATGCTTAGTGGTTGAACTTTGTGAGTCATCGCAGCATCACTGGGTATCCCCTGACCTCTACAAGTTTAATTCTGCTTCTCCTTTTGGCTCCAGTTCTGTCTTATTTGACCAGACATATATTCATGAAATCACAGACTTGTTTACAATAGAATAGCCTTCAGAAAAGAATAATACTGTCTTGTCCACATGCATGGCACAGCATATTCACCGACTTTGCATCCCACGGTTCAGTTTGATCTGTTTAAGCTTTCATAATTTGGTCACTTCAGTGATTGTTAACTCTCTTAATAACATTTTTTGGACCTTTCCCTACTCTGCTGCTGAACTTTATGTCTATGTTACTCAGGTTACAAGTACCTCACACTCATCCTTTTTTACTCAGCACATTGACTGCGATGTTCAAGAATTACATCAGTACTAAAACTGAGTTTAGGCCATATGTACTGTTTGAGAGGGCTACACTTTCTCATCAGTAGTCCACCGAACACCGATATATTTAGAACATTAAGATCCCGCTGTACGTTAGTTCAAATGTAAGCAGTTCATAACATTAGAGTTTACTAAGTTTAACTTTATATATATATATATATATATATATATATAAATCAAAACAGGTTGCGCCCCACACAATATTTTTAACGTCACACATAAGTAGTCATTTATGCAATAATATACAAGTGGAGGCATTATGTCTTCAGCTTTCAGCCTCGTGTCTGTGACCACAGCACCCTAGTGATGATATGAAGGTGACCATTCTGTCATACGTGAACACACCACAGCACACAGTGTGAACAGCACAATTTTTCCTCTGCATTTAACCCATTTAACCCATTCAGCAAGTGAAGCAGTGGGCAGCCAGGAACACAGCACCCGGGGAGCAGTGTGTGGGGATGGTACCTTGCTCAAGAGTACCTCAGTGATGACACTAGCAGTCCTGGGACTACTAGGACTACTTAACTACTAGGCCACCAGATATGCATGGTATAAGCATATTATTGATGGAATGCCAGTTTATTATTTTTATTTTTACATTTTGAAACAATGATGATGTAAAACTGCTAACAAGAAAGTGTATTTACTAGGGATGTGACTTTTTGGCAAAAACACTATTCAAAAACCCATGAGAATTATTCGAATATTATTCGAAAATCGACCCCCTCCCCCGCCCGCATGTACGCGCGCGCAAACACACGATGACAGAGGGTGAAACAGGTATTTTTCCACAAACTGTTTAACCACACGACACTGTCGTTTACCATAAAAATGATGTACATCGGCGCCAATAACAGAGCGCTTTTTAGCACTTTTTGTTATATTTTTTAAATTTGTGCATGGCTTTCCTTCTGAACCTTCCAAATCACAGTACAGTAAATGAACATCTTCACTGAGCAACTCACCTATGAGATGGCCTCACCCCCGGAACCACGGCCAAACTGGTAAAGAAAGTCCAGGCCGTTAATGTTCACGATCGAGTACGGAGTACCTTAAGTGAGATATGGCTAAAACGGTATTCTAAATAACTATTCGATATTCGAACGTATATCGAATATTCGACTATTCGAAAATCGTGTCTCATCCCTAGTATTTACACCCCATGATGAATACATTTTACATTTAAGTGCAATACAGGCACCTCACAGCAAATCAAAAACACAAACTGAAACTGAAATACAACAGTTTTTATGAACATTATAGGAGGAATGCAGCTCCTATTTCTCCGTCTCATGGATTAGTTGAACTATATTTTGACGAAAAGCATCTGGCTTCACTTCCAGATCAGTTCGATACACGCATCAAAAATGGAAATGACATGGGTCAAAAACAGAGCTCTGCAACTCGCTACTGGTGTCCAGCTTGGTTGATTACAGTGGTAGCGGTTTTGCCATTGTCACTCATGTGTGTCCCTTGTAGTTAGAACAGAGTTACTCATTACAGTTTTTTCGGCAGGATTGTCATTTATTATAAACTGTTATGACTTATGTTTTTAGCCGCTGTTTGTAGTTGCTAGGTTACAGGCAATTGAGGCGGAGTAATTCTAAAAGAGATTTGATCGGATTGCCGTAATCAGGATATATTGGCCTCCATAGAATGCTTCTCAGCAATGACACAGTGAGGTTGGAACCAACTGTGGTATAATAAATATTTACGCTTCTCCCTGATCAGATGTAAGTGCAACCTCAAGGGCTGCCTCATAGATGGTATAAAGATGAGAAAAACAAGGCCTGACTAGAAAATGCCACTTTTACTGCTGACGTTACATTTTGGTTAAGAGTACTTGGCTGATAAAACACTAAATGCTGTATGCTGTGGTTTTATTTTCAACTATAATCATGGAGGTGGTTTAAACTTTCAGCTCCAAAAGTGAAGATTACATCTAAAGCTCAGGTTCAGGCTCAGCCCATACTTTGGTTGGCTAGAGAGTTGGGGTTCACTAGTTAACACAAGACTTACGAACTGACGTAAATGAGTTTAGTATGAAAGGATAAGTGCAGACGTAGAAAAGACTGTATGTACAAACTGATAATTACCAATGTAAACTGATAATTGGTGCAGCCCAGTCCTAATGTAAAAGTAAATTCAGGATGACAAATGTTACCCAAACTAACATGTTTAAAAAAGAGATACTAGCACTGAATGGACAGGTTGAAAGAAGAGCTGGACGATATGACTTTATTTTTAACTTTCATAATACATTACACTCATAAATTGCGCTTTACTGAGCATGTTGTGATGTTCTCAGTAGAACATTTTTATTTTTTGTAGTGCTTTTTTCAGATGTGCCGGCCCTTTTTGTCTGTTTCAACTTATCACACAGAAAAAGTATTCTACCTCGTTGTTGTAAAAAAATCATGTAGTATCATGGTTTTATTTGTGGATAGCTTTTGATAAAATTGTTTAATGAACTACAGTAAGTTGTCAACAAAGCCTTTGATGACAACTTACTGTAGTCCTAGAGGATGGAAAGCTTTGTTTCGGTGAATGCACAGATTTTTTTTGCATGCCGTTCTATTTCTATCTGACCTAGAGAGCGTGTGTCAGTTCTCTGTGATCCAGATGGGCACAACTTCATACAGGTGAATATTGCTCACATAACCGTTTGTTGCCACGGAAGTTACAAGCATCTGGTATTATGTATAGTGGTGTGTAGCTTTATTTTAGTACATTCTTGGATAAAAACTGCCTGTTAGCAAAATATAATCTGTGCAAATGCTTGTTTATGCTCATTCCATGGGACTCTGAACTTTTTAGAGGAACTGAACCGTGCGTGAATTGGAAAAGAGTTGTTTTTAGTTGCTGCTCATTTAATTTGAGTCCTTTGTTGTGGAAAACAGTTGTTTCAGGGGCATGACGGCTATTGTGATTATCTACAGTTTGAACAAGTTTCATAGTGGACTGAAATAAAGTAATCAGAAGTGTGTTATTCGGGTTCTACGCTCCATATTCCAGTCACTGGGTGCAGACTGCACGGCTCCTTGGCTGGCTTGGCCAGCGGCCACTTGGCAACATTAGAAAGGTGCCCTTTCCTGGCCTTGCTCAACAGAAGCATATACCCAGACCCTCCAACCTGCAAACTCAGCCCTCTCATTCATCAAATCCCAGCTGCCTCGGAACACACTCGCTGTCACACCGCTGGATCCTTTGAAGATAAACACACACACACCAAGCATAAACATATATGAGTATACATCCTTTTCCAAAAGTACAAAACCCCACACGTACAGAAGATAAACCGACACTGAAAAAATGCTATAACTTTGCTTAAAAAGCCTTCAAGACTCTTAAATTCTCCATTTGCATCAAGCATAAAGCGGTACTAGATGGAAAGAATGCACAACATTCCCGACCCATTTAAATCAATGAACAGTAGCCATTAAATTTCTGTTTCGGAATGGAATATGTTTACCATGTCCAACTACTCATTCAGATGAAATCTTGTCTAAACAAGCATGAAATGTAAAGAATTCTTGTGTTGAGGTATGTCCGATTATAAAGTATTTAGTGCCAGTTATGATAAGCCATGACATTTTTTCTTCCATGTAAATGAACAAACTGACTTTTGGAGTCTGTTGCTGTTCGACCTCATATGACTCAAAGGAAAATTGCTGCTCAAAGGAAAATTGCTGCATAAAGATATGGTCATTATTTTGCAGAAATGCAGAAAATGTACTGAAACGTTAATTAATGTTCTCCTATAAAAAGATTGTGCAGATGTACTGGAACTAAAACTCAGGCTGTTTAAATTTCAGATGGTTGGAGCCAGTGTCAGAGTGAATATCTTCATTTTTAATGTTTTTCTCCTCTTCTGTCTTCTCAACTCATTGTTTTTCTACTGTATGTTTATGTCTGTATCATTTCTTTCCAGGCCATGCTGGCTGGACACACACTTGTGCCTGGTGCTGTACCCCGAAGCCATGCTCCCTCCAGCTCATCCTGTGTCCAACTTAGCCAACAGTCCCGGTACACCCTGAACCAGACTGTTACTCAGGGCACCCAGGACCAGCCCAAAGGCCACACCCTGGCTCGTGGGGTCAACCTTCTTACTCCCAAACCTCCCAGCACTGCACGCAGAGATGGTCTCTCACGCAAAACCGCCACTCAACGCATCAACAAGTAAGATCTCAGTACAAGAGGGCAGTCCATTCTTAAATATAGTTTGTAAATATTTGAAATATTTAAAGATATATTGAATATCTAGAAATTTAAATTAGTGATGATACACAAATTTTCCCCAACTATATTTAACCATTCCATTCTTACCTTCAGATTAAACACAAATGAATGTCTGTAAACAGTACATGTTTGTTTTAACAGACACTTTTATCAGTGCCGATTTAAAACGGTAGGTGAGTATAGTGTGGTAGTAGATGAGTGGGTAAAACACTTGCCTGCGAACCCGATGACCCCCCCCCCCCACACACACACACGCACACACTTTCTACCACTGTCCTTGAACAAGACACTTAACCGTCAGTGTCTCCAGGGGGATTGTCCCCGTAACTAATGATTGTAAGTCGCTCTGGATAGAAGCATCAGCCAAATGCCCCCTTTTCACTCTTTTGTGTGAGCAATCAAGCAAAAAAAAACTTTTTTTATTTGTAATTTTATTGGTAGCTGTATGTTCATGTCTGAACGACTCTGTTAAAGATTTTAAGTCAGTAGGTAAAAATTACATGTGAATTAAAACCAGTAGTTTTCCTTAACTTTCCTTAACAGCTGAAACAGATAAAGCCTTTGTAATGCTCATATGTGTGACTTTTTACAACATGCTCTGTAAAAAAGCCTAACTGAATTAGGATCACAATATAATTGTTTATTGCAGTGATTCTGCACCTGATAACTTTGTCTGAACTGATGTTAGTGCAAAAGCTTCAAGCTGGTAATTACTATTTACTCATTCCATTTATAATGTCCTAGAAGGAATATGACAGTACTGACATTTCTATTCTTTGTTAGACTGAAGAATTTAGCAATTTATTTTTTTTCCACTTTGCCTTTTTTTTTTACATTGATTATTTTGATTGATGGCATATATTAGAAATAATAATTTGGCAACAATGGATTTAGGATATATTATCATTGTTCGTTTTTTTTTGCACGTAGTCCAAAGGAAGTACCACTGTGTCTTTTGAATCCTGTGCCAATGTGATAGTTACAAATACCGCCACCATTGGCTCTCGTCTTCTGTCAGCACCCACACAAACTTGCAGTCACACGATAGACCCTTGCCTCTTTAGTAAACAGTGTAGTTGAGCTATCAGGCAGTGTTTATGAGTGCTTTGGAAGCCTTATTTTGTTTGGAGATTTGCAGACAAAAGTGTGGGCGGGTGGGGGTTAGGGAGCAGGGACCAGAGAAAGAAAAACTGTCATCTGTTTCCCACGCTGCAGCATGACTTTATTACTGCACATCTGGCCAAACTACACAACAATGGCAAACTTCTGTGGTAGCGGCGGCCTGTTTGCTGGAAGCACATGGGCCACCATGGTTGGCTACTCGCAGTCAGACAGCCCGCTCCCTTCGCACCTACTCAGGCCAGGATCCCTGCCCCCAACTCTCACGCAAGCAAATGCTACACACATGCCAACTCGAATGCAGGAATTAAGGGCCAAGAGGTTTTTGTGCAGAAAAGGCCCATTTTAGATTTATGTACATAAGGGACGTTAATTGTTTTACATTTAAAACAATTAGACATGCTTTTGTACACGATTAGATAAGAATCTACAATGAAATTACACTAAGTGGGCAAATAAATATAGCTGAAAGCAGCGAGTATAACCAAATTATCTGGTGGAAAGCATGACGTGTCCACTAGAAAGTCTTCAGATGCTGATACATGCAATTTGTTCTCTAGCTAGACATATTACACCAGATGATACATATGTTTCTCAGAGAGTACAGTTCAGTGGAAGATCTTAAGGTGTTCCATTGAAGGTTTCATGCTCTATTTTTCTGCTTCGGTTTATGGAAAAAGGTATGTTTTTTTGTTCTTGGCTGTGGGTTTGTGTGTGTAGCTGAGATGCCTTGACCTGTATACACTGTCCTGCAGCAGACAGTTCCCTGGCCAGAGGGAGCTGGAAAGTGGGGGTGAAATTAGATTTGGGTTACTGGACTCAGATGAGAATGTTGTGGGATCAAGCCATTAAAGACAGCTGGTACTGAGTGGCGTGCGGTATGTGAATGTTATTTGGTTAAATAAAGATTATCTTATTTTCTGCTGTTGACATGAAATGTGACAATTAAAAGAGAAGAGGAATGGCAAGAAGTATAAAAGGGTTGGACTGTTCCTGGGCTGGGAGGGTTAAGAGGGAAGCCAGAGAGAGAGAGAGGGGGAGATGATAGTTGAGAGAGGGGCATGATAGCTCTGGGGAGGGAAGGTGCAGTGTTTGCTCCTCTGTGTGCCTTCCTGGCTCACGCTGTGTTTACCCTCGGCATGTGGAATTCCAGAGCCCCTCACACTCTCCACAGTCGTGCATTTTTGTGGTTGGCCTGTGTGACATAGGAGAGTGTGGGAAAAACGGAAGCCTGAAGACCAAAAATGCTCAAATGGAAACACCGAACCAATGAGAGAAAGAAATATGAAAAGGGAGAGAGCTGAAAAAGAACAGAGTGAAAAGCACAGGTGAAGGGAGAGTAAAGTAAGGAAATTGTTCGGTAGAAAGAAATGAAAAAGAGTAGAAGCTTGAAAAAAACAAGACGATAGAACATAGTGGAGAAAAATACAGACTGGAAAAGATGATTGGAAACAGAAAATCAGATTTAAGCCGTTTCCTTTGCTTTTGATTCTCTTTTGTGGTACCATACCAGTATTTCTGTGCTTCTCTACTTTGTAATATAACAATATTGAATTAATTGCCAATTTCTGTAATTGTAAGAGAGTCTATAGGGGCTGAGTCATGCTCTCTTTAGAGAATTACCAGGCTTTCAGCCAGTAAGACCATTTACAGCACCAGACATTATCCATTCAACATCCATCACTATGTCTTGACCACTATTTATTGAACTGTTTAGAAGAATTAAAAAGGTGCAGTGCAGGATGAAATGCACACTAAGCACCATCATAGGTCTGTGTGGGTGTGTATATGGGTGTATGCATATTCATCCGTGTACAGATATACACACACCAACACAGGGACTGAAACCCCCATAAGCCAGTGATAAATCTATAGTTTAGATCAAATCTAAATCAGTATAGGCCTTTTGTGGACACTATTTGAGGCTTTGCTATTCTTAAGCTGAAAAAACCTGAAAGGGGTCATTTGTAGAATAAATTACATAAATGCTCGTGTATGTTTTTGCTTGCAAGGCCTGTTGAGTTTTGGAGCAGTAGTCAAGGATACACAGGTTGCAGAGGGTATAACCAATAGGACGTCCATTACAACAGCACTGTAACTGTCTGGTGTGCTGCCACCTCCTTCTCCGCCAAGTCATTTTCACACTTTGGCTCAGTCAAGAAAAAAAAAGGAGTTTTCAACTTCTGTTTACATATTTCTCCAATTAGGAAGAAAAGTATTAAAAATGGAAACCTTTTTTTCTTTTGGAAATAATTTGATATTGCTGTCTTTACAAGGACATGCAGTGTTAGTGAATGCTCTTCAACCTGCTAAACATGAGTAAGTGAGAGAGTCCATTAGTGGTAAGCCAGGGGCTTGTTGCACCAGTTAATATAGTCTAACCAAGTAATATGTTCTTAACTGAAGGGCATTTATCAGAGAGGACTTTACACCTGTAACACCGACAGGTCTTAGTAGTGTGTGCTTGTGTGACAGCGTATGTAAAAATTACAATTGCTAAGCATGATTGCTAAGTATTCCTGAGCAAAATTGCTATGTGTGTATTTAATGCTGACAGACTGACCACTGATGCCAAGAACAAAATAAAAATTAATGCAGAAATCATTTAATCAGCAGTGAAACTTACAAACTGGAAACTTACAAACAAAAAAGCAGTCAGCATGAGAGTGCACTATTTTTGAGCCAAAACCTTCCAAATGTATTTTGGCATTTGTCGAATACCTCTGTGTCACTCAGGCCAGTCATTAGAATTTGACTTTACACATGCTCTCAGAAATAAAGTGAGTGTAAATGTAAGCAATAAAAATAAGCATAGAAGAATAGAAGAATAAAAGTAAGATTTAAAGGAAGTTAAACAAAAGTATAGAAAGTGAAAAAAATGTAATATAAACACATAAAGTGAATGTTTTTGTGCAGTATTACAGAGACAAAAGTAAGCTGATGAAATGGAGTCAGCAGAGAATGTCAGTTTTAGCTTCTTTTCAAAACCAGCAACAGTTGGGGCAAATCTAATTTCCATGGGAAACCGGTTCCAGTAATGGACAGCATAATGCCATTTCACCCTGTTTAGTTACAGCACTGGGTACCACTAGCTGACCTGCTCCTGCTGATCTAAGAGATCTACCAGGCTACTATTCATTATACATTACAGACATATATCTAGGGCCCAAACCACTTATTGATTTACACTTTGAATTTAGTTTTTTATCTTTTCAGTAGCCTGTGGATGGATCTGAGGATTGAAGTAAGCTGCTCTTTTTTCTTTGTTTTTGTTGGAATTCTAGTAGCAGCATTTTGAAAAAGCTGTAGCTGCCTAATGGTGTTTTTGGTGAAGGCATTGCAATAATCAACCCTGCAGAATATTACATTCTTGAAAACATTTCTACAAATTTTGTTTTGACACAAAATCTCTGAGCTATGTTTTTGACATGCCAGAACACTGATTTAACCTTTTCATGAACCTTTATTTAATCAGATTTGTCCCATTGAGATCACAGATCTCATTTGCAAGGCAGACCTGTCCAAAATACTGATTTAGTTACAGCTTTAGTGTGGTAAGTCAAATTGATGCCCCCATCCATGATTGCACTAAGATTTTAACCTGAGTTGTAATCTTTTTTTGTCCTTGATTCCAGAGATGCACTAAGCTTCCACCTTCCTTCTTTGTTCCCAAACAGAGCTGTCTCCATCTTGTCTTTATTTAACTGAAGGGATTTTTTTTGCATCCAGCTGTTTACTTTTTAAGGCATGGACACAAGGGGTGTGTGAGACTGAAATAATTTGGTGAAAGAGCTAGATAGATCTGACTTTTGCTTGCAGACTTATGATTAAACATCTTGTACTCTCGAAGAATTCAACAAAGAAGACGCATGTACAAGTTGAACAAAAAGGGCCCAAGAGTGGATTATTGTTGGACTCTGTACGGCAAGACAGTTTACTCTTGATTCATAGGTGTCGATAGAGCTGAAATAACCCCTGCCTTCTAAGTACATCCTGAACCATCAGAGGACTGTTCTTGACAGACTGACCCAATTTTCGAATCTGTCGAGCAATGTTTTATGTTCAGTAGTGTCAAAGACTGCAAAGAGATCTAGCAGTACCAAAACAGTCATTTTACCTGAGTCTGTATTCAGACAAATGTCATTAATAGTTTAATGAGATAGTACTGTTTCAATACTGTGATGGTAAAAGCCTGATTGAAAGTCTTTGAAGTAACTATTTTAATCCAAGTAATTACTGATTTGATTGAAAACCACTTTCTCAGTAATGGCAGGTCTGAAATGGGCCTTTAAGTACCACAGTTACTTTGAGGTTATTTGATGTGGAGGAGTTTGATAACATCAGTTACTAGTGATGCTGGAAATGAGGCTGAAAGAAGAGAGCCTTTTACAGTTTGCAGAATTTTGAGTACTAAACAGCTGTAAATATTAAAACACTTGTGGTCAGATTGTTGGGACAGCAAGTGGATGGCTTAAATTGCAGCAGTATTTCTTCAAGACATTTAGACATGAAGTGGCATACAAATGTGTAATGTTTTTATTTGGAAATTAAAAAAAGATTGAAACTCATTCTACTTTGTAAACTGTGCAACTGCTTAGGAGATTGGTTGACCTACACAAAGTAGGAAATCAGAGGTTGAGGTTGTCTGGCCCTATTTAAAGTAGACTCTCTTTAAAAATGTCATTGTCAATCTGAAGAGTAGTTTTTCGCCTGTTCCCCTCAGACTTTCTGATTCTCTACTGTTGAGACGTTTCCAATTGTGCTTTCTGTTTATCAGTAATCATTTAATCTTCACAGGCAGGTGCTATAGCATTAAAGACCTTGAGAACTTTAGAAGTAAACTAATTAAGATGGTCAAGCCTGTTATACTAGATGACATAGACATGACTTTTATTAAGACAGTGCTGGGATTCACATTAATGAGCCTCTCTTTGACAGTTTTAGATCTAGTGTCGGGGGCTGATACAACAAGACAATCAAAGAAAACACCGAAATGATAAGACAGAGGTAAATCCTTCATTCACCGTAGGAACACTGAGATCCTTGCTGCTAACCAAATCCAGTGTATGACCTCAGATATGAATTGGGCCAGTTACATGCTGTACGAGATCAACTGTGTCAACGCAGTAATTTATTTGGGAGGGCTGTCGTTAGTGTTGTCAATATGAACATTAAAATCACCAGTTATAATAAAATTATTAAAATATTTGGAAGAAAGTCATAAATGAAGTTGAAAGACAGGATTTGGGAGCCTGTAGGTAACAAGTAAAATTATTGGAGATATTTTCATCATTGTAACTGCTTGCATTAGAAAGTGTCTTCAAATAAAACTTCATAAATTTCACCACCTTCCCTACCCACTTTACAAACGCTTAAATAGTTAATGTTTAGAGGGCTTATTCAGGGAAAACAGTTGTACTGCAAATGCTCTTCAACCATATTTCAGTTAAAAACATGTTGTGTCACAATAAGTTCATTAACTAAAGCGACTTGTTGGCAAGCGGTTGAACATTAAAAAATGGGTCATTTTAACATGCAGAAGGAACTTATAATACATATTATAGTGACAGTATGAGTCTAGAAATGGTTTAAATTCAGTTTTAAAGTGGCAGAAGGATGAGAAATAAGAACAACAGAGAAAAAAGTATACCTTAGTTTGCATAGCCTTAAGTTAGACTGGCAAAATGACAATGAATATCCAGCTCACAGTATACCACTTTATATGTTATTCTTTTAATTAAAATCAAACTTCAAATATATCAAAACTTAAAGAACACAAACCAACTAACCATATGTTTCATTGAACAGAGTGTAATTTGTCCTGTTAATTTGTGTAGCATAGTGTGAAATGTTGAAAAAATTATTTGGGTTCATAGTTTTTCATATTATTTTTAAAGGTACCGCTGGTTCTTTTTGTCTGTTCCAGATTATCTTAAAATATTATTTTTGACATATTGCTCACCTGTAGCTTAAGTTATTTTTTCAAAAGTCCAAAAGGTGACCATAGCTAAAGCTTGCTTTTATAGATTTAAAGTTGTTGGTCAGAGGACCAGTCTAAATTGAGTACAGCAGTGAAGGCATTTTCCTTGTGAATTTTGAATTTTCCTTTTAAGAAGATACTAAAAGGGATGTTTTTGAGTGTCAGCACAGAATCTTATATATATACAGTACTGTGCAAAAGTCTTTTTTTGTTTAAATTGTTTAAATCCATTTTTCTTGGTGTGTGATAATGTGTCTTTCTGCAAAGTTAATATTAAAAAAATACAAATAAACAAGAAAGCAGTGTATATATATATATATATATATATATATTTGTACTTCTATTAATTTTTTCAGGCTTGATTGGCCCTCTCAGTGTGAAGCAGTACAGATTCAGGATGTGAATCTGTTATAAACACAAACTACAAAAGGTGCACAGTCACACTCTACCCAGGATGCTAAATGCTGAGTAACTGGTGCAAAGACCCTTGAACTCTTATTGCCAGTAAAGTTCTAAAGTGTTGCTTCCTGCATGGTCAAGCTGGGATTTTAATTGAAGCATGTCTATCTGCTGCAGTGCCCTGGGGTTGTGCAACCATATGAAAGACCAACTGTGTGGACCCTACAAGGCAGCACTGTGCGCCCTCATTACTGTGTTAATACTTCTCTGGCAAGCCACTGTTCTGTTCCTGGAGGTTAATACCAGCTAAGCTTTATTTATTGTTCCCAAAAATGCTTAGCGGATTTAATGTATAGAGTTACAGGCACGTTGGCCCCTGTTTTTCTCCCCTCCCGGACAGGACTGATGATTTAACATGTTCACCACAGCCAGATGTTCTTTGAGAGAGGCATAATTATTCGAGCCATTCACTGCCAAACGGGGACGTTTGTCACAAGTTCCATGATGTCTGCTATTAGGAACGTGTAATTAGCCAACATCATCAAATAAAAAACACAAAGACATACTTTGATATCAGCAAACACAACCTTGTGAGCACACCCCACTTCCTTGGAACTAGTAAATCCCCCCCCCACCCCCTCTCTCCCTCTCCCTATATATATATATGTGTGTGTAAGGCTCTGGAACAAAATAAGAGACCACTGCAGCATCTCTATGAGCAACCATTCCGTGGCAGTGTCTGTTAAATGTTAAATTCCTACACAAGCACCTCATTCTGCTTTATGAGGTACTGATTAGGTGATCCTGAATCAAATCTTATTTAATGAGGAAAAGCATAAAAACACTGCTGTAATCAACACTCTCCCTTTGCAGTGTGACCAGCTGGATGGTAAAACACTACTAGAAGTAGAAGTGAAGAAGAGATTTGTTTTGTTTGAATTATTCAAGTTCTGTAAATGCTGCATCACTTCTCTTATTTTTATGTTTTGTCATTTTCTTTAAAATTATGCTTTAAAGAACAATATTTTTATTTGGAAATTAGCTGTTCAGTTCAATATTTGCACCTATAAAAGAGAAAACCTGAGAAATTGAACAGTTTGCAGTGGTCTGTTTTTCCATATATATATATATATATATATATGTGTATAATTTATATAAATGCACTGTTCATGGTCTTGTATTGTTCTGATTGAGCTTCACAAGCCTAGTCTCCCAAATACAAGTATGTTTGCAGTCAGAAACTGTATACGAAGTAATGGACCCGAACACATACTAAACATACACTACATAAGGTCTTAGTTTAAACCCGGTGTGGGGAAACCAATCACCATCCCTATCATTGCACCAACATAGAATATAAAATACATTCTTACATGAGTTATTGTGATTGTTGTGGGGGTTTCATGTTGACATTCAAGTGGATTTTTATTTTTAATTATTATTTCATTGTACATTGTTTGTATGTGTTCACCTGTTATTTTAAATCTCTCTCTTAACAGGCAAGCGCCATCTGAGGCTTCGCTGAGTAATGGCATATCCAGTGGACCACATGTTATCTATGACACCATGTGCGGAAACACAGGTGAAAACACCCACGCATCTATATTTAAAAATCTGGAGGTTTTTCCCCGAGTTATGATGGATCTCTTTTTAATTACAATTCATTTGGCACTTCATCGGTTTTGAGGTCCATTTATCCACTTGCTTAATTAATTGTACATATAGTGGAAACACAAACCTGTGGTATTTTAATGGCTAACCTTGACAGAAAGCTCTGTGTAGCCAGAAAGGTGGGTTACTCTGCCAGAATGAGAGGCAGGCAGCTGGGCATAGTGACCATAGTGACCATAGTGCCTTCGATGAAACACATTCAGTGCCTCTTATTTTTATCTCATACTATGGCAACAAGACATACTTAGATTTCATGGCCCAGATTCACTCGGGGTGCACCACAACACTAACGAGAATAGCACTGATACTACTTGCGGTAATTGCTTCATGAGATACACATGGCGCATGGTATCAGGAGATGGACAGCAACTATGCCCAGTCCTGGCTGCCTCAAAAAAAATTACCAACTGTCAACCAATCAACTCACTGGCAAATTATCACAAGCTCATTACCCTTCAGGAGAGAGGCCCCCCAATATTAGACCCCCATGACTGCAATATGATAAGACAAACTTTATGCAGTGTAAAACATGTTTGTATTAACTGTGTAAATAAAATGTAAACCAATAAGCTGTCTACAGTACCAGAACAGAAACAGTATGTATCCGAAACAACAGCTAACTGAATTACAATAGTAACTTGCAGGCAAGTCCTCTGAAACAAGGGCTTAGCATTCAGGGTACATTTTAGCTTTTATTGAGGAGTGAACTGCTCAAATGGACATCTGTTGGATGTATATATCACTTTTATATAACATACCGTCCTTCCAACATACCGGTATATGAATGTGACACATTTTAGCCATTCTCAGCTGTCGGACATTCTTGGACGCTGACTTGGTCATAGCTGTGTCAGTAAAGTGCCAGTGAGGACAACAGAAATACAAGGAGTTCACAAGAAAACATTGTATATATTTTTATGCCTACAAACAGCAAGGGCAAAAAAACTTGTGTTTTGTTATTTAGTAATTTTCAGTGTATATGTCCACTTCAAATGTATACACCTCTTTCAACTTTGTACTTAACTAAGAACAAAAAGTATATTTTTATGAGCATACTTATATGCTTAAAAATGAGATTGATTGGGAAAGTATTCAGACATTATATTAATATAAATACATATATAAAGGGTAAAATAAAAGTTCTTATGCATATTTGAACCTGGTAGTGTTATAAAGACAGTAGTGTTATAAAGATTTCATAAAACGAGTAGCGATCATGGTGAAGACGAAGCTTGCTAAAGTTTTCAGGGGCAAATTATTAACAACGCTTGGAAAAAGCAATTGTCAGGACAATAATATACAAGTGGAAAGTTCATAGAGACTTTTCATCCCCAGAAAAGTGTGCCATTTCGGACTAACAATAAGGATTTCTGTCAGACTAATGATAAGGAATGTAAGAGAGCAGCAACTACAGTTGGCCGGGGGAGATCAAATAAGGATGACTTGTGGCAAAAATGTCATCCTATGGCCATGCCATGTTTAAAGTCACTGAGCTCTTCAGTACAACCCATTCTACTGCCACTGTTCATCTATGGAGACTACATGGCTATGTGCTTGATTTTATACACCTGTTGTCAGTGAACTTGGTAATTAGGAGGGATGTTCACATACTTTTGGCCATATAGTGTAGATTGATGGAATATTTAAATGTGATTTTCTCAGTTTTTAGTTTTCAGAGGTGGTTGAATTACAGTACATGGTTTTTGATTAATTTATCACACTTAAGATATAAATACATCAAATTATTCTAAAATGATATAAAAAATTTCAACAATTAGATAGATAGATAGATGCTTTATTGTCATTGTGTCAGTACAACAAGATGACGTTTGGGGCTAGTCCGCGGATACATACAGCAAAGATTTAAGAAAATACAAAAATTAAACTAGAAATCACAGAAGTCGTAGGTTCTATATACAAGTGGAATATTGCACTAGACTATAGATATACATATATATCTATATATATATATATATATATAAATAAATATATGTATATTGCTAGTAAGAGTTACTTCTGTTAGTGAGAAATAGTTTCTGCAGGCTACCACACATTTCATTATACTTTTATACACAAAATATGGCAAAATAATCTGTGCATTTCTAATTGGAACTCATCTCATGTATAAGTAGGGTAATATTATTAGAATTATATATAATTAATAATTGTTATATTCACTATCATATTAAACGTAGTGTGAGAAAGTAAACGATCAGTGTTGTTAGTTGGAGCTTTATAAAATTGAAAAACCCCAAAGATAGGCTAGCAGAAAGAATCATGGTGGTCATATTTTGTCAAACAGGCATAAAGGCAAAAACCTTATTTCACTGCCTAATTTTATCTTGGTGGCATGATTTACTACATATGTTTTTCACAGTTAACCGTAACATTAGGTAAGAGAGTAGGAAGAACTTGGTTAACGTTGACTCGTTCTCACTTTCATGTTTCACGTTAAGCACAGCTTGAGGTGCCATCGTCATCGGAGTGAGGGAACATCCGTGCCTAATTTCCCTGTGGATTCATATTCCAGTACTGATCTGTATGTGTGATCATGTCAAGCAGACATATAGAAGAGATTAACCAGGGGGGGTGCTGTAGAGGCAGAACTTACCACAGTGATAGTTATTTTCACAGTTTATAAGAAGTATCAGAATTTCATATCATTTATTATTAAAAAGCAATCTGTTTTAGGGTCTATTTTTAAACTTTACCTGAGAAGGTTTTTGTTAGAAGCAGAAAGCGGTGACCGAAAGTATGAACTCCGGCCAGATGTATAATTTTGTGTTTTAGTGAAGAGTCTTCTTAACCTGTTAGCAAATATTAAGATAATAACAATAATAATTATGATAGGGGGTTTACTAGTAACTGATTTTCCTCTTTTGTCTGTTGGAAGCCATGGCTTTCTGCCTCTCCCGTACCGTGTGAGAGTGTGGGTGTGAGCACTCACGCTCGCGCATGCTCACGCTCCTCTTCCTGGGGTTGCACAACTCTTTCCACCTTGGAGCCGGAGCATGGGTCTGGAGGAACTGTTGATTTTATTGCAGTAACAGTGATATTAAGCAGTTTAAGCTGCTGCACATCTGTTTGTCTGATCAGGACTTTCCCCAAACGCCTTCTATACTGTGTGTCTACATGTATCCCACAATTTATCATGGAACACACACACACACACACACACACACACACACACACACACACACACATTCAGTTTCTTAGGATGTGGAAAAAACTAGTAGAAAAGGACAATCGTTTTGCACAGACCAAAAAGTATGCAACGTTCAGTCACTTTTTTCTTTCGTTACATTTTTTTTTTCTTTTTCAAGGTATGCACTTTGGCGTGGTTCAACAGGCGTCTTATAAACTCATCAATAACTGCAACCTGATCTGCAGGGAGCTGCTTCTGAATTTCATGAATGCATTTTTCCATTGTATGGGGGGAAAGGCGTTTGGGAGGTGCTTGGCACCTGAAGAATAAAGGGAGAGAGAGAGAAAGAGAGAGAGATAATTCAAGAGAAAGCGAGACGATAAAAATGTAGAGGGAACAGCTCAAAGTGGAGCGCAACCATGCGTTGTGTTGCTGTTGTTTTGAGAGAGAGAAGGGCCCTCTGTGCTTTGAGCTGAGATAAGTGGGCTGTCCTGATTGAGTGTGACAGGGAGTTAAGGGCTGATCTATACAGGCAGCATTCTTTGTGATCAGCTGTCACTGTGCATCCATCAGCCTCTCTCTATTGCCATGACTCTTCTGCTCTTTACCTCTGCCATTAGCAGTTTCTCTTTCTTCTTTCACTCTCATTCAACGACTGGCTTTACTGCGGATGCCCAGAGTCCTCTGTGCTCCGCTGAGGCATTCGCACTGAAATATTTTGGCAATTTATAAGAGCCGTGACAGTGATAGGTAACACTCTTGCTCTCCTCAAAACAAACGTGCCACAAACGGAGCTAATCTTGCTGGAAATAGGATTATAATGGAAACAAAGTTTGAAGTGGCTCGAGTTTTCTTTGAGCCTGTTTAAACTCATTCTAATTTTGTTTAGCTGTATTCAACTGTTTGCTACTGGTAAACCAGAAAAGCGCAGTTGTGTGAGTGAGGTTGCTTTGGCCCTCGGTAGAGCTGTTTGTGGCATGAGAAATTTTAACAAGACTACACCTACGTTTACCAGAAAGATTACAGACCCTGCCATGAGACAAAGAGGACATGGTGTGCCCGGAGCTGTAACATACGCCTGAAGGAGAGCTTTCACCCCGTACCCCTAAAATTCTAAATCAAACAAAGAGCCGACCAATTAGACTTCTCTTTCAACCTTTTGCTCGGTTTTGGCGAAGGAGAGCAGTACAGTTCCAAACCAGAAACCACACCGGGCCTCATTTTTCACTGCACTTTGGTATTTGATCTTCTCTCCCTGTTCTTTTGGTAATGCCTTCTTTTTGTTTGCTATTGTCTGTTTCATTGCAGAGTTTACCATGAATATAAATAGTTTTTGTGAGGGGATATATATCGAGGAGGCATATATGATAAAAAAGGGAAAATATTTTCCTTATTCTGTCTTTTTTTCCACCTCTCTTCTTGCTGAGCTTGGAAAAGCGGCTTCCAGCAGTCATGTCACTGGATTGGAAGTCGGGCCTGATGTTTTCGTTCTCCTGCGCCGTAAGGCCCCACGGTGTAAAAGAGCACCAAAATAAACAGAGTCTGCGGAGAGGGAATGAAAGAGAATACTGTTTGGGAGCACAAACACAGCAGCTCCGACTGCACTTGGAATTTCTTTTCTCCTGTAAGATTGGCTCGGGACAGCTGCAGCTTCTGCTGCTGCTCTTATCTGACATAACCCCATTTACTGGATAGCACATGAAATTTACCAGAACTTCTTTTAGTGTGACCCATGTGTCCACTCATTTAAGGGGAACAGCATCAGTAATAAAAACGCATTTTTTATAAAATTGAATTTGATAATCCATTCACTGTAGTAAAAGCTATAGATAACTTTGGATTTTACCAAATAGAATGAATGTTTGCACAGTTTTTCTGTATTGGCTATATGTAACATCTGTAGCACATCACAACACACAAGTGTTTACTGTTTTATAGTTATTTGCATTACTTATTTTATTTTTCATTGACCTGAGCAGCTGTTCAGTTGCACATCTAGCTAAAAATGTAAAAGCTGCATTATTTATTGTTATTTCTTTAAGGTACTTACAGCTTCAAGATGTTTACAGTAAGAAGTGATTAGGTTTCTGAACTGTGGTTTTGTGCTTGAGTCATTCTGGCTGTATGTTTGGGGTCATTGTCTTCTCCACAGATTACTTTTCTTGGCTGGTGACATTAAATTCTCCTCTAATATCTCCCCATAATATGGGTACATTGACCCATTCATATTTTATGTGATGGCATGTAATGCCACAGTACTGTTTGCAGATTAGCATCCCAATATCTTGATGCTCCCACCTGGGTGTGATGTTAATCATATTCGCAACCCTCCTTTCTCTAAACAGAATGAGCTGAATTGTAATAAGTTCCAAAGCAGTTGTGATTTGTGTAAATGGTAATGTGCACATTTTAGACTCTGCTTCTGTTTTAGCAGAAGGACTTGGAATGACTGTAGGAATAGGAATGGAGATGTAGAAATGGATGTCATAATGGAACTGTTGCTCTTGCTGCTTTCAGGTCATCCTAAAGCTCTTTACGTGTGACTGCTGGCTTCTCTCTTACCTTCTTTATCAGTAGTCAGAGAGCTCATTGTAAAATCTTGCACGGGGTACCTGTGTGAGGATGATTAGTTGTCTTTTCATGACCTTTGCAATTGCGTATTACCAAACCAGTTGTGCTGTCGGGGATGTTTAAGGTCTTCGCTTGGACTTTTTTCCTCTCCAAGTATTATTTAATAATGTAGTCTGAGAGAACTTTAGGAAGCTTGATCGCTTCCACCATGATTGCCACTTCTCAACCAATGGCAACGTCTTTTATAATGACACCAATTAAATTTTCATCAGAAAACTTTTTTACACGATTAAAATCTAGAACTTGCTTTATTTTTATGTAACCTGCACATTTTTTATGTAACCTAATATTTTTTAATGATAAAATTTCCTCATGAATTTCATTTTTGTGTCTACTTATGCTTATGAATACACACTCTTCATATTTATGCACAATGTCAAAAGACATAGTTTGAAGTGGATGTACATTTGAAGTGGATGTACACACTGGAAGTATATTAAATAACAAAAACAGAAGAATCTGAATTAAACTGAATGTATGTTTTTTCTTTCATATTAATCGTTTTAAACTCGTTCTTGTCTTTCCCTAGGTCTCTCTGTGTATAGCAAATTATTCCAGACTCACGGGTCCAGTCATAGATGACTAAGCGAAGACTGGTCCAGTGACTACCTGCAGAGGATCTTCTCACTGGTTCAGATGAGAACCAGTGTTTGACCTGGTGCAATTGCCTCTATTCCAAAAACGTTCAGCTCTGCAGTTAGTGCACAAAAAACAAGTTGAAATTAATGTGCTTCCTAACCTTGTTTCATGGTTATCTTCCTTTATGTGTTGTCCCCCACTCTTGACAAGAATCATATCTTCTCTTAAAGTATTTTCAGTCGGGGAACAGCTGACAAATGCCGTTACCCCTGAGACAGTGTCTGACATCAAACCCGCCTTATTTATTTTCTTGGAGAGCATGTGGGTGTGCAACAGGATAGCCTGCAGTGTAAGAAATCCCTGGCTTTGACGCGAGCGGAGATCTGTTCCATGGCCCAAGACTTTCCGGTGGCCTTCAGTTCCTCCTCATCCCACCACTGCAGTTGTCCAGCCCCATTCTCACATGCAACTGCTGCCATGGAAAGACTGTGTGAATGGACAGGCAACAACAGCTGCTGCCTATACTGTACTGAGCTTGCACACTTTTAAGAGAGCTAGCAAATTAAATGCTGGCCCTTCTTTATTCACCTTCCGATTTGAATTTTGAATGAGGCAGTTTGAGTTTACCCTTCACATTTGGGAGCTTCTCTTACAGTTCAAGAGATCTAAAAAGAATGTTAGTAAGAATAAATGTTTATACACAGTTGATGTAAACATAGATTCTCTATGATGGTAATAGACCCGATGAGACATCCATCATAAAATTGTCATGATCAGTCAAGATCATTAATGTCCTCTGTAAAAGTGCCTCATTCAGGTGCCACGTAGTGCTTGTGTACTGGAGACTTTAAGTATTTTGTGTGTCATGGTTTATGATGTCTTCAAAGTGTACTGCGCTCATAGCAGCATTTCGAGCTGCATGATAATTTAAGGACACCATAAGATCACTGATGTATGTAGTTTACTAACAGCACTAAAATGTGTCTCAGTTTACTTATGTGGATGATAGTCAGAGAGAAACATCTTTGTCTTCTATATGAAAGCAGGTATCTTCCACAGTGCACCAGAGTGTTATGAATCGACTCTGTAGTACAGCCATTAGATAAGTCCTGTCTCAGGGTAGAATTGGTTATGTTGATTTATTTAACAGACACATTCACACCTCTCCTGCTATGCTGATTATTAATAATGTTTTTGCATTAAGCTAGACAGTTAATAAGGCATATTATTGGATCCTTGTAATATATTTTTTAAACATTAGTTTTTAAACATGCTTTTTCCATTTTTAGGTGTAATCCATTCATTCTTCTCAATTTTAATGTCTGTCCAACAAGGTATACTGCTGATGTATGCAAACAAAACTTAACGTCCTAATTTGAGGATGTTGTATTGTAACATTTATTTCCTCAGGGTTTGATTATTTTCTTTTTTGGTAAAGTTTTAGTTTAGTTTTTACAGTGCTTTATTTTGTACTTGAATTTCCTCCTATCATAAATCAAAAATAGCATTGTATTATTATTACAGCGTGGAACTGAATGTTTGGTGTGTGTCTGAGAAATGTATAGGAATATTTGACCAACCAAGCTATTAATATTTGATTAACTCGCAATCCACTGAGTACTCATAAAGAGATGGTAGAAATCTCTTTTCCATGTGGTATGCAGTTAAAGTGGTTGTGGTTATAGCGCACATTGTCACATTCCTGTGGATTCGTCATAATAGATTTAATCTAAATTTACAATTGTCCGTGACACGACTGAAAGAATGTTACATGTATACTTGAATTGTTTAATGAAAATGTTGACTCCCTCTCCTTTACGCAGAAGGATTGTGCCAGTAGCTTTTGTCTGTACACAATTTATTGTTTAAAAAATTGATTTAACACTAAGTGCTTTGAATTTTTGATGCAGATCTTGAACCATTTAAATATGTTTTCAATTCCACCAAATTTCTCCAGATGTTTGTACTTGCAAGATCCTCTCTGCTGTCTAGCTGTTCTCTATTGCACAATAGTGACCAACCTGAGGGAGTGAGGGCCAGCACAAGCTTACGAGCCTGATGCTTATTGATGCAATTATATTAATATAAGTATATTGCATTAACAGGGAAAGAACCAAGCCATGTTTATATCAGTGCTTCCCTAATTGATTGGACTCTCAGCAGCGGATGGGTACAACATTACAATAAGTCTACTATTCTGGTCAGTTTCCTGATGAATTCATAGGTTGGTTTACATTCTTGGACCAAAGGAGATCTAAAAGAGTTTTTTTTATTGTGTTTGATAGGGTGCATAGATATCTGATTAATTAATGCTTTGTCTTGAACATATTGAGCTGATTTGTGATGTTGCACGTGTTGCAGTTTGAAAAGATGAAGGCTTTATGTACTTTGGAGGCAGGTCCACATCTTCTCAGGCTGGTAGCTCTCATATTAAATTTGGACACCTCTAAGTTCCGAACCTGTGGTTCTCGGCTTATCAAATGTATGCCAAAGCTTGGACAGACAGCCTCCACGCTGGAAAAATGGCTTTAGTGGCTTGATGCACATGAGTTCCATACATTTGAGCATGCACGTTCACAGAAGAGTAGCCAGGTCATCTTTATAACCATTGTAAGACACCAGTTTGTCCAGTTTTAAAGACATGGAGTGTTTTCAGTACACCACGGTATAATCACTGAGAGTACTTAATGTACTTTACCTTACTTTCATAATTGTAGCAGAAAATCTCCAAAGTATTTGTCCATGACTATTTTTAATTAAAAAAAGGTGTTCTCAAGAGTAATAGCAATTAAAAAAAATGTACAGTTTGTGATCTAGTTTAAAGTTCATGTAGTGTCATACATCATTTTACACTAAATTGTCTGCTTCATGTAGGCCTAATGAGTGAATGTCCCTAAAACCCTCAGATTTCAATGTGTAGCGGAGGTAATCAATCAAAACAAAACATTTTTCCAGCATATCTGTATCGTTATTAACATTATTTGTACGATTATTGGCGTCTGTTTGCCTGTCTTGTAGACGAACAGTGTAGGGTACTGTGAAGACCACAGCTCGACTTTCAGCATAGATGAATCCTGTGCGTCAAAGGCTTTACATTTTAAACAAAAAAGAAAAACCTGCCGATCGCCTTAGCAAGAGCCAGGCAATGCTCTTAAGTCTGTTTTTAATATATCCAGTAGGCATTATCAGTCTTCCTTGATGTCCCGAACGCAGCTGCTGAGTCATCCTGGATAAAGCAGCTTCTGCACGTGTCACTAAGTAAGCATCATTTTAAGTAATTCGACTGGTTCAGAAATGCCCAAGATAGTTGCATGGAGGCGTAGACAGTTCAAATGCTGAGAAAGCAAGGAAAAGAACAGGGAAAAGGGCAGCTCAGATGGTCTAAGTGGAGGTCCGAGGGTTGGTAGAGTAGCATTTGGTGGCAGATCCACCTGAAAACAAAACTTGTAGGCGATGTAGTGCTTTGAAGCGTCATGCTCCAGGGCCTCAAACTGAGTGAGAAGGATACATAGAGGTATTTTTAAGTCCAGTTCTCACCCCTCTCACTCCCCCTCTTCTTTCTAAAGTGTTAGGACCTCTGTGGGGTTGCCACTGACCCTGACACTCTCAGCTGCACTTGCAGGATTTGACAATCATGTTGGAAAGTTGCTCCACCTTGGGTGTTCGTCCCACATAGTAGAGGATGGTCAGAGGCTCCAGGTCCTGTGGCACACAGCAGGGCGAGGCTGACGCCTCTGGGTTCAGAGTGTTGTACAGGCTCAGCAACTACGGAGGGAGGTAAGATGTGATGCTGGTTAAAACACTGAAAAACCTATACCAAGTTAAGTTAGTTCATTAGGTACAGCCACCTTGTCGCTACATGTATTGGCTAATTTAACATGTACGCCACACCATACAGGTGCACCGTGTTGGTTTAAAATTTCTGACTGAAGCTCATTTATGGCTACACAATTCCTCTGCCTCCATCTAATCCATCCATTAATGGGAGAGGAACATCACTGGCCAGGCGTCATTTAGGTAGTGCAACATTTTCAGCAATTTACAGGCATTGTAGTGTCTGACTGCACGCCTTGTACAAGAAGAAATTGTGTTCCTTGCATTATTAGTGCTTGATATCCAGTAGCCCTTCATCAGTGACCAACTGTTGGTTGGATATTTTTGGTTAGTGTGTTATTCCCAACCCATCACTGAGTTAAAAACAAACCCTGCAACACTGCTGTGCCTGATATACCACTACCATGTCACTACCATACTGGTGTCAGGCCGGTGCTGGAAATGGTCCACCACACATATAAGCCCTATGGTGGTCCATTCCCATTGAGTGATACAGGGGGGGGCTAAGAAGGGAATTTGATATGAATTTAAAATCTGGCAAATAAGTTAAACATTGGAAGTAACTTAAATTTAAATTTAAAAAGTAAACTTAAATTATCTTACTAGGAATAAATGAGAATGTGTACTTCATTTTACAAACAACCTTTGTAATTTTTGCATACGACTGTATAAAGAAAGTATGAGAAAGTGCACTTAAATGGTAAGTGGTCCTATACTGGTGACTCAGTGTGTACTATTAAGGTGCTCTGTTTATGATTGCTGGTGTTGGTGTGGACGGCCCTCACTGTAAAAGCAGGGCTGCTCTACTGCAGTAAGAGTAAACAGATCAACAGAGCCGTGCCCCTGTGAGGTCAGCCGCTCACCGTGCTGTGTGTGGTGTCAGCACTGCGCAGGTATGGGCACGGTCCTGAGCAGAAGTTAGCGTGGTATCCTTTAGGCTCGTGAATCCACCTCCAGCCCAGATCCTGACGGAAATCGATGTAAAGACGGCGAACGCAGCAGTTCTCCTCATAGTTACTGCAGAGAGAGAGAGAGAGACAGACAGACAGATCAATTGCCCCACTGCCTCTCTATTCATTACCAAGTGCACCATACACCTCTTTATTCCGGGACAGTCTTGGCACACTTGCAGCATTCATTCAAAGACATTTCCATAGCCTCGATGAGGTAATACAGCCAATTCTTACTTGATGTTTTAAGCCTTCTATTTCATCCTGTATTGCCTTATAAACAGCCCAGGCTGTCTTTGGAGGCTCAGAAATTCCACTGCAAGGTGTGTCATTTTTTTCCCCCACCTGGACCGGGCCCAGGCGTCTAATGCTGTCGGTGAGGTAAAGCGAGGGATCCTCACTCTGAGGAACGAGCTGCAGATGAGCCCACTCCAGTTTTTACACAGGGACAGATCTCAACTTGCTGATTCTTCTTCCATGCTTAAAGCTGTCAGATGCCAATTAAAGGTTTAGTCATACGGTCTCTGAAGGGAACTGTGGTGTGCTAATAGTAATTGGAATGTGGACTAGAGAAGACTGGTAAACTCAAGTGATGAAATACAAATGTTTTGTTGATGTTGTTTTTTTGTTTTTTTTTAATTTTCCATGCTGGGAATGTGTTCTGGTTCAGTGAGGCTTTGGTGAGTCAGAAGGAATCCAGAATGTATTTACATCCATCTATTATCTGGAGCCTGACCCGTGAAGCTCATAGGGCAAAAGGCAGAGAAACACACTAGACAGGTCATCAGTCCTTCACAGGTCAGACATAAAAACACATTCACAATTTAACCTCTCCAGTTCACCTGATGTGGACATCTTTGGACTGTGGGAGGAAACCAGAGCACTCAGTGGTGCGCTACACGGACATGAGGAGAACCCTCAGCCTCCCAGGCTGGGAATTATTCTCATTTACGATTTTTATCAAAAGAAATACTCATATAGTACATGTACTACTGTTGTAATTCTCCTTATATGTGTTCGTATTGTTTGTGTATAATGTGTTACTTGTGTACAACAACATAAACCCTGCAGCCCTTCATTCCCACCTAATGAGATGGATTAATAAATAATAAATAAGTGGAATCAGCGCTCCTGCTTGACTGGAATGAAAACCTGTTGCCATACTGGCCCTGCGGGGTTAAGACAGGACACCTGTCATTAATGTTTTAAAGTATTTTTAGAATGTTAGTAATACATGAAATATAATTATCTACTGAATAATTTAAAAAATTGATGCCATATAGTTTTCTAGGTAATTCTCAAATTATATATATATATAAATGCTGGGCAACGATTTGTGTTTTAATCGTGATTAATCGTATGAGTTTCTGCAATTAATCACATAGTTCTACACAAAATTCAATAATGAATTCAAAGGTAGTGTATTGTGCACTTATTTTAAAAGTACTGCTATATGAACAAACGTGCAATAACATTTGGTTTGCAAACACTTTAAAGATATAAGGGGCTTTTTGACAGCAGTGTTCCCTTAACACAGTTACACAGCTGCAGCTCAAATATTTCTTGCAAATCTCAACTTAAACATTAATGTAATCAAATCAAATATAAAACGAAAGCTATTTGCCACTGCAGGGCATTCATGTTTTATCTAGTTTGTTATAGAACAACAAGGTACCCTTAGAGACCAAAACATGGGCACTGGAACCATTATGGCTTAAGAACTATTACAATCCCCCACCTAATCATTATCAGTGTTTTAAACCGACTGTATAAACTGAACAAGCTTCAAGATTATAATAACACAATAATAACACATTAACGTGCCCAACACTA
>JBBIGA010000001.1:28884212-28895556 GCA_037576975.1 Alestes dentex | reverse complement strand
CTCTCTCTCTCTCTCTCTCTCTCTCTCTCTCTCTCTCTCTCTCTCTCTCTCTCTCTCTCTCTCTCTCTCTCCCCTTCCCTCTCTCTCTCTCTCTCTCTCCCTCTCAGTCTCTCTATTTCTCTATATTCTGCTATCTGCTGTTGCTCTGCGGCTCCACTGTTGAGTGACTTCACTCAAATGATTTATGCAAAACGATGGGTCATTTGATTTATTTGTTTGTAAATGTAGCCCTGATGTCCACCAGCACCAGAATCAAACAGATAACTGATTTGAGGCATTTGTTTTTCATAAAGCATTTGAATAGTGACAGAAAAGGTGATGACTTCAAAAAGTGTTCCTGTAAGAAAAACACAGTCTGCAATATTCTGGATGGATGTTTCTTTTCTGTATCTTTGCTGTCATGAGGAAACCTCCTATCTCAGTATTGTATAGCTGTTTTTTTGTTGGGCACACTAAGCAGTGGTTCGAGACAAATGCTAAACAGTACAAATCCCTTTGTTTTTGAGATACATTTGCGTTTGTGAGATTTTCCACTGTCTCAGAGCATCCATCATCTAGTAACCATCTGAATGATTCAGGCGCTTGGCTGAAGTCTACCAAAACCAAGGGCTGAGCTCATATAAGTCATATTCAAAAGTCAAAGAGAACTTCATAGTCATCTCAACCATATCCAGTATACAGAGAGATGAAATGGCGAAGCTCAGGTTCCACAGTGTACATATGTGAAAGACATAAGACATTGTGAAACAAAACAGTGCGAAATAAGTATAAAATAAGGTAAGAGTGATTTAACCTTTCCTTAGTGTGTGGACAATTGACTGTGCATTGTATATAAATGTAAGTAAAACAAAATGTGCAGTGCTTTATTAAAGTATACATTCTGAAAGGTTTGTGTGTTCTTAAAGAACCAGGGATATTGGGCTTGTTGATCGTTTATTTAGGAAATGGTAGAAAACTTATGGGACTAGAATGTCATTTTGACCTTTAAATAACAGTGGATAATGGTATTTATTTAAATTATCACAACCTAATCAAAGAGGTCATGATAATTCAGTTCAAGAAAATCCAAGTTTAGATCAACTTTCTTACATATCAAGCCTAGTAGACATTAACAGAGAGTGAAAAATGTGACATTTTTACTTTTACTTTGTCCTAATCTGTTATTGTGATCACACAAAGTCTAAAAAGACCAGGGGCTGAGCCCACCCATGGTTGCGGGAACATGTTTTGAGTATTTATGTATTTATATAATGTGTGCTGAATGTGAATGTGTAAAAGATCCTGGGCTGTTTAAAAGAAGTTTGGGGTTGAGGGTCTCCTAAAAGTCCTTACTCTTACCTTTATATGGTTACACCCTGTAATGCTTTTCTGATAAAGCACTGAGGCCTCAAACATTTCTTTGCACTGGGTCCTCATACATTTCCTTTTTCTGCTGACGCCATGCCTTATTTTTTTACAGTCTATACTGAGGAATATACAGAATGTTCACATGGGAATCGGAGCATGTTTTCTTTTTTATTTATTTTTACCTAAAGAGGCTTTTTTTCCTCTATCAGTATTTGAGCATAAATAAACAAACAGAACGCTTGAAGCCAGGCCAGGCTAGATGACCACTGCTCATTCTCAGGCCCTGCTTTCCTGAGCTCTTCATCTGTGTTTTCATTGGATCTTTTAATGGAAATGACTTTTCATTCCTTGTTGGCCAGCAAAACAAATGAAAGGGGAAGTAATGCATTTTTAATAAAAGATCTCTGTGGCTTGGAAGAGAGGGATTTAAGCTGCATGCATCTGACTGTATGTATTTCGATACAGCAGTACACTTAATTGTCGGTCAGAAAGGAGATAATGGGCTCCGTTGCGTTTCTAATATGCTGAGCTGCTGACAGACGTTTCTCCATCTTATCTTCTCTCAATATCTGCTTTCCATAAGGCCTAGAGGCAATATACGGCCATGTAATTAAAGTGTTAAGAAAATGTGAAGATGTGGAGATAGCTGTTGTCTGATATCGGGCCCCCTTTGGACTCAGAGTGAGTAGTGAGGACAGACATGACCAAGTGTGGAAGTCACGGGATGTTATGAGCGTGTGCTGCTACCTGTTGTGCCTCGTGCTGTGCCTGCTGTAACTGGGCTGCAGTGAACTTTGCTTTACTTTGTTGGAGAACTTTGGAAAAGGGGTGATGTTCTGTACGGGGATAATACAGTGCTACCGGAATAATACAATAAATACAAAATTGTACAAAAACTCTATAAAAGTCCATTTAAATGAAATAACATGAAGTCTTTAAAATCACACATGTCAGAGGATTCCTTTGGTTTCAACAGACTTATCATTTTCATGCTGATACAGGCTGAACACAGACAAACGTCATGCTTTAAAAAGAACTACGTAAATACACAGTGTTGTTTGGCCATAAAGAAACAGTTATTATAGTTTACTGCAGGAAAGTACATAACTCTTACCGATTATTATAAGGCAATACTGAACATTATAAATACAAATAAGTTATCAGACATTAGAAACATTCAAATTTCTTCATTTTTTATATATACTTTATATATAAAACATGTAAGATCAGAGATCTGTTGAAGATTTGGCATTTTACACTCATATATTTGAATTGCATAATAATCATTATTAAGATCAAATATCTTCATTTGACTCATTGTGCCGTGTAATTAGGTAATTGTAATTAAATCCTTAAAGTAATTAAAGTACTCAATGCAAAGATTTTAAAGGAGAACATTTAGTGTGTACGATTCTCGAGAAAGTTCTAGAGAAACTGACAGAGTCAGAGCTGTCCACAGTGGTGCTGAATGGAACCAGATGTCTGAAAAGTTTAAAGCTCCCTCACAGAAACGTATTATATTCCTATAATAATATACAGGATGTTTTAGAAATTAAATTCATAGTGGACGTGTACATTTAGGGTGTTGTCCAGCAAAATAGCCCTGAAAAAAAACCAAACCTTTTTTTTTTTTTTTTTTTTTAAACTATTTTACCATCAGCATTCAGCATAAACACCCAGAAGTTGTGTAGGTTCTCTGGTGGTTTGGATAGTAAATAAAAAGGCTGTGTTTGTTGTTGTAGACGTCCTGTCCCCGCACTGTACAATAAAGCATTTCACACCTCAGCAGCAGGCATATGTAGGAAAAAGCTTCCTTTGAATATTAGGCAGTCTGATTCCTTTGCTTTGTTTAAAAGGCGATTAAAGTTGCACCAAATGAACTGAGTACCAGTAACTCAAATGATGTCATAACTGGACACACTACCCTGTGAAACCAAATGCATCCTGCAATATGGGTGATTGTGATCATTTTTAAGCAACTTTTTGTTATGTCATGTAGCAAGCAGTTCATGTAGCATCACTAATTAATACACCTTAGAGGCTTTCTAAAACTGATACAGGCGAACCCAGCTGAACATGTTGCTTAAAAAGTAGCTACATAAATACACAATATTGTTTGGCCATAAAGAATTGTTAGGTCAGTCAGTACACCACTAAATAAAACGTCTGTTTCATACACCGCACCAGTGATACACTTTGTATGTATGAATACACTTTGTATGTCCTTTAGTAATTGTTGAATAGCTGAAGTTTTCTTCACTCCATCCCATTAATGTGTTTCAGAATTGTGTTTTACACTGATACAGAGATGAAAGTAGCTTGGTATCGGTTTTATACAGCACAATAGAAATCTTGCTGCTTATTATTGTATAAATAGAGCTTTTTCAAATGATTTATTATGATGTCCACAGCAAGGATCAATTCTGTGCAAGATTTGCAGCGATGTAATTAAATCAACACTAATGAGCATTAAGAACAGAACATGCAGAAAAATCCAGTGCAGAACAGTGTCAGTAGTGAACCAGAGGCCACATGAGAATGCACTGATTTTCAGTTTAAGCTGAGGTGAGCTGATCTTTGTAGAGAAAGCTAGTTTATGATAGCTTTCAAATATTAAAAATGTTTTTGAAATTAATTCCAAAGACAAAGGCCGCTTAGGTTGGGATGGGCAGTTTTTTATTTAGTAGAAGAAGGGAAAAATCACCCATTTTAACTGCTGGTTTTATTAGTGATCAGAAGAAACTGCGGGTTTAAAAGAGGCCTCATATTACAGTAGACCTTTAACCTCTTTGGAAATAATGCTGTATGCTTTTTTCCCTCCATTTACAGGTCAACTTAACTGTAAGTTACATATCTAACGTTTTTATACCCCAGCATTTGTGTATATAAATTAATGTATTTTGTATAGAGTTTTTAGTGGATTTATTGTAGACTTCATATTGTTCTTATCTCTGTTTCTGTGTGTCTGTGCGGTCGTAACATAAACCATTTCCTCTGGGATTCATAAAGTTTTCAGAGTCTGATTCTGAACAGTTATAACTCATTAATACACAGCTGTTTCCCAACCTCTCTTTATCCCTGTGAATTAAACAGGTTGTTTTTGCTACAGTACCTGGACGTTTACTGATATGTAAATGATCTCTTTTGATTGGCTCTTCTGTGCTTTATAGCGGTCTGGGCTGAAACACTATATAAATTTAGCATGAATGGCTGGGGAGAAATAGCTGTAGGCTGAACAGGCAAATGCATTTTTATCCCATAGCATCACTAACCCAAAAAGGTAGTTTTGCAGCTTAGTTTTCATAAATAAACTGTATGTACTAAGGACGTATTTACAGTATACATAGCTTGAACTGTGTTTAAATACTACATTCGAATTTCAAGTTTCTTCCTAGGGATGGACATTTGGTTTCCCATGATATGGGGCCTTTAAGACAAAGGCTTAATACGGGAAAGAAAGTGTGAAAACCAGGGCAGAGCTGTTGTCTGGGCTGGGGAGAGTAAAACAGAACTTTTCCGACAGGTTTTTGTTCTCTTTTTAAGGGCCTGTCTCTTTTTGCTTCATCCCAGGTGGGCTTAAACATAAAGCGAACAGGCTGACGGCCGCGCTGAATGCCCCTGGGCATCTTCACCGTGTCATGTTGTCAGAGGACCGGGCGGCGAGTGAGCGAAACAGTGGGGGAGCATCAATTGCTGTGTGTTTCAAATGCAAAATAATTTAGTTAGAAACACTGGACTTGTAGATGCACACTGCACTCTAAAATAACTTGGTTCTGATGGGCCGGCTCTTGTACTTGGTCAGTGTTTTTATGAACCAGGCAGTATTTGTGTGTGAGTATATGTGTGAGTGTGAGTGTGTGTGTTTGTGTGGATGTGGAACATGAAATACAGTCCAGCCCCACATTTGTCATGTATTTTATTATTTGCCCCTCGCTCTTCTCTTTGCTGGACATGTGGCCCCCTTCATTTTTCACATGACTGCTTTTCTTATCATTGCGGACCCTCATGGCTGGCCCTGCCGCTGACTTCAAGGCAATAAAACACAAAACATTCTGTAAAACATGGGGCCACTCATACCGGGCCTGAGGCCCCGAGTCACCTCGGGAGGAAATTATGATAATAACTCAGAGCGGCCGAGGAGAGGCATTGGGAGAGCGAGTGGAGGGGGCCATGCCGAGGGTCCGCAGTTCATGGTTTCTTGCCCGCAGAGGGACAGGTCAAGGTGCTCTACAACACACTGCCCCCCATAAACCCGCTTTATCCCCCACCTGAACAGGCTGCAGCTCTGAGAGCCTGTTTGTGCTCCTACCAAAGAGATAGAGGAGCAGCGGTGTGAGGGTAAAGTGCTGTAATGTTAATGCAGTAAAGATCAGAATGCTGTGGTGATATAAACCCAACACTGAGTCCCAACACAAATCAAGTCAACTCCTTTTAAGAAGGTTTATTGTCATTTCAGCCATATATACACACACAGTGAAACCAAACAACGTGCCTCCAGGACCGTGGTGCAACACAAGACCAGACAGGACAAAAATACATAGAGTGCAAGAGAAACACAAGAGCAACAAAATAACTTTTAAAAATAAATTTCATGTAGTCGAAACCTACAGTACAGTGTGAATGAATACAGTACTATGACAGATGCTGTATTCCAGCAGCGAAGTGGTTAACTCTGTGAAAATGCAGAATAGTATGTTAGATGTTTATTGCAGTTACAGATGTTTGCGCAGTAACCAAGTGTAGTAGCTGGAGATGGACTATAATGAAACTGAGAAAAGATGGCAGAGAGTTAGGTAGAAAGCAGGCCCAGCATCAGGCGGGTCATTTAGAGGGGCAACGCCCCACCAACAAATCATCACACCACAGAAAACCAATACTTTTTATAGCCGAGAAACAAAGAAAGACTAAACTTTGTGTGCACTGCTACTGTTTACCTTGTGGGTCCATTATAATTTAGTATAATCATTTATTGACACTTTACATCAGTGCTAATTTAAATGCTTATTGAATTCTCAAAGGCAACATAAACTCTTCAGACATGTTTTACTTACAGTATAGTGCAAGACAGCCCAAAATGTTGGCACTAAATGGAAATGATAAATGTAAAACTACCGCTTCCACTACAACTAGCAGCCAGCACGAGCAGCGTGCAGCGCGCCACGCCTCATTTTCGGCAGTTCTGCAGCGTGACCTGTGTATTAACAGTCTTGCACATCCTGTTGCATTTCCCCATGTGAACTCACCACTTGCTCTGAAACTGATTAGAGAGAGAGAGTGAGATCTTACACCCTCTGTAGTTCAGCCTGACCCAAACCACGTCGGCTTTTTCTGACATCTGTGGCTGCTGCCACTCTTCCTCCCTCTCCTCCTCCTAGCCTTCCGGTGCGGGGGGCTCCATCTGTCCAAGGCTGCCGGGGGTCTGGGCAGTCCTACTGAGGAGTGCTGAGAGGGCCCTGGGCCCTTGCAGTGCAGCGGCAGGGGCCTCACAGTTGCAGGCCAGCTCCACACAATGCTTCACCGTGCCTCTCCTGCCAGCTGGCCGAGCTCACTTCCTTACAAACAGAGAGGTAATGGCCACCTCACACCTCCTCTCATCATCTCTCTCCATCAGCAGATCTGTATCCTTTCCCACTGTAGGCCTAGTGGAGTGATATTGGATCTAAGAAAACATTGGGTTTGGGGTGTTTTTGATAATACTAAATACTTTAACCCCTTAAATCTTAAGATGACTAATGTTTAATGTTTACTGAATAATAAACCTGATAAGCTGGGTAATAATGGGTGTTGTTAACTGGGTAGTAAAGGGTAGTTTGAGAACTAATCTCAGTGCATGTAACAGTCGCCCTGTTTGGCTTTAGAAACAATGATGGACAAAATTTAATTGATGGCAAATCTGAGACCAGAAGTGTTAGATTAGAAGGGATACTTGGTTGTTTTGCTATATTTACTACTTGAATCTGAAATTAATTATGCAGTTACATAATTAATTATATATGGGCAGATTTGGGGCCAATTTAGCAGGTCATCTACTTAGAACTCCCATGCCAAAGAGAACAGGGGATATTTTGTAATTGACATATGAGTAGCAGCAGGTTTCACATTGTGGCAGAGATCTTGTGGCGTTCCCCTGTGGAAAGTCTATGAATGACGTCTGTATTAATATGTATTTTTTTCACAGCATATTTTTGTGAGGTTTTTCCTTTGAAGGTGCTAGCCACCCAATTTTTGATGAAAAACTACATGCACTTAGAAATCTCTTAAAAATCCCCATTTATTTCTTCGGTGCACATCCTGATTGTAGTTTTAAACATGTGGTGAGTGTAACCTTTTAGTTACACACAGTACATCAGAGGCTGTGATGTTTCTGATCCAGAACCCAGGTGTAGTAATGATGGACTTCAGCAATGCAGGCATTGCACAGCCAGAAGAGTTTCAACGAGTGCTTGTAGGAATCACTTGGAAAAGAAAAGCGAGGGCCTCTTGGGCTGGAAGCGCAGGCCGAGCGAGTGCTGAGTAAGTGTGCAGAGCTTTGAAAGGACAGGCAGGAGGTCTGTGATCGTGCACAGCCCCGCTGGACGGAGCTCCTGCCTGGGCACGGTCGGGCTCAGCGGCCTCCTGCTGGGTTCAAACAGGACTGGCTGCTGTACTGGATTTGAGCTTGCTGTCAGAGCTACAGGCTGCGGCGGTGCTGGAGCTGGTGCTGCCCTTTTGAGCTTCTCCAGGGCAGGAGGGCCATGGCTGTGATCTAATAACTCTGGTCAAATCAGCGCTAAGGAATAGCTGGCAGATAAATTACTGTGGCGTCTTAGTAAAGTGATTTCTGAAGCATCTGACTATATAATGTGGATCAACACGGTGTGACGAACGTGAAATTTTTTGAAAAAGCAGTAAATAAACAGGAAATAGCCTAAACTTTATCTTTTCAAGAACAAGTGTGTGAATTAGCATTGTCACCTCTTGCAAGAGTTTTGAGATTTCAGGAGAGAATTTTTGTTTAATCTCATTTACATAAGTAAACCCATCTGAAACACCTGTTGGGTTCTACGTGATGTCGACACTGAGCCTTTCCTTACAGAAAAAGCGCTACATGCAGGTGTTTTAAGGAACTTGCAAACTACATTTCGCCTCTTTTCTTTAAATGTCACAGTTACTGTGTAACGTTTCCATCCTCTCCGTCACACTAAAGGTTTTCCTGGGTTGAAAAGCTTGTTATTTACGTAGAGCTGTTTGTAAAACAATTAGTTCCAATGGCACCATCTGATTGGTTAAGAAATCTTGCAGCTGCACTGTTATTGCTGTTGTTATGGCACTACTTGCTAAATAACAGCTGCTCTGATTTTCTACAAAAGCAGAACATTAGATTAGACACTTATATGAGATTTCACCTGCAGCTTGTTTGGTCAAGGTCTGAAGAAGAGGCCAGCACCCAATTCTCAGTCCATCACTGCCCCTTTCAAATGACAGCAACAATGGTGGAAGAACTAGACAAACTCAGAAATAATCAAAATATAATATCAGCAAACAAGATGGGCTGTGACAGGCTTTACACTCTGCCTGAACAAACCCACGTTCAGGTTAATCTGTTAAAAATGAAAAAGCTGAGCTGAATTTGACACTGTGACTGTGATGTACAAGGCTTTAGTTTTTTGGCGGAAGATTTGATGATATTACCACATGTTTGATAAAACATTCTGGCCTTTTCTCTTCGTTTTGCAGACGTGTTGTTTAAAAGCAACGGAACACTCAAGGTCATGTTTTGTCACAAATAACATCATAGCTTTGATGATCTAGTCGCCGATGACCAAATCACAGCCATGATGTTATTTGCGATAAGGCGCTCCCTCCCGTGTTCCGCTGGAACCTGACACCGCTCCGAGCTGTGGGAGAACAGGAGGTAGAAGTCTCTGAATTAATGACTTTGCATGACTGCTGCCAAATCAAACATGTAAGGCTGGAAATGAAAGATTTTATTCATTTGCCAAATTGGTGTTGGCAGTCCTAATTAAGTCTGTGTTATTTTTGTCTCTTTCTCAGCTTGAAATTCCAGCAGTTTTTAGTGTCATTAATCAGTCGACATGAGAATCACAAACTTGAGTCTTGTTTGCTGATAATATACATTTGTTGTCAATTCTAGATTTTAGATTATAATTTTGGTTTGTACGGTGGAGCCTAACTTTTAAGAAGACACCTGGCTGTATCTCCACAGTGGGGGTCTATGGGACCACTATGGTGGTAAATAATTTACTAGCCATGGGTTAGGCCTGATATACAGCATGTACCTTGAATTAGGAGCTGTTTAGTGCAACATGGCATTGTAGGAAACCTCTCTGGTCTAGTGGTTCTGGTCCAGTTGAACAGTACTGTGTAAAAGTCTTAGGCACCTTTACAAATAGTTTAAAGCCACTTTTCTCAGTATGTGATAATGTGTCTTTCTTCTAGCAAAGCTAGAAAGCAGGAAAAAGTATCAACATTTGTTTTGTTTGTAAGTGAGGAGAACACAGGTTCGGTTCCAGATACCGCCTCGGTTTCTCCAGCCGTTGTTTGAATTTGTGAAATTCAGCAGCTCCTGATTTAATTTAATGAGGGACTGTTTGAGTCAAACCAGGTTTCTGCTGGAAACTACAGTAACACTGGACTTCCACAAAGAACACACTTAAAGTTGAAATTATGTCTCCAAAAGCCAAAAGTACATTGCGTCCAAGTACATATGTTCCTCAGACCAAGTTTTCGATATATAAAAACCCACACAAAAACCGCAGACCTTCATTCGCACATCTTTGCTTTTTACTAGAGTTCAGGTGGATTTTTTTGTTTGTTTATTTATTACTTTTGACAATTCCAAGGACAGCCTCTTGTTCACCTTGCATTCATTTTTGATATCCTCTCATGTCCGTCAGCATGGACACGACATCACGTTTCTTAGGCCTCATGGGATTGAATTACTCATATTTTTAGCTTCCTGCATGTCGAATCATTCCATATGTCTTTTGGTCTCACACAGCCGCGCACCCACATCTCTGAAGCTCACGTTCGTATCAGGACTAGAATGAAGGAGAGTAGAAATGATGGAGACGGCCGAGCTGACATTGGCTGCTTAGACGCAGTGAGGCTCAGGTCACGGGGCTGGGGGGGCTGCGAGCGGCCGGACGGTCCACCTGACCCGCCGTGGTGACCGAGCTTCATCTACAAACTCGCAATAAATATCCAGCCATCATTTATTTTAATTCTCCTCTTTCTTTGGCTTGGACAGAATGGATTCTTAACCTTGTAAGACAAGGACGCCCATGTGCCGCCTGCCTAGCTTCGGCCGCTAAATTATTCTTCATTCTTCTGGGGAGTGTTTGGAGGAGAGGGGGGTGGGGAATGGCGAGAGAGAGAGAGAAAAAAAAAGAGAGAGAGAGAGAGAGAGAGAGAGAGAGAGAGAGAGAGAGAGAGAAAAGAGAGAGAGGTACTAACACAGCACTGGGGTGGGGGTTGACACTTGTGTAGAAGACTCTTGAACTTGTCAACATGATCAGTGACGCTCTGGAGTTAAAAAGTATAAGAAAGAAAGAAATGAGATACAAGAGAAAGAAAGAAAGGAGGAAAGAAATCTGAGAAAAAGAGCACGCCTAACAATGAGTGTTGGTCAAAAAAACAAACAAATAAATAAATCAATCAGAGAAAAAAAGAGGATTCCTAACCATAAGAGTGATGGTCAATAAATAAACAAACAAACAAATAAATAAATAAATAAGAAAGAGGAAAAAAACAGCATGCACAACTGAGAGTGACGGTCTATTAAGAAATAAGCAAAGAAAGAAAGAAGGAGAAATCGGAGAAAAAAACAGGTTTCCCCAACTGACAGAGTTGAAAGGAAAAATAAATATAAAAACGAATTTATAAGGAAAGAAAGAAAGAAGAGAACAAAGAAGACTAGAAATAGCAAGTGTGGGGGGGGGGGGAAAAGAAAGAAAGAAAGCCCAAAACGACTGAAAGAGAAAATGTGAGGGGGGAA
>JBBIGA010000001.1:28867302-28880355 GCA_037576975.1 Alestes dentex | reverse complement strand
TGTGTGTGTGTGTGTGTGTGTGTGTGTGTGTGTGTGTGTGTGTGTGTGTGTGTGTGTGTGTGTGTGTGTGTGTCTACGTGTGGGAGGGAGAGTCAGTCAGATTGAACGCGCGTCTCAGTGCCTGTCCAGATTACATCACATTCCACTCTGTAGCAGTGGAGAGTACAGCTGATATATAAATCACTGTCTCTGAGTGACATCCACTCCCTCCACATTTATACAAGGAGAGAGTGAAACAGCACATATTGCTTGTAAATTGAAAATGCAGGCTGAAATTGAGACATGACGCAGTGTGTGTTCACACACTAGCCCGTCGCCACACGCATTCCTCACCAGAAGGTCACTCAAATGGTCTCCACCTGTAAAAAATAAATAAATAAATAATAAAAAGATAAATAAGAACTTCTCTCAGCTAACCCGCTGTTTTTCTCCACTTTATGCTCCAACCAGATCCATCATTAGCACCTTCTTGGCCTGTGGCCTACTGTATTTATATACATATATATATATATATATGTGTGTGTGTGTGTGTGTGTGTGTGTGTGTGTGTGTGTGTGTGTGCTATAGTGCACTTGCACTTGTAACAAAGTGCCTCCTGTAAAAATCGTTGACAGTCTGAGCAATCAGGCCCCGCAGAGAGTCTATTAATGAACCAAAAAGACAGATGAGTCACGATGATGCCAAACGTGCTGCTCGAATTGGATTATAGGTGCTGTTGGGATGGATAGTTGTCTGTCTGCCAAGTTGCCATTACCCTGGTGCTCCACATCCAAATATCTGGGCTGCGTCTACTTCAAATATGAGATAAATATATCTCTCATATTAATAAGATGTACTGAGGATAAACACACTAACTTGGCTGCTGGTGTTTCTGCAAGACAGTTGGTCTAGTCAGCTTTAATGTCAATGAAGAAGTAGTAGAGGATAAAGAGGAACAAGGAGAGGATGATGAAGAAGAAGAAACTGATGAAGAACTAGTAGAGGATGAAGAGGAACAAGAAGAAGAGGAAGAAGAAAAAGAAGAAATGATGAAGATGTAGAGGATGATGAAGAAGAAGAAACGAAGTAGTAGAGGATGAAGAGGAATGAGAAGATGAAGAAGAAGATGATGATGATGTAGTAGAGGATAAAGAGGAACAAGGAGAAGATGAAGAAGAAGAAGAAGAAGATGGTGATGATGAAGTAGTAGAGGATGAAGGAGAAAAGGAAGAACAAACTATGATGAAGAAGTAGTAGAGGATAAAGAAGAAGAAAGGATGATGAAAAAGTAGAATAGGATGAAGAAGATAAAACGATGATGAAGTAGTAGAGGATGAAGAAGAAGAAGTTCATCACTGTGGTTTCTTCCTCTCCTTCAATTTCTTCTTTTATGTTTCTTCTCTTTCTTTTTTCTCTTCTCCTTCTCCTTTTCTTCTTGAGTTCTTTTGGCAGTATTTCTAGTACATTTTGCACATCAATGTATAAATTCACACAATATTAGTTACTGATGATCTGAACATTTCAGTAACATTTCTGTACATTAAAGGAACACACAGGGTCTGGTGGTTGTGTTTAAGATCAGATGGTCACAACAGGCCTCAATGTGGAGGGATGGAGGAGGAGAGGAGGCAACAAAGGGAGAGCGAGAGAGAGAGAGCAAGAGAGAGAGAGAGAGAGAGAGAGAGAGACAGAGTGAGTGAGTGAAAGAGTGAGTGAGTGCGTGTGAGTATGTTCTGATGTATTAGTCCAGATGAAAATCACACAGTGCTGACACATGATTGACAGCCCATTTGATGACCTTGAGGAAGTGTGGTTGAAACTTTCAATCTCATTTAAGTTTGACCAGAATGGGATTGAAAAGTGAGGATTTATTTCCTAAGCTTTTGTTGTTTTGTTCTCCCTTTCGAAGAAGCCCAATGCAATCGTGTCAAATGGTTGTGAGGCGATTGAAAACTGATGTGAGTGAAATCTCAGGTGGCACATCTGATTTTAAACACAACCACCGGACCCCGTGTGTCCTTTCATTGTACAGAAATATTACTGAAATGTTCAGATCATCAGTTAACATTTAACTAATATTGTGTGACCACAAACAAGACAGAAAAGAAGAGAAAGGAGAAGAAAAAGGAAGAAGAATTTAGTAGAATGAAGAATGAAGAAGTAGTAGAGGATGAGGAAGAAGAAGAAAAAACAAGGAGAAACAAAAAAGCGGAAAGTAATAATAAGAAGGAGAGGGAGTAGGTGAAGAGAAGAGAAAAAAACAAAGAACACAGGTGTAGAAGAGGAAGAAATGAAGAAAAAGGATGATTAAGAAAAATGCATGTACAAGAAGAAAAGGAAGACGAAATGAAGACGAAGTAGAAGAGGGGGAAGAGGAAGAAGTAAAAGACAAAATTAAAAAGTAGAAGAAGAAGGAGACAAAGAAGAAGAAGTAAAGGAAGAAATCACTAAGAAGAGAAAGAAGATGAAGAGAATGAATAAGAAAAATGAATGAACAAGATTAAAAGAAAGAAGAAAATATGAAGAAGAAGAAGAGGATGGAGAAGAAGAGGTAGAAGAAGAAGCAGTAGAAGAAGAGGAAGAAGAAGTAGAAAAATGAATGACGAAGATTAAAAGAAAGAAGAAAAGATGAAGAAGAAGGAGAAGAAGAAGAGGTAGAAGAAGAAGGAGAAGAGAAACTGGACTGAAACTGTGTATAAATCCTCGGTGGAGCTGCTGGTGCTTTCCTAACAGTGAGTGTGTGACACTCAATCCAGGCGTGGTGAAGGTAAGCTTCCCCTGAAAGCAGACACCCAGCAAACACACATCAATATTAAGAGAGGGATATCAGGGAGATCCCATTGTTGCCAGTCAGTTTGATGAGGGCCGAAGCCAAATGGACGAACGTTTGAGGAAACCTTAGCTCGCAGTTCGTCATGCGGTCGGCATGTGAAGCTTTAATTGTGACAGGCCAACGGATCCACACCCGCATTAAGGCTGCTCGCTTCTAACAGACACCCGCGTGCTGTCAAACACCGCCATTCCTCTGTAGAAGTCCTCCAGAATCTTCCAAAAAATCCCATGTGCATAGAAATGAGTATTCATTTGTACTGTATTTAAAATGACAATGGCAAAATGTAATAATATAATAGTACAACAAAAACTATTAGAAGAAGAGAGATTAAAAACATCTAAGATAATATAACACGTTCTTAACCAGTTGCTGCATATCAAGATTAATTTAACTTCCATGGAGTCAAAACACGTATTATTTTCTGTTATGATCCCTTTTGTGGCTATAAAAATGAATTAATCCTTTTCAATTATTCCAATTAATTTTAGTGCCATCATGATCATAAATACAAATGTCCTTTTCCTCTCTTTGAAAGAAAGTTCACTCTGCTAGTGTACTTTAATGAAGGTGTGTATACACACACACACACACACACACACACACACACTCTGAAAAATTTCAGACATGCGCAAAACATATCAAAGTATTTCACTTTTATTTTTCTTTAGAACTTACTCTCCATCTCTCTCTACTCTCTCTCTATGTCTCTCTCTCTCTCTCTGTTTCTTTGTCTCTCTCAGTCTCTCTCTCGCTCTCTCTCTGTTTCTTTGTCTCTCTCTCTCTGTTTCTTTGTCTCTCTCTCTTTCTCTCTCTCTCTCTCTCTCTCTCTCTCTCTCTCTCTCTCTCTCTCTCTCAGACACACGTTCACACACACCCTGAGTGAGGTCACCAGAATTGCTCGGAGCATTAGATATCAGCTGTGTCCTTTCCATGCAGGCCACTGCAGCTCTAGTTGCTGGGCCAATGTTTACCTTTCTGACAGGCCTGACACCGGCCTCAACACTCCAGTTACATTTTGGCCATATGCACTGATGCCGGACCAGTGATTCTGGA
Source organism: Alestes dentex (assembly GCA_037576975.1). Classification (NCBI taxonomy): domain Eukaryota; kingdom Metazoa; phylum Chordata; class Actinopteri; order Characiformes; family Alestidae; genus Alestes; species Alestes dentex. Next base: position 28,876,490 of record JBBIGA010000001.1, on the reverse strand, counting down.
CTTGAACTGTAGTGACTGGAGCAGTCTAACAAGCCCCAGTTCTGTTGTTTAGAGGACTGTGTGCCAAAAACATGGCTGATCGTGGTCTACACCGATGGTCCACGAGATATTTCCACAACAGGGACAACCTCAACCTTGTACTCGTCCAAAGCATCTCATGAATGTGTTTCACTCAATCACTCGATCAGCCACAGCATTCAGATCACAGACAGGTGAAGTAAATAATATTGATTATCCCATTACAGTGGCACCTGTCAAGAGGTGGGATATATTAGCAAGCGAACAGTCAGTTCTTGAAGTTGGTGTGTTGGAAGTGGAAAAAAGGGTGAAAGTAAGGATCTGAGTGGTAGGTGACTGGGTCAGAGCATATCCAAAACAGCAGGTCTTGTGGGGGGTTACTGGCATGCAGTGATCAGTACCTACTAAAAGTAGTCCAAAGAAGGTCAGCCAGTGAACCAGAGTCATGGGCGCCCAAGAGTGGGGATCGAAGGCTAGCCTGTCTGGTCTGATTTCACAGAAGAGCTGTTGTAGCACAAATTACTGAAAAAGTAGATGCTGGCTCTGATAGAAAGGTGACAGGACACACAGACCAGTCAGAGTGCCCATGCTGACTCCTGTCCACCACTGAAAGAGCCTACAAAGGGCATGTGAGCATCAGAACTGGACCTGTAGCAATGGATGAAGGTGGCCTGACCTGATGAAACACGTTTCTTTAACATTATGTGGATGACAGGATGCATGTGTGTGTGCGTTGCTAACCTGGGGAAGAGATGGTACCAGGATGCACTATGGGAAGAAAACAAGCTGATAGAAGCAGTGTGATGCTCTGCTGGAAAACCTTGGGTGCTGCATTCATGTGGATGTTACTTTGACACATAAACATTGTTTCAGATCAAGTATATCCCCTTCATAGCGTCTGTGTTCTCTAATGGCAGTTGCCTTTTTAGGCAGGATAATGCACCTCATTACACAGCAAAAGTTGTTCAGGAATGGTTTGAGGAACATGACAAAGAGTCCAGGATGCTGACTCCAGATTCTCCAGATCTCAGTCCAAATGAGCATCCGTGGGATGTGCTGGACAAACTAATCTGATCCATAGAGGCTCCGTCTACTTCCAGGATCTGCTGCTTGGTCTTGGCGCCAGGCAAGAGAGCACACCTTCAGAGGTGTTGTGGAGTCCATGCCTTGATGGGTCGGAGGTGTTTTGCCGGCACAAGAGGGACCTGCACATTATTAGGCATGTGATATTCGAGTTATGGCTGTAGGTGTGGTATGCACACAAAATTCAAATGGCATGTGAGCATTTACCTTTTGGCTACCTTTGTTTCTGTATTACTAAAAAAAACACACAAATGTCCAATTTTAAGCAAAAACCTCATCATGAGCTCAGTGCTCTGCAATGCCATAGCCATTCATTACCAAGAATCCATGACCGGTGGGTATGAAGCCCCCCTCCCTCTCCCCCATCGCTCACTGCGACGCTGGGCAGCACAGGTGTCTGTTAGCTCATGTAATAGAACTGGCAGTTAGTGTTCTCCTCCAAGTGTGCTGAACAGTCTTTTAAAAAAAAATGCAGTTATTATTATGATGTGGACCACCAGACAACTAAATGATGGAACAGTGAACGAGTGCATTTAGTTAAAGGACAGTCTAGAGTTTGACTCTGCATCATCACACAACCGGTGAATAGGAGTCAGACATGCAATGTTGCAGACTCTCTCATCTTATAAAGGTAGTTTCACTTATACTTGTTCAACTTCCCAGTGTTTAACAAGAATAAAAATCTTCAGTGTAGGACATAAATGGATCAGTGGTAAAAAAAAAAAAAAAAAAAAAACATTTGCAAAAACTTTTGACTGGTTTGTATAAACAAAGGTAGCATAGACTAAAATTTAGAATTTGCATTTTGAGTGTGATTTCACTTGATGAGCTATAAGAAATAAGTATCAAATTACAACATTCTTTTCTTATGACTGCTGAAAACTGTGACAGGGTTTCAAATATTACTATTGGTCAGTGTTCATAACTATGTATTTTGACTGAAAAAAAGCTTTGTCTAAAGAAATCTAACTAAAAAAACAAAACTAGGACCAGGTTTTGCATGTCAAAACATGTATCACCGGCCCCAGTGTAGATGTGAGTTACTGGTCTCCACAGAGTTAGTGCCCACATCTCGAATGTGATCCCTCAGACACAGGAGTGTGTACACACCTCTCATCACCGAGCGTCTACCCCTAACCTCCTGCCTCTCTCTGTCCCTCCTCTCTCTCATTTATTCACTCTCTTCCTGTCATTCTCTCAGTCTCACACCATCTCTCCTTACTCCTACTCATTTTTCTCTCTCCCTCTCTCCTCCTCATCTTTCTCCTTCTCCTTCTGTCCTCCCTCCTCCCTCTCCCTTTTGCTCCTCTTCATCTGTTTCTTCAGGCTCTCTCCTTCCTTATCCCTCCATCTCCTCTCTTTCTATCCCTCCCTTTTCCATTTCTCCCTCACGCCCTCTAGCTCCATCCACCCCTCCTTGGCCACGGTTCTGGTCAGTGGACGGCCAATGCCTCCCATATTCACCCGCTAATGCTGGGAAACGGCCCAGGCCTTTGTTTCGCTGGAGTGATCATTAAAATTTATGGTGAAGTGACTTCGCCCAGCTTGCTGGGTTCAGGTAGTATAAGTCATAATCAGGCCGTGACAGCGGAGGGGGGGCACCAGCGGTCATCCCGGCCCTCTCGGCTCGGCCACTCAAATGATATAATTACTCAGGAAGAGAGGTGCATGCCCCAACAACACAACTTATTACCTGTTTGGATAAACCTCAGCTGTGTTCCTGCCTCCCACAGCAACTCCCCCCTTCAGCTGCCCAGCTCATGATCTCAAGCATTAGTGAAGATGCCTAAAATCTGAAAATTGTAGTTTTATTGTAAATCACCTTAAACAGATTTTTTTTTTGTATGGAAATTTCATTTACTCTATTTTTTCCTTGTTGGACATGGATGTACTTGTTTATAGTATATTGTTCAGTCATTTAGTCATAAAGGTTTAGTCATTTTTGTATTCTTTAAAAATAGTGTTTTATTTATGTGACATCTAAGCTGTCTCTAAGTTGTCTCACTTACCTACAAAACATAAAAACAAATCAACCTACATTCTGTTTCACTTTAGCTCTACAATGTTATTCACTAAAATATGATCTTTGAAGTTTAAATACTGAAAAAGGTTTGGTTTCGTGTGGAATTCTCAATACTTATTAATACAAACATTTAATGACTTTGCTGCCAGAATACTTTATCTCTCTCGGTACCGTTTTTGCTTCTTGTTGCCTGACCTGTATGCTGTCCTGTTTCATTGTTCACTCCTTTAAAGTTTAAAGTCTTGCACTTTCTTTTTGCACTCTGTGTAGTCCTGTCCTGGAGTCTTGCAGTGCGTAGATGACGATGAACTGACAATAAACGTCCACCTCACTTGACCTGAGATGTTTCAGGTAAAACATAGTCTAGCTTTTGGTACTTTTTTGTCATTTTTATTAGATTTTAAAACTGAAAATTCCCATCGTACTAAAGTTGTCCGTTTAGATTTGTATCGATACACTATAGATTTGAATCAATGATACTATAGTAACAGGTCTGAACCCTTTCACTCGTTTGCAGTCCTATCATTTTTGTTTTGTTTTGTGCTTCATTTCTATCAAACTGGAGTTGTCATTCATCTCGAAAGAGAAAGAAACATTGGTGCCATAAGGTGCCTTTGCTGGTGTGGAGTCCCAGCTCTACTCTGCTGAGCCTGTGCTTGCTGGTGGCACTCAATTTGTCCCTGGTTAAGCTGTAATAGAGTTGGGGGTGAAGTGGGCTTGACATACACACACTCTGTTCCCCCTGCCTGTGTTTCCCTGCTGGCCCTTTCATGACATGTGAGTGTGTGAGTGTGTGTGTGTGTGTGCGTGTGTGTGTGCGTGTGTGTGTGCGTGTGTGTGTGCGTGTGTGTGTGTGTGTGTGTGTGTTTGTGTGTGTGTGTGTGAGAGAGAGAGAGTGTGAGTTTGTGTGCAGGCAGCCATAAAGCATGACTGCTGGTGATTCGCACTGAGGACATTCCCTGCTCACTGCCACCTCTCATTCAGAAAGTAAATAAGTCAGAGGAGGCGAGCGGCAAACGGAGGAGATTAGAGGACAAGAGGAGGGGAACATGTGCTGCAAACTGGTGGCCTGGAGAGGACGGGAGGGCCGGGGGGCGAGGAGAGAACGGCAAAATACTGCAAAATATACGGGAGGTGGTGAAGATCTATCACAGCTTTGGCATTTTTAATATTGATGAAGCTCTTTACGAATGGGCATAACTACAGTCTGGGGAAGAAACACGAATCCAAGCACAATGTGATTTTTATTGTTGTAAAAGCACCTGAGCAAAAGGTATAAGACCAACTGCCTCGTTCTGCATCACAACTGCCTCAGTCTGCCCCACAACTGCCTCAGTCTGCCCCACAACTGCCTCAGTCTGCCTCACAACTGCCTCAGTCTGCCTCACAACTGCCTCAGTCTGCCTCACAACTGCCTCAGTCTGCCCCACAACTGCCTCAGTCTGCCTCATAACTGCCTCAGTCTGCCTCATAACTGCCTCAGTCTGCCCCACAACTGCCTCAGTCTGCCTCACAACTGCCTCACAACTGCCTCAGTCTGCCTCACAACTGCCTCAGTCTGCCTCACAACTGCCTCAGTCTGCCTCATATAAATGCAGTATAATTGGAGTCAGTAATACCTCAACTTTCAATCCATACCACATATTCTGTGTAAACTGCGTATACTTTATTATCTAATTGTGGCCTTTAAATTAACTGTCAGTTAAATAACATACATTTGTTGTGTATAAAAGTTAGTTTTGTTTCTTTTTTTTAAATGCATTTTCACTTTTTGACACTTTTAAATGCTAGTAAAAAAGCCATTCTCAAACCTGTCACTACAGTCCAGACCCAGTTCTATAAGGGGCGTGTCACCTTTTCTCAGTGACTGAAGAACGGGGCTGTCCACTAAAATGGAGCTTGATTTAGGTCAGTTCCTTTCTCTCAAGCTCAAGGCAGGACTGTTGCTCTCGACAGCACTTTTTTGCTGATGGTGTATTTAGAAAAAAATGGATTGTGGAATATCCTGTGCCTCTCACATAGCTATGGAAAATCTGAGATTTCTGTCTTGCTGGTCAGCTTTTGGTGAGAGAGCACTTTCCAAGCCTAACGCTGTTCAGTCTGGTGTTTTATTTTAAATGCTGATGTGAGAATCCAGGCTATCGTGTGTAGATTGGAGATATCTGGACTAATTTGGCGAAAACAAACAGATGATGAACTGGACAATCAAAGCATTACTATAATCACTACCAGTTACATTACTGGGCATTTCCTGATGAAATGAATCCAAACGGGGTTTTATTAATCCGAGCCGGTGATAGGAGGTGTGTGTAGAGGTGGACGGTGTGTGTATCCAGTCACTGCCCGGCCCCTCGGCGGTGTGTCAGAGGGCTGTGTGGTGTGGAGGGTTACTTGGCCAGGGTGCTGTGTGGTTTGATTTGTCGTGAGCGCTAGAGCAGCATGATGCAGGCACTTCCAGCCTTTACCCAGCGTGCCCACAGAGAGTGATACTTCCTCTGTCGTCTCAGACTCGTTGGTGAAGCTGTGCCAGCAAAAGCAGAAAACACCCCACTGTTCACCATAACCAACCCTGCCCACCGCGCACGCCACAGGAACACACACCACTTGCATCTGCCTTTTTCTGCATGCCTTTGTGTGTGTATGTATGAGTGCTCAGGATACTAGTGTATGTATGTGTATATATATATATATATACATTAAATATATATATATATCTTTTACGTATACATATATATATATATATATAAAGGTATAACAGACACTGGCTGATGAGGTGTGTGTTTGTGACTCTAGTCACCACTTCTCTCTCCATCCGCAGTGGAACAGCAGTGACGCCTTCAATCTCCACCTGAGTCTATTTTTGGGAATCTTCTCTTTACCTCTTACAGACAAAATCACCCCAAGCTCATCTGATCTAACTGGCCGAAAGAGCGAGTGGCCAGCTCCAGCGGTCAGTGATTGGAAAATGACAGGGGCTTTTATGAGCCCCTCTTTTTGTTTCTTACGGATCGCAGCCTGTTGACGCTGAGGAGTGTTGACGAGACTCTGCTGTAATCTTAAGGACGCAGGAGCAGGGCAGTGATTGTCTTTAATCACTTGAGAGGGTCTGTGGTCATCACACAACAAGACGACTGAAAGGGTGGGAGATTAGTGGGGAGGCCCTCTGGTTTCTGTTAAAAAACCCCAAAAAAACAGACGTTTTTATTTGTTGAATTAAATTTCTGCATGTGGCTAAAATGTTCAAAATTATAATTTGAGGTTTAGATTAATTTTCAGTTTGTGGCAGAAATGTGAACCCCCATAGCAAAAAAAAAAAGCTGTTGCTCGCTGCAGTGGGATGATGATAATAACTGTGGCCTCCTGGAGGTCGCTCTCATGGAGGGTTTTTTCTGTGTGTGATTGCGATTGGCAGGACAGAAGCACAGAGACAAGGGCTGCGGCTCCTTAAGCACTGATGTCAATTAAGTCTTGATTGGCCTTTTGAGTTTTGCTCTTTCTCTCTCTCTCTCTCTCCCTCCACCCCCCATATGTGTGATGTCTGTCTGCTGTGAGAAAATAGGTAGACAGGGTGGGTGGATATGTGTCAGTGGGCAGTGTGTGAACTATTCTTTTTTTGTACCTGCAGAGTGTTGGGGTGTGATTGTGTTTACTGTGTGGTTTTCTGTGTGTTTTCTGTGCGCCTTCAGTGTGTGTGTGTGTGTGTGTGTGTGTGTGTCTGTATTTATTACTTTTCATATATTTTCAGAACAAAAAGCAAGAGGAAAAAAAATATTTTTTTTAAATGAAAAGGACAAAAGACCTTACTGAGGTTAAATACATACACACATGCACACATATATAAAAGATAAAGTTACTTCTATATCTGTAGTGATTTCATATTGATACTTAAATTTATGTAATACAAATGAGACATATCATTACATTTAGATACTTACATGATGTCCTTGTAAAGTAATGTTTTTGGTAATTTGGAGAATTTTTATTCACACATAAATGCACACACACACATCATGGGCACCGGAACCATTATACAAATGTAGAATATAGGATATCTCAACTCTCAAAGCAAGTTTTGTGTTGTTTGTGTCTCAAAGGAGCAAGTTTTGTGTTGTTTCCAAATTCTTCAAATAACATGAAAAAAAGGAGATACAGCATACAGACACGGAGCAGAGAGAACAGCCTTTTGTCATCCTCTCTCTCTCTCTCTCTCTCTCTCTCTCTCTCTCTCTCCCTCCCTCTCTCTCCCTCTCTCTCCCTCTTTCTCTATCTCTGCTCCCACCTTCTCTCACTTTTGCCCCTCCACCCCATTTTTTCCATTTCTCTTTAGTACACAGCACTTCTCTCTCTCTCTCTTCATCTTTCTCTATATCTTTTCTCACTCTCACTCTCCCTTTCCCTCTGTCTCCTCTCACTCTTCTCTCTCTCTCTCTCTCTCTCTCTACCTTTAATCCCACCTTCTCTCATTTTTTGACCCTTCACCCCATTTTTCCACTACCTTTTTCTCTTCAGTGCACTGCATTTCTCTCTCTCACTTTCACCTTTTCTCTCTTTCCCTCCTCCCTTTCTCAGTCTCTCTCTCTCTCTCTCTCTCTCTCTCTCTCTCTCTCTCTCTCTCTCTCTCTTTTTCCCTCCTCCCTCTCTCCCTCTCTCTCTCTCTCTCTCTCTCTCTCTCTATCTCTATCTCCCACCTCTGGCCCTGTGCCTGCTCTTCCGCTCACCCCCATGTTCGCAAATCACTTCTTCCCATGTCAGCAGGTAAATTGTTTTGTCCTCCCAATCCCTGCTTTCATTACCTTGTGTAAATTAAGCGATATGTCGTCCACCGGTGCGCGCCGTGGCTCCCGGTGCCGTCACGCCAAAATCATGAGATTTGGCATAATAAATGAAGACAAACTGGTGCCGGCAACTGCTCCTTTCTCTGTGCCGACTCGCTTTCATTATTCGCTTAACTTGCCGGAGAAAATGACTTAACCCTGACCCGCACATTACGTCCCATATTCACTCCAGATAAAAGCCTTTTTACAGCGGACCCCCCACAATTTATATTCCACCAAGGAGGCCGCTTCTCTCTGTCACTTTTCCAATCTTGGGCCCCCTCAACACACGTCATTAAACTTGTCGTGCCTTCCTGTATTTGTCCATCAGTCCTTCCCTTTACATAAAAGCTGGCAGCATTATTCTTGGCTTTGATGGCACCAACTCATTTTTCCCCTACGGAATGTTTGATTGGAAGAAATATAGCCCGGGCCGCCGGCCCTATCTCCTCTTCCCTCTCTCCACGAGGAATCATGCGCTTGATGAAATAGTGTTCCCCTAGCAAGAATAATAAAAACAGACTTGTGCATTACGGGCCGCTCTCAATCTGCCAGGCCGGGGCCGTGCCGAGGCGAGAGAGAGCCCCCTGACCGAGTTTTATAGTTATAAGGGCAGATAAATAGAAAGCGGTGAGCAGCCTGGGTGGAGGCCACAGCCGAGTGCAGTGTGGGGTGAGGGCAGGGCCACAGTGAACGCCATGTGGGGTTGGAGAAAAATGTCATTTTCCAAAGCGTCTCTTAAGGATGTTTATATAACATCTCAGCACTGTGATAGAATCAAAAACAATGAACTATTCTTGTAGAGTAATACAGCTGATCTTGGCTTGCCAGGTGGCGCCCCCTCTCCGCAGTGCAGGCAGAACTGGCATTAGTGCTCTCCTCCAAACGTGCTGAGCTGTCCAATAAGGTCAAAAAGAAAGAGGAAGCACTGCTGCCTTTCACCATTTTATGAACACATGACTAGGGAAGGGGTCCTAGCTATTGGAGGGAATTGGACATGACTAAACCAGTGAGATGATCGAATAAAAAATGTAACGAGGAAGAAGAAGAAGAATGGCCTGCAGTTACTTGCACATTTCACTGACACATTCCTTAAAACCCAATAAAGACTTGTAGGCCTTGAATTCCATTACATGTAATTATTCACCTGCATTTTAACATTTGTAAGCAGGTAGTAGAAGTAAAGAAGGTAGAGGACTTTAAGTACCTAGGGTCTACGGTACAAAGCAATGGAGAGAGTGGAAAAGAGG
>JBBIGA010000001.1:28830994-28841285 GCA_037576975.1 Alestes dentex | reverse complement strand
TGTGTGTGTGTGTGTGTGTGTGTGTGTGTGTGTGTGTGTGTGTGTGTGTGTGTGTGTGTGTGTGTGTGTGTTGCAGGTTATCACGGCCGTCTGAACCGGTTGCCCGGCGTGGCTGCGCGCTGTATTAGGCGAGGCAGGAGGAGGTTGCCTGCCAGGGTGAGACCAAACTGTCATATTATAAACATATCATAGGTCTTGCAGTGCCTGCTGTTTTTACTCTTTGTTAAAGAACCCTCACAGCAGTGTAAAGGTTAAAGGGGGCATTTGGCTGAAGCTCTTATCCAGAGCAACTTACAATCGTTAGTCACAGGGACAGTCCCCCTGGAGACACTGAGGGTTAAGTGTCTTGCTCTGGGACACAATGGTAGAACTTGGGGGTTTGAATCTGCAACTCTGTGGTCATCCGGTTCACAGGCAAGTGTTTTACCCACTAGGCCACTATCCCAGTCCTCTTTACCCCTCTGGCCCATTACACAGAGCTCTGCTTCTCTGTTTGTGTCGTAGGATAATAATATGACTGTTTTTGTGGACAAAATGAAGAGCTATCCACAGGACTCCTGTCAGAAAGAGTAAGATTTTACCCTTCTTTTCTCCTCAAATAACATTCATTCAGGTGAAATGTTTTATAATTAATAATAGTCATCATCATCATCCTCATAATAATGTATATGTTTCAGGATTTGGTTGCCTTCCTTTGGAAAACGAGATCGAAGTCAGGTATGACTTATTTAATCAATTTTATCAGTCTGTTCTGGGTTTTTTTTTCTTCTCCTCCGTAACACTTGGGTACTGAATTTGTTTCCAGCTGAAGCCTCTGTGTCCGTTGCCCATGTATCCTGTCGGCGTGGTTCCTGACAGCACCCATCCTCGCTGCCCTGCGTCCGTGTGTAAAAGCAGGTGAGTGTTTGCCTGTGACACTTCCAGTTTCTCAAAGCAAGCACGGAAAGTCATACTGACAGTTGATTTTAACCTTTTTCAACAGAGAACTTCGACAGTAAGCCTTGTTTTGGTGCGAGAATTATTCTTGTCATTACTAGAGGAACTTTGTGTTGACTTTTATGAGCGCTTTTCCCCCGTCGCAGTAAAACAACTAAGCTTCGCTTTCTGTCTCTCTGTTTATATCCACTAAACACTCTGCTAAATTATCATTGAGGCGAGCGGCAAGGTGAACCTCTATTGTATTTATGCCAGATACTTCAGAAAAATCTCCCTTCAGTGTGGGCGGGATTGAGCTGGTTACGGAACATATCAAAAAGATTTTTGCGTCTCCAGGGAGTGTGGCAACCAGCAGTGAACAGATTTGCTGTGAAAGCTCAATATATTGATGGACCATTTTTTAGTTAACTCCTCTAAATGAACTGTGCGTAGAACAAGAGGGGGTGGGGGGGGGGTCGAGAGTTAACCGATTTGACCTGCATGAAAGTTTTCACCAGGGTTAGCGGCGTTTTGATGGTGGACAACTCCCTCAGGAGTGCAGCTCAAACTGTCACCTTGTGATCTATAGGGCTTGATATGCATGACGAAGTGTCTGATCTGACAGTGTATTGAGTGTTTTCTTATGGTCACCATACATTTAAATAAAGATGAGGGCAGCATCCGTGTCATACAGTGGATAAACTGCATCGGGAAGGATAGGCGTGTAAAGCAGTTTTTAAAAGAAAAAAAAAATTTACACCAATTTCCACTTAGCTCAGGTGTAGTTGGTCGGAACTGAAGCTACAAGACTGTAAATAAGTAGTCATCTAAGTAGTCATCTTATGTTTCCATAAATACACCAAAGCTTCTCTCAGTCCCTTCAAACCACATCTACTCTTCATTAAGGTGACAAAGACTTGTGGATGTGGTTTAGGACACAGTATGACTTTTACATGTGGACGGCCGGGTCACTATTTGCAGCACTTACCTGGAGAGGAGATGGCACCATGGTGCCTTATGAAAAGAAGGCAGGCCTTGGAGGCAGTGTGATGCTCTGGGCAACGTTCTGCTGGGAAACGTTCTGCTGGGAAACCTCCTGACATTCATGTTGATGTTGCTTTGGCTCATACCAACTACCTAAACATTGTTGCAAACCAAGTTCATCTGTACTCTCTAATGGCAGTGGTCTCTTTCAGCAGGATAGTGCACCCTGCCACACTGCGGATTTGTTCAGGAATGGTTTGAGGAACCTGAGCAAGAGTTCAGGGTGTTGACTTGGCCTCCTGATTCCCCAGATCTCAACCAGACTGAGCATCTGTGGATGGGCTTGACAAACTAGTCCAATCCTTGCAAGCCCCACCTCACAATTTACAGAATTTAAAAGATCTTCTGCCAAAATCATTTAGCAGACACTTTCATCCAAAGCGACTTCCATTCCCCAACTACAGGGGACAGTCTCCCTGAAGCTACTTGGGGTTAAGGGTCCTACTCAGGAACCCAGTGGTGGTATGCTGAAGGTAAGATTCGAACCCATGACCTCTTGGTCCAGAGGCAAGTATCCTACCCACCACCCAAAATCCTGGTGCCAAATACCACGGCGCACCTTCAGAGGTCTTGTGGAGTCCATGCCTCAGTTGGCAACATGAGTTGTTTGTTAACTACCTCAAACTATGAAGAGGGTGTTACTGCCTCAGTTGAAACAGTTCAAATAGCAGTGAAAAAAAGTTCCTCAGTATTTGTTTCTTTATTTATTTAGATTGTCTGTCAAAGGCAAGGCAGGCTCAGAGGCGAGTGGCCACTCTCAGGGATGTGCGGACTCACGGAGAGTTTAATTGCCCCAAGTATGTTCGACTTCACTGCATTGTGCCTTTGGTGCCTATTTACAGTGCATTCTTAATTCTCTCCCTCACTCTCCCCCTCTGCTTCTGTCTCTCGCTCTCTTGGGCTGCTCTAAAAAGCTCTCCCTCTTTCCTTGATGAGGGGCAGAAACACGACGCCGATGAAGCGGCCGCACTTCTTAGCACTCTCTTTCATACTCATTGCCTTTCTTCTCCACCTGAAAGGTTTCTTCAGATTGGAGTTTGAAGCATGTTGAATACTAATTTCTGTCTATTAAAAGGCCCTGGTATCATTGCCATGCTCTCATTTGAATGCTGTACTCAGGGGAGGCCTCTTAATTCCTTTATAGAAGAATTCGAGACCCCTTTTACTTCAAAAAGTATAAATCATACTCCCAAATGAACGAGGGAGAGAGGGGATTCACGCGTGGTGCCTCTGATGTGTCCCGTCGCTTAGTGGCAGTCGGGTTGAGCTCCCAAAGCTGCTCAAATCCGGCCTCTGGGGGGAAGACATGTCTGTCCTCCTGACCCAGGCCTCCAGCAAAGCTCCCAGCCGGAACAATGAGCCACTCAACATATACATATGTGCAGTGCGTACACTGCAGAAGGAAAGTAGTGACTGTCCCCTTAATCCTGCAACTGCATAAAACTCACATATGCAGTCTATACCCATTATGAAATGTAAGGGGTTTTACACGCTCACAAATAAGATTTAATAAACTATACATCTTCACTGAAAAAAACCCAAAACATTCAGGTAAACAACATTAGAGCGTGCCTGATTTCACCGTTTTTTGGGCTTTAGTTCAGTCAAATGTTTTTACAGTTTTTAGTACTGAACCTCAGTGAAACTAATAATACAGATTGTTGAGTTGACTTAAAAAATGGTGAATGCCTGGGCTTCTCCAGCTTCTGAGTGTTGGAGATTGAAGATTGGGAGTTCGATCCCTGGTGATGTCATAGCCGTCAGTGACCAGGAGACCAAGAAAACACAATTGACTTCTGGCTACTTACAAACACAAGTATGGGATGGATTGAACAGCTTTCAACGGATTTTCTACCTGTTTCAATGAGCTGTAAGTGAACGATAATTAAACAGAATGTAAGAAAACGTTTCCAAGCATTGCAGGCGTGGAGGATGTTCAAGACTTAAAAAGGATACTCGTTGCTGCCACAGCCACCCGTGTCTCCAAGAGAACTCAGTTAGCCTGAGGGTGGGTGGGATGGCCCCCATCTCCGCTCAGCACTCAAGGGTGATACTGTCCAGTGCAGGAATCTGTTAGATGTTACAGTATTGATGGTCAACATTCTTCTCTAAGCACATAATGCTGTTCAGTAATGGTAGTTTATCGACAGCTTGAAAAGATGTGGAGCTTCAAACAACTTGGAAAAAAACATGTGCTCGCCCTCCCAGTGTTGGTGGTATTGCGTGATTGGGGGAGTCTTAGCTAGTGAACTGAAATTGAAAATTGGGAAAAAAACAGTGAATATTTTGAGCTGAAATTGAGTTCTCAGTTTCCTCCTCATGAGGATTCAGATTTGGATGCTCACACAGAGAGAAAGACCATGGCACTGACATGGCTAACATGTGTTTTGCTCATAACTTGCACTGCAAGTGAGGATGAAGGGATTACGAAGTGTAAAATGTCTTTTCTGTCATTGCGCTCTGGCTCTTTATGTAACAGGAGCTGTGTCTTCCATAAGTGTGTAATTTATCTACAGCTCTATTCTGAAGCAGGGTGGCAGACAATGTCGACAGTATTATTTTAGAAGATTAGTTAGAAAATGGGTTCAAAATCAAAAGTTTGGAGTTAATATTTAAATAAAATACTAACCACTTGGTTCATTTAATGCATGTGTCAAAGGCTTTCGTCCAGAGTGACTTACAGTTTGATAATGTGGAGGATGCAGGTGGTTGTAGCATTAGGAGTCTTCCCAAAGACGCTGACTGGTGCACCGTGGTGGAGTTCCCTTGCTCAGGAACTGAACCTCAGTACTGTTACTTACACCAATTGCTTGACTGCTGGGGCTGCTGGTGGCCTAGTGGTTGGGGAGTTGCCCCTGCAATCAGAAGGTTGTGGGTTTGAATCCCAGCACTGCTGCCAGGTTCCTTTGTGCAAAGAACCGTCCCCACACTGCTACAGCCCCCTGCTTCACTTGGCGAATGGGTTGAATGCAAAGAAAGAATTTCACACTGTTCACACTGTGTGCTGTGGTGTGTTCACACATGACTATAAGGGGCCACTTTACTTTACTGCACTTTACTGCAGACAAATAAAAAAACTCTCAGACTTCACAGGTTTTACTTGATTAGTACGAGAATCAGAGAATCAGAAAAAGAAGAAAACCAGTGTTGAGTGATGAACAGAGCTGTAAATTATAATGAAGGTGGGTAAATCTTGAAGCAGATAATTCAGTAAATCTCTCAAAATAGGTGGTTACACTGAATTGTCATTTAATCATTTGTTAATGTTCCCAATACTGCAAATGCCTCTTGGTGTCTAGTTTATACAATTTAAATATACAAATTAGTTTTTAGTTAAATATTGTTTTCATATGGCAAGTGAGGCCAAACAGTTGTACATCAGATGAAGTAATAAATTAAAGGACAGAAAGAAACTTTTTTTTTTGTTATTTAATCAGCTAATACAGAGGCAGCACATATAACGTTTTCTGTTTTTGCTCAACCTAATCTAATTTGTTGTAAAACTGATTAGATTAGACTAGAAACAGATTAGATATCTTAAAAGTTGTAAAATCAGTGGCCTTATTCTTTTAATTTTAAGCAGTCTTCGTTTGGCTCTTCAGGGTGACTACTTAATCATTTTGAAAATAATAAAGGGAGAAATAAAGTAAAATGTACAATCAAGGGGTCTCTCAGCATTTCTAAACTACAGTGTAGACTCCCAGAAATTTTTAATCATTGTTTATTTATATAATGCCGCTCATACATCAAAATACAGCACAGACTGCTTCGCATTACGTACATAAATAGATGTAAAATGTAAATAATTGTGACTTTATTTTATTTTTAAGAAGTGTCAGTAAGTCTGTATCCTCCACTGTCCCTTAGTAGAATCCCAGTAAATCAGTCCTCTGTGAAATTATGTATTGTGTATGTGTTGTTTTGGTCAAAAAAATTATTGTTTCTATATTGTCCCTCCAAGTGTTTAGATCATATACAGTAGAGTGAGAGTTATTCGCTCTCCGTGGATTGTTTTTTATGGGTGGGATCCTGTGGGAACGGGCGTTGTGCGGTGACGGATCGCCCTCTAATACCTCACACTCTGCTGCCATGTTAAAATGCATAACCGCGTCCCGCCTGCACGCAAGTTTTCTCGATCGACTTTATTTATTTCTAAATGACATTCGCTGCCTTCAGATAAATCATAGTCCTCCGGCACTCCTCTCGCCTGCTTTTCATTTTAATTGTGAGATCTCTATGTCAGCAGTTAGTATATTGGTGTGAGTGGCCTATTGATTATTGATTTGCCTGCATTGATTGCAATCCCAGGGGACCCTAATCCTTTTTGATTCATTTGAATACCTCTATTCATCTTAAGATCCTCCTCACACCTGGAGCGCCCCGGAGCCTAATGAAAATAGATGGCGGTCCGGCTGCTAGCTGCGGCTCCCGCACCTTTTTGATTTATTATTTTTAATTGATATATCTGCTTCGGAGGCGTAGGCACGCGAACGCCGATTGACCCTCGCCTCGCAGTGTTTTTCACTCCGCACCTCGGGGACCGGCCAGCGCTAAAAATGTCCGAGGCGTCTGTGGACGACTCGGTTGACCTTTTAAACGTTTCTTCGCTTTGCCCTCTCGTCTTTGGTTGTCGGTCGAAGTGCTGTTCTCCTGCATATTGAGCCGACTTGCCTGCGTTTGGAAAAACTCTGAGCAAAAAAACTTTTCAACCACATAATGAATCCCGTCCTCCAGGTACTTTTACTCCACCCATAAAAGCTTTCTTTCTCACACTAAAAGCTTTTAATAAGGACAACTGATTCCATGAGACATATTTATCAGCCAGACCTGATTAACGCAGAATCCATTCATTTTGTTGTAAATTTTTATACAGGTGTCTTTCCATAAATGCCTTTGAAAAGGTGCGCCGTTGTTGGATATAGCCGCATTGTGTATTATGGCTTTTTGGACGTTTATCATTTTCCAGGCCTGTTACTTAGAACATGTCAAGACGTTTTTAATGTAAATGTGTTTTTCCATTATTCTTTCCTGAGGATATGAACTCAAGGTGTGCAGAAAGAGCCTGTAGACAGAAGAGCTTCTGCTGAGCCCTGCCGTCTCTAACTGACTGCCAGGGAAAAGCAGAAAAACAGGGATTGCTGGAAAAGGAGGGAGAGGCAAAGGGCCATAGCCCCATGCATTAGACACTAGCGCATCTGGGTATTACTTTTAATACCGGCCTGGGCAGCGGCAGTGAGTGAAATAATGTGGTGTTTAAGCGCCCATTGATTTTGGAATTAAAAAGTTAGTTTGCAAAGATTTACTGTGGGGAGTTCAATGGCTGAGCTCTTTATCAGTGCAGCAAATGGCTGGTTATACGCTGTCCGACAGAGCTACGATTGAGGGATCGATAGACGCGTGATTTACTAACTGGGCTACAGCTAATCAATAAGTATAAAAGTAAATGAAATATGCATTACGGGGATTTTATTAGAGAGGGGTAGCAGGCGGAGAATACCGGTCAAGCCATTTATTTTTATACCTATTGATTATACAACATAGAGACTTCGCTCAAGCCCCCCTCCCCAGGTGGTGCACCAGTATCATGTGATTTATGGCTTTTGAGGGCAGGGAATGCGCAGGCAGTTAAAAGGTGGCTGCGACGGGGCCCTATCTACACACGTGTGAGGTGAGGGGTTCATGTGGCTGCCAGAAATGACCTACACCCTGGCAGGTTTCAGACGTCTGCTGCTCTACCCATTCTTTTATGTGCTCAAACATAGGCTTTACTGTATCATCTCTGTTGCAAGGAAACCTTATGTTTCAGAAACGATGGCTTTTCAGGAGGTGGAGAAAAAACATTTAATGTGCATAAATATAATCAGACTTTATTCCAAGATGGGTTGAGACAATAAGTAAACATTGAAAAATGTATAAATCGGGACAGTATGGTCGCCACATGTTAATATTTCTTTATTTAGAACTACTCATAAAACTACTAGAGTAATACACATGCAGTTTATAAAAAAAAAAAAAATTTCATATACATAACATTTATGACTATAAATAGAAGCACGTTCAAAAGATCCTACTGGTGTGGGTTCTCTCATTTTTTAATTCTACGTACAACAGTGATATGCCCCCTTGTGGCAGATGTTCAGACTGCTGATCATGACTTTATAATGATTGTTTAAAGCTGATTTGTTAAGAAGGTAAGTTTCATTCGTTTTCAGTCCTTTTTCAGTCCCGAGTAATCGTGATAGCCCTACAATAATTGAAATTCCTCTTATCGATTTCATGGCTGTTATTAATAATCATATTGATCACTGGTCTCAGCCCTAATTCAGAGTCATTTTTTCCAGGTAATTTGGACCATCTTAATAAAATGTTACAATGTAAAAAAAAAAAAGATTGAAAAGTTTTGAGATGAAATCTGTGCTGTGTTAAATTCCGAGGCTGAACTGTATGTGTGTTCTACCTGGCGGTTTAAAAACATCCCTGAGAATCCAGCACTGTAATGAGCATTTGTTATTAGTGTGAGTTTTCTTTTTTCCTCTTATTGAAGCAGATGATGTGTACTCATGCACTCACATACACACATCAGCTCTTAAAGCATCAGTCCCTTCCCCCTCTGCAGCGGAGAGGACCTTGACCTTAACTTTACATCCGAGTAATCAGGGTTCACTGTGCGAGGGGCTTCTGACACATGACACAGGGGGGTCTGCAGCCGGGGTAATTTGTTTATCTGTAACCGGCAGCGACAGAGACACACGGCCCACACGCCTCCTTTTTCCTCCGCTGATATTTCTGTTAAAACTCCTACAGTACATCTTACTGCTCCCTGTCTGTAACTGCACCCTTAGACCCTGAACAGTTTTTTCACTTTCAGTCTTACTCGCTGTGGCAGTTTTCTGACCGGGTATTTTCAGTGTCTGACTCAGTAGAAAAGAAGTGATAGCAATTCTCATTGGAAATGTTTTCACTTGTTTTTGAATTCTTTTATTTAACACAACTCGTGTTAATTTCCGGAACTGCGTATAATTTTAATTATTGAAGAGTTATTAATAATATAATTATTAAAATATTTGTCTGTGTACCTTTTTCTTTTCCAGCCGACAGTCAAATGTACAAATGGGATTGCTGTGTGCAGGAGACATCAAGAGAAGGAGGAAAACCACAGCTGTTCCCACCACCACTTCAGGTACGGCCCACTGTCATGTCCAGATCATTCAAAATATAAATAAAACATAATAATAATAATAATAATAATAATAATAATAATAGTAATATCTATGATTAAATATAATCCCTAAGAGTTACAGATACATATAAAACACAATCCTGTGATAATGTTAAGAACTAACTTTGATATTAGTAGTTTTAATAGTAGTTTTGCCTAGAATGACCATGACTGTTGCCTTGGTCAAATGACATTTTTGTGATTTTCTAAGTGTAAATAAGTGCACATCCTATGTAGTGGACATATTTCTGCACATTTTAAATCATACTTGCTGTGTATTTGTTGAATTTAAGACATTGGATGAGCATGAAACATGGCCTGTGCAAAAGTTACAGCTGATTACAGGATTTATGTTTCATTTGTTTCACCCTCAGTGTGTTAAATTCACAAATAAATAGAAATCATACCCCAAGATTTGCTGAAAAACATTTCACTTGAAAAATTTTCACTTGAAAAATGCTCGAAAGCAATTTGATTTTTTTTTTTTTAGCTTAAGTAACATTGATGAAAAAGCCCTGTGCCCCGTGGATGTTGTGGATAAAATGAATAAAATAAATATGCAGCACTGAAATGTCCCTCTCAGTTTAAAGAGATTCCCAAATTTATTTGATACAAAAGGAAACCACATTCTTTAACTAGTTTACTGATATTTAAGATGGTTTGCTCTATACGAATATAAGAAATTACTTGGACGTTGCAGGTTGTACTTCTGTGATTGGCAGCGCGACGTGTTGCAAAAGTTTTGGCTCAGGGTTCGGATTCATCAATAGATGGTGGAATATAACTGGAGTTTGGAGGAGTTCCCATACTCTCCCATTACGTAACAATGGAGCTTAATGTGACTTGAATAATTACTGTCTGTCCTCAAAGCTTTCATGTTGAGCTAAGTTTCTCCAAGCTTTCCTGAGATAAAACCACAATTTTGCTTTCCTTGTTCATTTTTTGTTCTTTGTGCATTTGCTGCTCTTATCTTCGTTCTGTCCACTTTCTGCCATGACGATGCAGATTTCCCACAGTGGGACTAATAAAGCTTTACCTTATCTTATCTTATCTTATCTTATCTTATCTTATCTTATCTTATCTTATCTTATCTTATCTTATCTTATCTTATCT
>JBBIGA010000001.1:28810869-28825709 GCA_037576975.1 Alestes dentex | reverse complement strand
TTCCTTTCCTCGTTCCCGTCTTCTGTTTTCACCTCTCCTCTCCCCTCATCTCCTTTCTTCTGTCCCCTTCTCACCTCTTTTCCTCTTTCCTCCTCTCCTCTCTCTTCTTTCCACTCTCCTTTCCTCTCCTCTCCTCTCTTCTCTCCTTTCCTCTCATGTCTCTTCTCTTCTCCGCTCCTCTCCTCTTTTATGTCCTCTCCTCTCTCCTTCCCTCTCTCCTCTCCTGTCCACTCTCTTTTTTCCTCTCTTTCCTCTCCTGTCCTCTCCTCTCCCCTCTCTCCTTTCCTCTCTCCTCTTTCCTCTCTCCTTTCCACGCTCCTCTCTCCTTCCTTTCTCCTCTCTCCTCTCCTGTCCTCTCCTCTCCTGTCCTCTCCTCTCCTCTCTTTTTTCCTCTCCTCTCTTCTCCTTTCCTCTCTCCTCTCCTGTCCTCTTCTCTCCTCTCATTTTTCCTCTCCTTTCCTCTCTTTTCCTCTCTCCTCTCCCCTCTCCTCTCCTCTCCTCTCCTGGCTCTTTTATCCAGCACAGATCATGAGAGCACTTTGCTTGCATGTTGGCACGCAATCATTCATAAAGCCATTATGAATACTGCATAGCGTGATAAGACCTGTAATGTCTGATACACATTGAGCAGGTCTAGTGATAAATACCAGCATTAGCACCTGAGAAAGGATTTGTGAGAGCCACTCAATCATAACCATCATGATTCTATTCAGCCGCGCTGGTCACACTGTAAAAAGAGGGAATCTTATGGTAGTTTAGGCTTTTATTAAAGCTTAAGTCATTTATTTGGCTCACTTACTTACATAGACCAAGCAGTGCATCTCTAATGGAATTTTTTTGTGAAGATTATTTAGTAATTAGCAATTTGTATCAGACGCTCTTAGTAATGGCCTCTGGTTGAATCCTGAATGACAGTATTTTTCTGCAAGAGATTAAAAGTTACTTTACATGATTTACATTGACTGGTTGTTTAAAACCTCAGTTTTATAAATGATTATATAAACAAGTGGCCCAGAGATTGCAGTGCTGGTTGCTTCAGTGAGCAGCATCAAGTGGTTTTCCATGAGCAGCGTCTGTCTTCCTCCACCCTCTCGAGTGGATGCTGCCTTGCTATATACGGTAGGCCGCACAAAGGGCTAATCATTAAATAGCCATTCAGTCCTATTCATTTAAGTGCATGAATCAGAGGCCTCATTACTGTCAATGTGTAATTAGCTGATTAATAAACAGGGTAAGGGCAGGGCTGCAGGAAGAGCTTGTGAAATAATTGTTTTTTGGGAGCGTGAACACCAGGGGCCATTAAGGCATTCAAATCCTTTCATTTAAGCCAGATCATTACTTTACAGAATGTCTACATCTTCTGTTTGTGTACAGTGTATTCTTTGTTGCTGGAAGTTCTCATTACACTCATGCCTTATTTCCCCTTTGGGGGGGGTGGGTCGGGGGGGTGGGGGGTTGATGGCAACGTGCCATTAACTAATACTTGCAAAATGTGAAAAATGTTTAGTTTCCCTTGCTGAATGCATTTGGATCTCCCCAGAAATGCTATAAAGCCATTTTAAAGATCCTAATGAGTTTTCTCAAGCACAATTTTAGAGTGTTGACCTTTTCCTAAATATCTGAAGGTCAAGTGTTTCTCATGGCCGTGTGGTTTCTGAATGTGTAAACCCAAGCCTCTGCATTCGGCCTCGAATACCTCAGGTGCTTTTGTTTGGGTTAAGCGCGCCTCACGGTTAGCCATCATTCCCTCCAGAAATATTAATCAATGATCCTGCCTTCCTCCCCGCGCCGGATCAGTTTGGAGGGGAAGTCATTTGGAAAGAGGCACAAGCAGATATAATGGGAACTAGCAAAAGCACATGCCAGTGACGGCTGTACTGCCTAATCCTGTGAGACAGCCCAGAGCCACAATGTCAGTTTTAGTTCCCTCTCGAGTCTTCTAACCTCAGACCTCATCTCAAAATGGCTGTGTAACCTGAACAAACTTCTGAAGCGACCGACAAAGACAGCGCACTCTAAGTGATGTTTTTTATTTTGGAACGTGCGGCCTCCCGCATCTCTGATCAGCTTTTAGGTCAGGCAGTTTGGTCGTTGTGGCATGATGAATGCAGCATGCAGGGGCAGCAGTGGGACTCAGGGAAAGATAATAAACGGCCCATTTTCCTCGCTGAGTAAACGTATAAAACGTGGCTGGTGTGTGTGTTCAATAAGGAGCTTTTCTTATTGTTTGTATTATTGGGCTCATTTTGAGGCGTCATGAACATCTGAAGCTTTTTAATGGAAACTACAGGTTTAATGTGTGTCAGTAACTTGTACACTGACGTGCTGTTCACTAATCAAATTGTTTACCCCATTGCGTTTTTGGTGGGTAATTTGAGAATGTACATAAAGTCATTATACACATCTGTAGGAAAAAGTCATTTATTGACAATAAGCTCTCCTGACAAAAATTACTCACTTTTCTGATACTGGGTTACATCTCCATTTGCCTTAATAACGGCGCCAGATTGGAGTTTAAGTCCTGGTCCAATCACGTGCTTTGTTGATTTTCTAAGTGAAAATAAATATGCGTAATTTACATAGAATACACTTCAAGTCAGTTCATATATACAGCACATTTTAAAACAACAGAAGTGCTGTACACACTTCTGCAAGATCTTAATGCATGGTGGCTGTGTTATTTGCTAAATTTAATAATAAAATGTGGCCCGTGCAAAAGTAATGACACATTTTTTGAAAATAAAATCAATGTTAAATCAATTAAGTTGTGCACTTAACTACCAGAACAATGCCATATGAAGGGTGTCCTCTAAGGAATATGTGCTTATTTCAAAATCAGCAAAACATTTCATTAATCCAGGGTCGTCCAAACTTGATACGTAACACCGTGCACTAATCTCTTCACTAGCTCACTCTACCACTACCTTTATGTGGTAACTCTTTATGTGTTCATAACTCTGGTGTAATCAGACCATGTCATGAGTTGTCATTACAGATCAGGCCCAGTAATGTAATAGTGTCATGTTACCATTACCGTTACTATTGCTGGTAATTGTCAAAACGTGTATTACAATGTTTGATGTCATAAGCATTCATGCCAAATGCTAATTGAAGATCATGAGATAAAACATTGTAGTATCTCACAACTCATGACAGCATATGGCATTCTTTTTAGGCATGGTTATGTCACTGTTTTGTAGAAGGTTTCAAATTAGGGGATCCTTTTATGTCTAAACAGAACACAACACTGACATTCCTACATTCCAGAGTGACAACTGTGGGGTGTCTGTGTGTGACTGGTTACTAATTTTTATGTACAGTAAAGGGGGTCTTCGAGTTATGCCACAGATCCGTTCCTTCGACAGTGATGTAACCCGAAGTTTGATGTTAGTCGAAACACACCCTAGCCTGAGTCATGTAGCAATCCTAACACAGTTGTAAAATCATAAAAAGACAACTACGCCTCAGAAAAAGGAAAACTCCCTCACTCATACGCAGCGTCACTGCGTATTCTTCCACTGTGTGCAACCAAACTAGTTCACCCACGTAGTCCTTAAGTACGAGGCTAACGGCTAAGTCGAGAGGGAGTGAGTGTTGTAAACTCGAAACGTTGTATGTCGAGACTGTTGTAACTCGAGGATCCCCTGTGTATACTTTTTTTTTTAAATGTACAGTTTATTTAAATTTCATAGGGCCGGCTAATGCTACCTCTTTCCTTTTCACAGCTTACCTCCCCTTTCGAAAGGACGCAAGGCGAGAAGATGGTGAGCCAGGCTTCATGAAGGCCCCCTCCACTGGAGGAGAATGTTCTGGCCCTCTGCCTTCCACATCACGGACACATTGCTTCATCAAGCCAGGGACTTCGTTTAGCAGCCACGGGGAACACGAGGATGACTGACAAAGACGCTAACATTGGCTGCCCACTTCTTGGGGACAGAAAGACCTGCGCTAGAACGCGGAGAGGAATGTGTGAATCAGTGCCGCGAGTGTACAGGAGGATCCTTCAGAACGCAAACCTCCTGCGTGAATCCCCGTTGTGAATTAAGTCCGAAGCTGCCATTTTACAGACAAAAAATGCTAATGCAATCAAGCCTGTTAATCACCTTTGGCCCTTTTCTCAAGGAGGAGGGCTTGTTTAAGAGCTGTCCCCATTTGTGGGTCAAGATGTTAGCCCAAGGCAGCTCCTGTTTTTAATCCTCAAGTCATCAGCCCACCTGCTACCTGATCCTGCTACTACCTTTTGTATGCAAAAGTTTGAACACCCCTAGTCGGATGACATGATTCGTTGATTTTCTAGGTGAAGAAGTACACATCCTCTACAGAGAATACACTTAAACATTGCCTGTAATATAATTATATCTAAAATATCATTTATATCTTTACTATATAATGTCTAATATAATCAAGTCAAGTCAAGCTGACGTTTATTGTCATCTGTTCCAATACACAGTATATGATTGAACGAAATTACGTTTCTTACAGTCCCAGGTGCACGGACAGCACAGAAACACAAACACATACATACGACATGAAGACAAAACGTAAAACTAGACAGTGGAACAGGTAATAGTTCAACATACATTCATTTAGGAAGACAGCCATAATGTAAAGAAACTTTTGCCCATGCCACATTTTAAGTTGTATTTTTTATTCAGCAGATAAACAGTAATATGTATTGAAAGGTGCAGAAATGTGTTCCCTGTAGAAGCTGTTTCACCTCAGCAAAACATGTCTGTTGGGGTCCCCAAACCTTTGCATACAGCTGTACATTCACAGACCACCTTTGCCATCCTGGTAGTAGAGGCTTGCGTTTTCAGAGGTGCTTTTTTTTTTTAGTACCTTTGTCTATTAGCGAAATCAGTCTGTAGAAGCTAATTTTGTGGCATCGCAAAGCTGTTCTGCCTCATGCTGGGACAAAGTTCAGAGGAGTGCCCACCGAAAGTATGGCTCAAAAACACAGGCCCCCTATTAGCATGGATATGAAACGCTAGAGTGCTCTAAAAACACTCATTAGCACAACAGAGTGAGTGTGTGTTTCTGCGCCCTCCAGGGCTTGTGCACCCCCCCTTCATTCTCCACATTCAAATGTTCCCACATGAAAGTTTCATGCAGCCCAGTGCTTGTTCAAACGTGCATTTTAATTGTAAAGTAGTGTGCGGCTTGGTGCTGGACGGTGGGCAGGACTGAGTACCTGGGAGCTGATGTAGTTGTGTCATGTTAGCATGAGTTTGTGTGTTTTAATTGTGAGCATGGAGTTGTTGTAAATGTGTTACGGCCCGCCTGAGAAGTCCCCACATCCTTACGCTTATGCTTTGGTTACTCAGAGCCAGTTGCTTGGTAGAGCCCATTTATAGTCACTTAAAACAGCAGACGTTAAGGTTTTACGAATACGCAGCGCACTACAGCGTGCTCGACATTTATAAACGGAGCCGCGTGGGCCTGCAGACAGCTGTAGTAACCGCCGAGTCCCTGTTTTCCATCTTCATGACCAGCTGCCTTTGTGATGCGGAGGAATTGACAGATAGGTTGGTATATTTTCTTATCACGTTTTTGTCAATCGTCAAAGCGATTGCCTCACCTGCCTCCGGCTGTAATTAGTTGTTACCATGACAACGTCACTCGATGAGCCCCTCCTCCCTCGGCCCGTTTGGCCCCAAATGAGTTTTGTCATCGAGGCAGGAAGTGAGCGGGAGGAGGGGGGGGTGGGGGGGCGCGTGCGCCCAGTCAATCGCCACAGCTACAGTTAAGGAATCCAGTGGGTTGATGCTGCTCATATTTCATCCTTGGTAAAGATTACCTGTCAGCCCCGGAGGAGATGTATTGATCTGTTTTTCCTTTTTTTTCTGCCAGCAATCACCTGACAAAGACACCTAGGAGTACGGGAGTGAGTGATGCCCGTTCACGTCTCCACCCCAGTGTGGTGGATTGGGGCTTTCCAGTGACCACTCACACTGGATGATAATGCCGTCATAAACTCTACGTGAACTTGCGCATCAAGTCAGGACCAGCATGCCGACTCTAGTCCTCGCTGGAGCCATTTGGTCCTAGACCCTCATTTCTTACTCTAGGTAACTGGCTCAGAAGTGGCAAGAGTTATGATGAAGGGAGTTGTCCGAGATATGCGTCAGTTTCGAAGAGCCGGATGTGAATTTGGTGCGTTTTAACCCTTAGAAGTCTTGAGTTATTGCTCTGTTGTTCAAATACAATAACCTACTTAATTACACAGTGGGTTACATAAATGACATTTAACTTCAGTTTACGTTCTGTATCAACAGGTTTGAGTCTTCTGACTTTGGCTTCTATGTCAAACAATGAAAAAAAATTCTGGTCACACTAAGCATTCTTTTCCAGCAGCAAGAGCATGTTTTACTTTTAATTCTTTTAATTTCTAGCCTTTTTTTAAATATTCAGAAATGCACTTAGTGAAATTCTCATTGGTAGCAGCCAGAGAGCCTAAAGTTAGGAGAACTGGCACTTGCGGGTTGGTCAGATGCTAAAAGGCGCTCATGAGCCAGTATAAAACGAATGGGTTCATATGGAGCATTTATTCAAAAGTGTCATTTGTAAATGATGATTTTTATTCTGAAAAATGTACTCGTTTACACAGCACAGAACAGTATAACATATTTTTGCACTGCTGTGGTGTTGTAAGACTCCGTTCAGCTCCAGTAAGAGGACTTGACAATGACTTATGTACATTTGTGACAGCAGTAAGACTGAACAGCCAACGCGCTAGAATGCCAGAATGCCAAACAGTCAGCACTTTATAGAAAAATGCTGTCTTACAGGCACGCTCTAGTGTTTGTCAGTCATTTTTTGAGAAAAATGAGAACAGAAGTTGGTCAGGATCTTCACCTGTTTGTATGTGTATACAGAATTTTATGTTAGTACAATGTAGTGTTAACTAGAAAGAAAAGATTGCTTGATAAACAACATTCAGCCAGGCCACTTTAGGCTTTGCTGTCATAGCTGCATTAAAAATAAGATTAAATTATTCATTGCAGTTATTTACATGCCAGTGAATCATCAGCAAACAACATAATTATGACTGGCCTGACTCTGAACTTTATCATCAGTTATAACTGTGACTTCTAAGGGTTAATGGTATGTTCAGGAAGTCCTTTCAGGGAACGAAAGACATTTCTCTTTTTGTATTGTTAGAAATGGCTGAAAAGGTCCTGGTCCCAGGTGAAGTAACTACATCACACCTCATACAGAGTCCTCTGTTTCTGTAGGAAAAAGCACTGAAACCAGTATGCATTGAAAACAATGTTGCATGTTGTACAGAGCTTTGTGCTTAAACTTGTGGGTAATGTTTTGGCAGCTTGATCTCATTGTTTGCTCTTTGAAGTACTACACACCAACAAGTCACTTTATTATCTATACCCAATTTGTATCTACACTCATTTTCCATTGAATGAGCTCCACTGACCAGATAACTGTACTTTGTAGTTTACAGTTGCAGACTGTTTGTCTTCATCATTTGTGACTCCTCTTTACCCAGTTCATCAATGGTCAGAACCCCACTGAGCCACCAGGTGAACAGGTATCTTGGGTTGTAGATCTTTCTCACTGACCTGAAAGTGTGTTTGTGTGTTTGTGAGTGGATCACTTACAGCTGTTCTGCTGCAGTTTTAAACTGCTGGACATAGAACCAAAAATAACCAGCCAACAGTGTCCTGTGGCAAGAAACTGGCCACTGCTGAAGAATTAGTGGCCGACAACGCAAACTGTGCAGCATCAAATGAATCATCATCAGTAAATTTATACCTACAAGCTGGGCCAACAGAGCAGGTGTGTCTGACAGAGTGGACAGTGATTGAACATGTTTTTAAAAACTCTAGCAAAACTATTATGTTATCCACTCTGTTCAACATACATACACTAATAAGCCACTACCACATCAGTGTATCTGCTGTGCTAAGAACGATCTACTCATCGAATTTCTGCTCACTGGTGCTGCTTCGAGGGTCCTGATCACTGATGAAGGAATTAAAGGAGGTCTAACAAATGATGCAGAGACATAGATGGACTACAGTCTGTAACTGTGTACTATAAAGTGCATTTATATGGTCAGAGGAGGCGGTAAAACAGACAGTGAGCGTAGATACAATGTAGGCAGACCTAATGAAGTGGATAGTTGGGGTATACTATAATAACCTATAGAGAAATACACTGAACTGTGAGTTTATTTGGTGTAGCTGAACGCATTGGCCATTTTATCTGGTATACCTACCATGTAGGCGCACTTAGCGGGTTACAGTGTAGTTATTGACTATAGCCTGTCTATTGCACAATTCATCAACTGTTCATCCATCAATGGAAAGAGACCCCTATAGGACCACTGCTGACCAGGCGTTATTAGGGAGGTGGATCATTCTCTGCACAGCAGTGATACGCTATATGGACAGAAGTATTCCTGGAAGCATGGTGTTGTCCAAAATGTCTTGGTCTGCTGAAGCATTAAGATTGAACTTCACTGGAGGTAAGGGGTTTAGCCCAAATCCTGGAAAAAAAACAGGTGTGTCCCAGTACTTTTGTCCATATAGTGTACATACATGACAGTGGGCATTACAGTGTGTCTGACACTGGTGTGAGTGTATCGTGCACAGCAAGTTTGGGGTTTTAGACACTTGAATGTCACTGCAGGGCTGAGAATAGTGGTCCCAAATAATGCCTGAAAAACGACAGGAGATGGGTGTATCTAATAAAGTGGCAACTCTGTATTGCGAATGTCTTGATCCGTCCTCAGAATGAATATCCAACTCTGTGGATGAAATGTGCTCTGTGTTCATATTTGACATGTCATTGTATAGAGAATATAATGAAAAAACAAGTATGATGCAATGGACTTTGAATCTAACAGCTGGAGAACTGTCCTCATATTACGAGTGGAAAGTTGTGTGCTTCACTGAAACATGTTCATATCAGCTTGGGCAGCTATTTATTAAGGTATTGAATATGAAGCAACAATATGTCATGTTAGTACAGTGTGTGTATAGTAATGGACGTGCATGTTCAGAGTACTCGTCAGTTCATAACAAAACCGGTCGATAGATTTAGAACACATGCTTGAGTTAAATATCTGTACAAGTTAATAACGACTGCAAAAATGGAGACATTCAGAACTTTTACTTAACCCGACAGTATTATAGCACAAAAAATGTGGAACTTGCTTGTCATCAGTCAGTATATTGAATTTCATTTTGAGACCTTCATATAGTGGTTAGTATTTGTATGCCCATTGTGCTTTTCATTTTTGGCCAATAATGTGAAGAATGAAATGAAGAATAAAAGCATTATTGGAGGAAAATTGTTACCTTCTTTTTATTGTTGGTTTTGTTTCGTAAAGGTTCTTTGTACCTTTAAAAGGTTCTTCATACACACATCTTGTCTACAAAATGTTTTTAGAGAGCTAAAATTGTTCTTCTTTGGCATTACTCAAAGAACCCTTGTTTTAGTGTGGTAAGAGGTTTTGTACTAGTTTGAAGGTTCTTAATCTAAAGATTCTTAAAAACTGATAAAGAATCTTTACTTCATTTGTAAATTATAAAGGTTAACGGTCACAAAAATGATCTCCATCCAGGTTCCAGGTTCTTCAGGGAGCCAAAAAGTGCTTCTACACTCGTGAATTATCAGGACTTTCTGTTCTAAAATAATTAACTGTCCAGCATGTCTCTGTCTTGCAGGCCATTTGCTCTGTGTTCTTGATCTGTAGGACCTGCCCTTCGCTTTGGGCTGTTAGTCAGACTTGCGCTCCGTCCATGAAGTGCGGTTGGATCATTCTGTGCTCTGCAGTTCGTCCTTCTGTTATGAGGTAAGAGTACATTTCCTGTGCCTTTTAAATTGCTCTGACAGACAGATGACTCCAGGCTTGTGGCCTAAACTCAATCATTAGGTGACTCTTGGTTAATCTCCTGGCCTGGACGACCACTAGAGAGGTCCGCCGCCCCTTTCGCCTCACGCCGAGAGCCGGCAATTCTCTGCTTACCGTCCGTCCTGAGTTACAAATCACATCTTCAGATGTCTGCCGCTCTGGCTGTTTCCCCCCCACCCGCTTTGCTTTTCTCCTCCGGAAGATTGATGGAGAGATGGAGGAAAAATCAATGCTTTCCTGCAGCGGCAGCGAACAAGCTTTGTCATGTTTAAGAGTAGCTGATGTGCAGCCGCGGCTTTTTCCTGGATCTCCATCGCCTCGTGCCCAGCTGAGCGAAAGTGGCATGGAGAAACAGACATGACAGAGTGGCCTGCTTTGATTCACTCTAATCTCTGGATCTCTCTCTCTCTATCTCTCTCTCTCTCTCTCTCACCCCCCCTGTCTTTCTGACACCCATGACCGCTCAGTTCTTAAATCGGAGTGAGGTCATGACGATCAGATGTTCTCAATGTATTGCAAAATCTGAATGAAAATAAACTTCAGTGTATTTTCAATACAATATATTTTTCGGTAACACTTACTTTTTATAAAGCTGCATGACACTTTCATCAGCCAAATCTCTGTATACTCCTGTAAAAGTTAGTTCATGCTACTTTGATGTTTATTTAAATATAATATTTTTCTACTTATTTTTCTTTCTTAATTTTAGTCTTTAATTTTCTCTTTAATTTGTTGTTACTATATTGCACTATGTTGCACAGATGTTC
This sequence comes from Alestes dentex, assembly GCA_037576975.1. Classification (NCBI taxonomy): domain Eukaryota; kingdom Metazoa; phylum Chordata; class Actinopteri; order Characiformes; family Alestidae; genus Alestes; species Alestes dentex. Next base: position 28,815,065 of record JBBIGA010000001.1, on the reverse strand, counting down.
TGAGGCTCATTTCACTACATATAACTGCATGTTACAAATAAAGAATCTAGAATATTGAAACTTGGAATCATGACTGAAATGAACCTTCATTAACTTTTATAAAGGATTATTTTTATATTTAGTGAATTCTGATGTTTGACTTCAGCAAGTCATGACAGCTGATGCTTGTTGGAATGGGCCTTTATTAATGGTCATGTAGGTTTATGTCATTTGTCATAAAAAGCTTATGTAGGAGTCATGTGGCCTTATGAATACTCCCTATGAGATTCGTAATGAGTATCAAGTGTTATCAAATTTTATATACCCTGCTCCCTCATATCTTTTCTGTTTGACTGTGAGCAGGCAGGATTGCTACAATATGCTCAATGGATGGTGAGCATTGAATGTTTGCAGTCCAGTTACTTCATTTTAAATCAGCAGTAGTGAACTCTTTAAACCCTGACTCTTTACACAATAGTTTCATAACAGCTAATAAATAATTCTATTTCCATTAGCAATCGTCATCACACAGATACTTCATTAATTTTGTTGTTAAATGGAATTCTATACGTTACAGCAAAATGGTGCTTTCTCTTCTGCAGGTGATTCATCAGACCAGGCCTCTTTCTTCCATTGCTCCAAGGTCCAGTTCTCACCTGCCCATTGTAGGCCGTGGACAGAGGTTAGCATGGGCACTCTGACTGGTCTGCAGCTACATAGCCCCCATATACAGCAAGCTGTGATGAACTGTGTGTTCTGATCCCTTTCTATCATGAACTTTTTCAGTCTTCTGTAGGATCGGATCAGATGGTCTAACTTTAACTCACCACAGCCCTATTGCGAGTTCACTGGTTGTGCTTCCTTGGACCACTTTTGTTAGGTACTGACATCTGGTAGGTACTGACCACAAACAAACCCTATCGTTTTGGAGATGCTCTGACCCAGTCGTCCAGCCATCACAGTTTGGTCCTTGTCAAAATTGCTGAGATCCTCACACCCATTTTTACTGCTTCGAACACACCAACTTTAAGAACAGACTGATCACTTGCTACCTATAATATAACCCACCTCTTGCCATTGTAACAAGATAATCATTGCAATTCACTTCTAACAGGGGTTTTAATGTTGTGGCTGATTGGTGTAAAACGTGTGTTTAAAAAAATGTCTAATAGCTGTTCTGTTCATAAAATGTTTTTTTTCTCTCAGAAAAACATCAATTTTAGAATAAACACAAATAACATTAATAAAAATAATATTAGTTTTACCAGTGTGCTTATTCAGCCATTTCCAGACTTTCTTATGGAAGCCCAGTGCAAAATACTATTATCTTTAAAAAATAGTAATTAGCTTTAAAATACTCAAATAAAAAAAATATATATTCTTAGATTTATTCTTAGATTTTACTGTGTTACAGCAATTAAATGTGGTCACTGAAATGGGAAAATGTTACTAAAATGCATTTAAAATAAATGAAATCAGATTTAGTTTTATTTACTGAAGTGAGCATCATTGTATATCAGAAAAAAAAGTTTTTGTCATTAATATTATTAGTCATTTTGGTGAGACTAATTTGAAGAATTTGTTCTACAATTGGTGTCTCGATGTTTATTTGTGAATCAGACGAATGAATCGTTTTGTTTTTATGTTGTTTGTTGGCGCTGATGCTGTTTATTCCTCATCTCTACACTCCCCCACTTCCCTCTTTCTTAACCGTGCGTCCCCTTTCCCACCTCCCCCACCCCCACACAACCCCCCCCAACCCATACAGCATCACTTCCATTCCTTTTCATTCTTTCTGGCATTCTAATCAGCCCTCTGCGAGCATGAGCGCATGAAGTACGCAGGAAGTTGTGTTTCCTGACAGCCAATAAAAACCCAATAATCTCCTCGATTCAAGTGGCCTCATTTTAAAAAACACTAACTAGTGCTATCACTCAGGCCCCTTCCTTTTTCTTTCATTTCCCCTCTCTCTCCCCTCTCCCTTTAATGCCCTTTTTGATTTAATATATAGCCCATGAAAAATGAGAGACTCCTGTCTTGGCGTGTAGATATTTTGTTGCTGATGATGCGCGACGAATTTCCATCACAGCTTTGTTTCCAGCGGGCAAGCGGATAATCTTTTACAGCGCGGGGAGGGAGAGCCACACGTCCATCAATCTCCTGCGCTTATGGCCGCTGCACGACTGTCGGCCGAGCAGAACTGCAGCACAAGAGCCCCACTGCACCCTCACACACACACACACACACACACACTCAGCCAGGGGACACACCAGGGACGTGAGCGCGCCAGAGAGATTTGCTCTGCAAAGGGAAATTTTGTTCATGTCTAAATCGAAGCTATTATGTTTTTAAAGGGCCCATATTCTACACAATCACATTTTAATCTTTTCCTTTTTTTAAATAATTATGTAAACATAATATAGTCCTCATTCCATAGAGGTCATATGTCAGTTAAACTTCCAAAGAGGCTGTTTCGAATTTGGCGTGTTTGTGATGTCACAAAACTGATGCATTTGCATATTTTGCATGGCCTACAGAAGCTTAGCTCTGCCCAGGCACTGTGAAGTTATAAGGCGCGTTTCAGCCTAGCCTGTTTTGAATGAGGCGACATCCACAGTAGCCAATAAGAATAAAGGTAATTTACAAATGTATGTCTTACAGGCATAGTAATAAACACAGTATGTTTAAATCTGAGAAATGGGAATCTGAATGATTTTAGTTCTTAAATCCAAGCTAGAATAATTTAAATAGATAAAAAAATAAAATGTAAGACGGCTGTAGGACATGGGCTTTTTAATGTAATAATAAAAGCCCTCTCACTCACACTCACAAATACATACATTATAGGCATATTGTGCATATTAATGTTGTAAAAACAGTGATCAAGTCATAATGAGATGCATGGCTGCCCTGTTTTAATCATTCATCACTTCATTTTTAATGAAAATGGTTTCTGCTATATAGATGTACAATTCATCACTAATCTGCTCATTTACATATATCTCATTCATTCCTTTGTCAGGTGCACTTTTCATTTGTCACAGTGCTGTATATTTTAATCTTGTTCCAGATATAAGTGAATCAGAATCTGAAAACTTTATTGATCCCAGAGGAGATTGCAAAGACTACACAGACACAAATACTATGTAAAATATAGTATAAGTCTAAATAATAGACTCTGAAAATGCTTAGTACTAAATATGCAGTGCTATATAAATAAAAATGCTGTGGTTATTAGTGAATGTAGTGTTAGGCGTCTTGTCCAGGGACTGTGATGGTGTGTTTGTCTGCAAACAGCTTTATGGCACTTTTCTACTGGCACAAGAAGCCGTTCTGTACTGCTAACAAATATTTTTCCATTACAAATAAAGAGACAAGAACCCGAGGCGAACCCGAGCTGCTCGGCGGCAGGGCTGAAAGTGGAATGCAACTAAGCTGACTGCATCGCTGCTTTCTGATTGGTCGAAATGTCATCACAACATGGAAAGAGGCCACTGTTTATTCACTGTCAAAAAACAACAAGGGAGATTCAAACTATCAACCGTGAGGTCGAGGAAGTACAAGCATGACTGTCTGTTTGGACTAAAGATAAATTTCAGTGGGAGTTTTCTGTGGCACTAATCATTTTATCTTTAACGCTGTGAGAAATGTGAAGGTGATCCAGGACGTCACTAACAGGTTATCTGGGTTCGGTTTTCATCACACGGATAAAGAATGCTGAGAAAAATAAAAACCCAAACAAGACTATAAATAATAAAAGACCACAATAAAAAAGCAGCAACTTTCCGCCAGTTCGACTCCATGGACGCGGTTTTGGGACGACTGGCCATAAACTGTGGAGAGAATTGAGTCAGAAGCTCTGTGACCGGACTGAGATACACTGGAACATCAAAACATATTTTTCGATGCCATCACAGTAGTTTTGGTACAGTAAGGTTCCTGTAGACCTGTGGAAAAGTGCCTCTACGTTCATTATTGATTTCTGATTACTGACCAGATATTATTGATATGGTGCAGAGGTGTGACCAGAATGTCATGTGTGGGGGGACAGTTAACTCATTTGGGGGGGCAGAAAAAAATATATTGGATGGACAGAGCATACATCGGGGGAGCAGGGCTTGTCCCTGCGGGGGCATTACCCCCCCCCCAGCCACCCCGTAGACACCCCCCTGATATGGTGGACCATTCTCTGAAATGGTAGTGTGTGCAGCACCTCC
>JBBIGA010000001.1:28784396-28794608 GCA_037576975.1 Alestes dentex | reverse complement strand
GCATTATCGGCATTAAACATTTTTGAATGTATGTAAATGACAGTTATTTTACACATTTATTGATCCTTATCCTTAAACAAGACTTTTTTACTCATCTCATCAAAGTTGAGTTGTAAACTCATTTTATGATTAGATTTGATTTAGGTGAACTTCCCCTAAGGCAGTGATCACCAGCCCTGCCCGGCAGATCTACCTGTTTAGCTCCAACTTGCATCTAAAATGCTGCTATCTTCCATCTTTGGCATGTAACTGGCACCAAATATGGTATTTTAATAATCTGAAAAAAAATTTATTTGCAGCTAATTCACCAATTGAACATCAGTCATGGCAGATTTAATAGTCCTCATAGACTGTGTTGTGTTAAAACACTTGCGTGGGGGGGCAAACAAAACTTTGCTGTGAATTCTAGCAAGAGTTCTGTGAGAACTAGCTCTTACTGTGAACTGGCTGTAAGCTTCTAAACAGTGCCATGACTTCTAAACAAAAATGAGAAAAACAGTCTTCCCAGTCGCTGTTTTGATAGTTTAACTTTTGATTTTCTATGGTTAATTTCAGGGGAGTCTTTTTTTTTAAATGTTACATCGATTTTGGTGTTTTGTGTTTCAATCCTACTCAGAGACAGAGCAAAGAGATGCCACTCGGGACCCCAAAGATTTGTTTATATATTATAGTTGGGGTCCTACTTAGCTGGGGTATGTGGATAATTATTTCATTATTAGCTATTGGTGTATTTGGAACACTTTTAGAATTATTCAACATTATATGTACTGTATATTTATCAGATTTTGAAATAAACCAAAAATAGTTTTTTTTGTTTTTAAAAAACTTTCTTGTGTGAAATTCACTATTATGCTTTTCACTACGCCCAGTTGAAATGTCTGTAAATCAATTCTAATTCTAAAATAAAAAAATAAACATGAAAGAGAAGTGGACTTATCTGACAACATTTTTGTATTTTATTCTATTTCTGTTTATATATCTTATATTCATCATCAAAAATGGAAATAAAAGTAACAGAAAAAAATGACAAATTTCACTTTCAACTTTGAGGTTAAATGAAGAAAAACTGAGCGGTGGTATTTTTGTGCTGATAATTGTACTTATTAAGGTATTTAGCTCTTAGGCCCACTCATGCCTGATTTTGGGGTGTTTGCGTAAGTCACTAGTTTACCCAGACCACATAACCTATAGTTAGATAATATTTATACATATCATACAAAAACAAGTTTGTACGAAACTCATAAATGATTACAAGTGTTTATGACACTACCATTGTTTTAAATTGGTTAAATTTCGTGGAAACCCACATTAACTGATTAAATTCATATTGATAACCCCCAACAGTCACCAAGATAAGCAAATAAAGTGTCTACGTATGCAACTAGCCTGCTCTGAAACAGTTATTGTAAAACTGTGGCTCTGCTCAAAGATATTACTAACAAATTGGGTGTTATAGCATTAAAAAGGTTAAACTTACCTGAAACCCTGTACTGGAAACATGTGTCACAAAGTTAGCTAGCTAGCAAAGCTAGAGTTACATACAAGTCCTGTCAGAAACAGCGTCACACATAAATTGAAAAATATAATATTGTAGTGACCCAGGGTGAAGTCCGCACTGGACAATGACTGACCTTTACAGCTTATTTTATTAAAAAGTATCTCTATACAATTGAGTTGGTGTTTTGGCCAGAACTCACACCGCCAACCCCTGACCTAACCTCTCAGATCTCCAGCTCACTAGTGGTGGGCGGATCAATCCAAATATCGATAATATAGATACCAGTGTTGGTACTGACATTGACTGAGACCAGTGTAATGAGATCGATACTTTAGTGTCGATGCATTTAAATGCCTCTCTCCAGTCCCTGAACTGAGCGGCACACTCTGCTCTTCCACCCGCAGCTTGTGTTTTGATGTTGTATTCTCACGTGACTCAGGCGCGTCAGGCAAACGCAAACAAGCAGCGTGCTTACACACACACACACGCACACACGCACACACACACACACGCGCGCGCGCGCTTGCGCGCACACACACACACACACACACGGTCACCAACGGAGATGGAGCAAAGGAATGGCGAAAATGAAACAAAAGCGAGCTGTTTGTAAAAAGCCTGTAAGACACAGAGGAAGCACTACAAAATTATAAAAATCATAAGAAACAAAATAGCGAGCTACATAAACAGAGAGAGGAGGGGCTTCTGGGAATATTTCTTTGAACTCAAGGCTTTGGGGGTGGTTTAGTTATTTGCACTTTATTTGTTGTATTTTCACTAATAACTCTTTTACATTTTTTTTTCAAAGCCTGAAAAGAAGTTCATTAAAGGGAAGAAATTTTATTTTATTTTTGTCGTGTAGTTTGAGGTGATACTAGTGTGTAGTAACTTCATTTAAGTTGCTTTGTTATTGTTCTATTGTAATTGTTATTATGATTATAAAGTATTTTCTGTTTAAAACTTTGGCCAAATTTTGTCTTGGGTTTTAACTAATTAATAATCCAAAGGAAAATCACAAAAACGCTTAATGGTCATGCAAATTCATTCAAATTTAGCACTCTGATGATGCATCCGTCTTAATTATTAAAAAGTACCACTACTGCTCACTCCCTCGCTTCTCAAACCAACCCCCCCCCCAACATACACACACACACAACGCATGCACGCACTCTCACACACGCTCCTCCCGGACTCCCCATACTCCATCTAACCCCAATCTGAACACTGCAACAATCTCTGTTGCTTGTTGATCTAACCAGCAACCAACCAGCAACATAGTTTAGAGTTTTTATCTTCTGTCCCTGTAGGAATTTACCTCACGCACAGCGTGCTGGAAAACCACATAATAGTTAGCTATATCTGAGATTCAGCGACCAGCCAAGTCTGCCCAGTCACAACCCAGCAACCACCCACTTTTACAGTTTTAGCTTCGGGCTTCCAGGTAACGGGCTTCTCTCCTCAGCAATGGCCTCGACTTCAGCTGAATGGATTTTCAATTTTTGCAGTCGGAATTAGAGCTGGAATATTACAGTTATCAAACCCCAGCGAGAGAATCTGTTAAAAATGACTTATGTCTCGGCTGCCTTGATTTATTTTTAGTCACTGAAAAATTAAATGAACAGAATGAAAAACAGATTTTTGCTCTGTCAACTGACGGATGATTTAGTTTAGTATTCATTTCAAAATATAAATATATATATTTCCCACACACACGCGCAGCCTATTCAGTAACTCCTTAACGAGTGGAAAATTTAAAAGACGTGAAATGACCCCACTGGGTAGCTGGAGTTGTACGGCAGTCTCTTTAACATCTGCATGACTTTGGTCTTCACGGTCCACTGGAGAGTCGTGGGCGGCGTTTCTCCCTCACCTGCCCTACGCGCGAGCTCCCCCGCGCTCCTCTTCCGGGTGCCTCCAGGTAAACTCGCGGTTCTGAACAGATGTAAATCTGATGAACGGGTTCTGTTAAAAAGATATCGGTGGTCGCAGGTCATCACTGAGCAGGCGGGATCTGTCAGCAGCTCTTCAATCAGCCTGGACCTCTTCAAGATCACTCGACCTTCTGTTCCGTCACGCCTCACTGGCTCCCCACGAAGGTAGGCTGAGTGTAGAATCTGTTTCTACAGAGGACCCTTTAACCAAAAACACGACCTTATATTTCACTCCATGGTTCAGATTCACAGTTACTTTAACATTTTAGCACTTTTTTAAACCAGTTATAGTATTGTAGATTCTTCGCAAAGTGAAAGTGAAAGTGCTTCGGGCACGATGCTGGGGGTGGGGGTGTGAAGCTGGTGTGGGGGATGAGCTGATAATGGAGGTATGCACTGCAGATTGTATTTGTAATATTTTATGTATGCGTGTTTTTAAATGTTGTTTGCACTGATCGCTGTCTATGCATATCTTGTGTGTTTTTATCATCAATGACCTTCATGTCCATAAATGGGATTTCTACTGTTAGCGTCTGTTTTAATCATTCTCCAGCATTATTAAGTGCACCTAGTGTTGTAGATAGTGGAGACAGATTTAACGGTGTTGTAGATAGTGGAGACAGCTTTTTACGTGTTTGTGTTATTATATTTTTTTTCATATAAGAGTGTGCTGCAGTATTTGCTGCGTCCCCTGCTGTTGCTTTCTGAGTTGATTATTGTATGTTTATTACAATATTGTGTCTTAGGACTAAATGGAGACAGATGATTCGCTGTGGCGACCCCTGAAGGGTAAAGCCGAAAGAGAAAGAAGATTACAATATTGTGTCTAATGTCTCTACAGATCAATTCAAGAAGACCCGACTCACAGATGGCTCGGACACATACAGGTACTGTTCCTGAAGTCACTTTTTTTCATACTTTACATACGGAAACCCACTGTGATGATTTAGGTACTCCCTGAGCTCCCTCTAGTGGTGTGCATTAAGGGTGAGGAGAGCTGGAAAATTCTTACCATAGGTATTATTTTGGGAAATTTGAACTTTACTCCAGTATTATCAATCCTGAATACTTGTAGTTAGTTACACGGGGAAGAGGAAAAAACCTTTTCGTTTTCAATTAGACCTTCAAAGCATTAGATGCAGAACTCAAACAACAGGATATTTTTTCCACATCATTGTAAAATGAGGTGTTGTGTTTGTCACTTCTGTAAAAATTAAATCAGGTGAAATAATTCAAAGTAAACGTAACTTTCTACAAAAAAACTCATAAATAGAAGAGTAATAGCTCAAAAATCTCACTACACAGAGAAACAGTTGGTTGGGAAAAGAAACTTACTTCACAGAAAGTCAATCAGCTAAGACATGGTTGGTGTCCAGATTTTGCTTCCTCAGTCCATCAGTGGAGCTCTAACTTAACAAACACCCAAGTCCTTACAACCATGTCAAACATTTCTCATAACACACTCTGACCAAATCCAGCTCTTTATTACGTTGCACAGGCTTGTAGGTGTGACGGCTCACTAGCCCTACCCACCTCTGCACACTCTCACTGGTCAATGGTTTGATACTATTTGGTGAACGAAAATAAAACAAACACTAAGTAATATATATTTTTCCATCAACAGTTACGCTTGTTCTGCTGATGCTGTTTGATCTTCTCCCTCTTGCAAATACAGGTAATTCAATTGTGTCACCTCTTAAATCTTTTTATTTACATACAAATACAAACTAAATCTTGTGGATCTCTTGTAGATACCTTCTCCTTGTTGGTTCCTGATGACTCTATAGCTGGACAGTTAAGATCATCAGTTGTTCTGCCTTGTGAACTTTCCCCATCAATGGACTGTAGGGAATATGAAATACGCTGGTATGGTCCTAATGATGAAGAAAACCCAATTCTCCTGTACAAAGACCGAAGAATCCTGGAGAGCACTGGTGAGCTGCGGTACTGGGGCAGAGTGTCCCTAGTTGGAGAACTGGAGAAAGGGAATGTCTCTCTGAAACTGGAGAACCTTATGCTGGCAGACAGAGGAGAATATGTCTGCTTTGTTAAAAGTGATGTGTGGTATGAAAAGGCTAGAGTTTTCCTCAGACCTCCAGGTAAGAATATAAAATACAGAAACATTGCATTAAATTCTAATATTGACTCATGATCTTATCAGGTTCACTTGTATCTTGGCTGTTGGACTACAGACCGGTGACACTGACAGGGTAGGGGGATGGTAGTGTGTGCTGGCACAGCAGTGCTGCTGGGATTTTTAATCACCATGTCCACTCACTGGCCACCTTAACTCATTTTACCCGCAGAGGCAGTATATCATAGCAGTGCTAGAGGCACCACTGAGGATCCCTGTCACCACACACTGCTCCCCGGCAAGGGCAGCGCTGTGGAATCCCGTCAGCACCATAAACCCCCAGAATTTAAATGTCCAGATCGTGTAAACGGCCGCTGGTTTTCAAATTGTGAAAACAACACACAGACACACACACATATGTATACACTATGGACAAAAGTATTGGGACATCTGACCATTACACCAATAATGATTTTAATGACGCTGCATTCAAATCCATAGACTTTAAAATGGAGTTGGTCCCCTTTGCAGCTACAACAGTTCCCACTTTTCTTGAAAGTCTTTCCATAAGATGTTGGAGTTTCTGTGTAAATTTGTGTCCATTCATTCTGTAGAGCATTTAGAGCAAGGTCAGGCACTATATATATAGTCCCATCCAGCACCATGGGAAACTGGGAATGACCTGAAGTGTATATATGCATACTGTTACATTGACTGTAAAATACAAAACAAGCCAACCTTAGATTATAATCAATCTTCTAGTGGTTGGATCTCTTCCCTTCTTCTCACTGGCTGAAGCTGGAGACCAGGTAAACGTTACCTGTGAATCAGATGGATGGTCACTAAACCCCACTATCACCTGGAGAGACAAAGAAGGAAGAAAACTCAGCAACATTGTTGAGCACTTCAAACCAGGTTAGTCTGTAAACTATTCATTTAGCTCTACTTCACAGTGACAAAAATCTCAGCCAGGTTCCCTAAAATAATTATCAGACACCTTTACATTAAAGGGGAAATATCGGTCTTGTGTAGTTTCCACATTGTTTCTATGGAGCTGTTTCATCTCTACATGTCCAACATTAGAACTATGTCCAACATGAAACTAACATTAGACTGCTTTTGGCCACTTATTGATTCTTCCGTGTGGTGTGGTATATAGAAGCCAGGAGGCACGGATACTGAATCAGTAAAGCTTACTCTGTCTTAGATCCAAAGGTCTTGTATTACTAAGTTATTGTTTGGAATCCTGTTGGATATTAGAGCTAATTAAACAAAAACCTTGTTTTTCACTTAAAAGAGTCTCAGAGGAATTCTCAACTTGTGATGAGGTTGGAAGCAGTGTGCTAGTACAAAAGAAATCCAGGGACCCGTCACATGAAGCAGGACTAGCTTAGCCAGGAAACTCTAAGCTTAGTTAGATCAGACCTGGATGTTCTGCTTCACCATGGTGGATCACTTTTACTGGCTTACCTCACCATGGGGACTGCACTCTCAACCTGCTCCAGGGCTGGTTAAACAGCTGTTGGGGCTAGTTGTTGAACTTGCTTTTTTTTGTGTCTACATCACACAGCCAGACTGTGAAATGTGCAGATGTCCTCCTTGGTTGGTTTTCATTAATTCATCCAAATTGAGAAGGTTCTGTAGCTCTGCATATGATGTTATGCTGCCAGAAAAATTTAATCTTAGCAGTTAAATAATTTTGATAGATGCTGGATGATCCAGAACTAATTAGACTAAGATTAAAATATTTTTTTTTAACTAATTTGTTCTTAAGATTAGTTATAAAATCTGAAGCTGTTAAATAACGAAAGAGGACACTATGATATTTAGTAGAAGAGATCTCAATGTTTATATGAGGAAAAATTAGTTAGCATCTAAATAAAAACTATATTAATTTTAGGTTTAACCCATTTGTATTTAGAATACTTGTGATGACTCACAAACACCCACAATAGCATTGAAGTACGTGGGTTTAATGAAGGTGAATTAACCAAATTAACCAAAACGTCCCACTTTTGCTGAATTCACCCTACACACACACACACTCTCTCTCTCGCTCGCTCACTCTCTCTCACTCTCTCTCTCTCTCTCTCTCTCTCTCACTCACTCTCTCTCTCACTCTCTCTCTCTCTCTCACTCTCTCTCTCTCTCTCACTTTCTCTCTGTAATCTTTATCAGTGCAGATTTGGAGGACATTAATGAATTAGTATCAGCTTGTTTGGAGACATGTAAAATGTAAAGCTTAAGATGCAAAATCTTTCGGGTTGGAACGTCGTCTAATTGTGTTTGTCAGATGATATCTTTGTGAAGGAGCAAGATAAGACCGAGGCATTGATGGACCTCTCAAAGATATAATTAATTACGGTATATATCACAGCCTGGTTTTAGGGTGGAGAGTAAACCCTGTCATGACAAAAACTGTAAAAAATGAAAAAAGAAAGAAAAGTAAAAAGATGCAAAAATAGTGTGTGCCCTGAAAAAAATAAACAATAGTCTGTATAGATATCTTTTCTGGCTTTACATGCAGAGAGTTTTCGGTAGGTAGAACTTACTGATCATCCCTTCCATTGTCAAGGAACTTGGATTCCAATCACTTAAAAACAACCACCAATTTAACCAGTTCCATCAATATCTACATTATTTAATCTCTGAGATGTAAAGAAAGTCATTTAGAGTGGGTTCAATGAGAAGAGATTTATTGGAGAGAAACTTACCAACTCTGCTTTCTTTACAGTGGCAGTGACTGGAACCAGGGGTCGTGGTGTCTACACCACCCAGGACTGAGCAAAAGTCTTGAGCCACCCCTCATTTCTTCATATTTTGCTTCCTGAGTTCCAGACTTTCTTGTATTTTTGGTCTTAATGAACAGTTCTCCAGGCTTCCTGAAGGACTTTCAAAGACTCTCATTACTAGTCCAGTCCCTGAACCTGACCAGTTTTTGTTTAAGACACACAGTGACCTACGTATGAATCATTCAAGCAGAACAAAGAGCATCTAACTGAAGTCTGAACCAGAGAAGAAACAGAAGCAGATGATTCCAGATGATCAGGTGATGCTGAATGCTGAGTGGGACTAATTATGATTTATCTTATCTCTCTTAAAGACAAAAAATGTTTTTTTTTTTCTTCTGATATTTAATTTTAATTATCCAATACATTTTTTAAAAAATCAGTAAATCAGTGGAATTCCCCTTTCATTTTTATGAAAATATGTTTTCAGAATATGGAGGCAGAAATTAAGGACATCAACCTGTCATTTCAGGTTTCATCATTAATTTATATTTTCTTAGTAATATGAATTATCTTGGCCACAACACTGTGTTTTTTCCACTATAATTCACTCGTGTCAAGCCACTCTACATTGCTTTCTATTTCCAGTCTTTCCTCTGACGCTCTGCTTTTTCACACTGAGTGGGTAGAGAGGGGCTGGTGTAGCACTTCAGTGCCAAAGTGACTCATGCTTGCTCCAGTTTAATCACCCCTCCCCGGGGGGCTTCTGTGGATCTATGAATCAGGTAGGGACAGAGGGATCTGGCTGGTTTGATCAGAGGGAAGATAGACATGCACTCTGGCCCGAGCGTGGCCCACATAAATGATAATGCTGCTTCTACAGGCTGTGTTATGACAAGCTGGACTGTGTGATGGAGGCTGGTCAGACATCCATAGAGGTCCGGCTCCCACTGGGACGCCCTCTGTCTCACAAATCATGCAGGTACGGATTTAGGAGCGCTATATAGACTAGGACAGCAGGAAGAGGCAGCAGTGAGACTACTAGTGCTACAGTCACTTTCTCTTTACACTGTAGGTCCTATTGGAACTGGATAGGCTACTGTAATTTAACTAGTTCATTTAAGTGACCGGCAAGATCAGTGTGAGCTCTTTCACTTTTATCTCAGTATGCACCTGCTATACACAGAGTCAAACAGTAATTTTTCTTAATTTTATTTTATTATTGCAGCTATTTTGATGGTATTTGTTGTTTTACACAATGGTTTTATTGTGTTGCCTTTCTTTTACTCTCCAGTTCAGTTTCTTTTTCTCTCTGTGTCATTACTGATTTGGATCTGTCCTTCGATGCAGATATAGTTAATATCACTAGAACATTCAGTTCAGTTCAATTTTATTTATATGGTGCTTTTTATAACTGATGTTGTCATTAAACATCTTTACAGGGTCCAGGTCTGAGTCCCTAGTGGGCAACAGAGGTGAGGAAAAACTCCCTAAAGCTGGAAGAAGAAACCACGGGAGGAACCAAGACTCAAAAGGGGGACCCATCCTCCTCTGGTCGACCTGGAGAGAGAGAAAGAAAGTGTCAGTGGAGCTAATAACAATAGAAGGCCTTTGTGTACAGACAATCACTGCAGAACAGATTGGCTGTCTATGTTGAACAGAGTAGGTCCAGTTAAGAGTAAGTAGAGGTCATTTTTGTTGGAGTCTGAGTGAGGAGGAACAGAGTCAGTACAGCTAGTTTTTGTTGGAGGCAGTGGAAGGAGGAACAGTTAGAGTCAGTAGTGGTAGTTTGTGTTGGAGTCTGAGTGAGGAGGAACAGTTAGAGTCAGTAGAGGTAGTTTTTGTTGGAGCCAGTGGAAGGAGGAACAGTCAGAGTCAGTAGTGGTAGTTTGTGTTGGAGTCTGTGTGAGGAGGAACAGTTAGAGTCAGTAGTGGTAGTTTGTGTTGGAGTCTGAGTGAGGAGGAACAGTTAGAGTCAGT
>JBBIGA010000001.1:28741148-28753400 GCA_037576975.1 Alestes dentex | reverse complement strand
TCTCTCTCTCTCTCTCTCTCTCTCTCTCGCTCACTCACTCACGCACTCACTCACGCACACACACACACACACACACACACACACACACACACACACACACACACGCGCATCAGTAGTACCTTACAACTAGCTGTTGTGATCCTGACTGGCACTGATAGGGCAATGACAATAAGGGCACGAGGGAAATGAAATGCAGGCTGATCCCTGATCAGTTTATTAGGTAGGCCTTGTGGAAAAAAATCAGAAAAGGCCTTTGTGGTCAAAATGTCTATATGTGCATACAGTAGATGTATTTATTCATTAAATGTATTTTAACCTGAGTTGTCATTCTAACATTACTCTAAATGTAGACCTATGTAATTACTATAATAGTATATAATAGTATAATAGTATAATTATTATATTCCTATAATAATTCCTATATAGTATAGTATATCCTATAACTGATTAAACTACCTTGTTCTGTTCAGGATGTATCTGATTGTCTATACTGTTTTCTAATGATAATAATAACTGCTACATGTATATTTCACTGCTATGCGATTATTAGAATCTATCTTCGGAAAATAACTGTCCGAGAAACAGTTGAGATGACTTGTTTACAGTAAACATTCCATTGTAGATCACTTTCATAGATTTGTAAGTCGTTTAAGACGTAATCTAGTAATTTCTTTTTGTACTTTGACTATTTATTTTTTTCAAAACACACATGTTGACACTCCACTGCATTCCTTCCTGCTTGTGTAAAAACAGCATCTGCATTGCTGCTCATATCAGATACAACTGAAAGCATTCACACTGTTATTATTCACTACATCAGTGATTCACGTCGAGTGCGTGCGTAAGGCGAGGCGTAAAAAGATGAATGAGGCTGTTTTTTTTTTTATACGTAGGACTTTTGGAGGCAGTTGCCCGCCTGCTTAATAAGAATTCCAAAGGGATCGCTCCCCTCCCCTTTTACCAAATCAGGTGGATTAGAATCTCGGATGAATGACCTTTAATCCCATGTTTTGCAATTAAATTACAGTATGTTCCTGAATTTCTCAGACATCAATCATCCGCTTCGATATGAAGCACAATGTTGATGTACTTAAAAATTGCTTAGCACATGCTGGGGCTCTTATGAGACTTTTACATGCACGATGGATCCATGATGCTTTTTTTTGTTGTTGTTCTCATAGCTCATATCTTCATATAGATTGATGAGGGCATTCTAAAGCACTGACCTGTATCTGTATCACAATACTGACAATATTACTGTATTTTAAGAGGATATGATCTGTTCACATCATTACATTGTTAGTAGATTGAGGAACCACAACTGTTTCTGACATTAGAGAGTCTGTCATTATTCATTTACGCTTGAATGTCATTTTTGATTTCCTGGCACTCAAACGAGCTGCGATGTCCAGCTGAATAAGTGTTTTTTTTTAATGCAAGGCAAACTTGAAGGCCCTCAGCAGAGCATCAATGGGGGCCTGTGATGATCAATAGGGATTGCATGATGTTTTAGTATTGATTATGGAAACGTGAGCCGATGAATAGAGGAGGGTTGGATTCTCTTAAGGTTAGACTGGAGCCACCCACTTAACGAGCCCAGTGCCTTCCAGTATGTTCCAGCAGTGGCACGAAGCAGAAAAAAAAACCAGATATGAAGCGAGCACAGTCTATTGGTCATGCCTTCTGGTGTCTGAACTCTTTGTCTGGTGCGTCTCTGCAGATTTGCGCGTTTTACAGAGTTTGGTTTTGTGAGACACACTGCGAGTTACATCTGTTCCGATTGGCCATTGGTCATCCATGGCTTTGTCAGCGTTCCCTTTCGGATGATACGGTGTGCCGTTGCTTTATAAAATGGGATACAGTAACACGGAGACCCTCATCAACTGTGAAATGGTATCTGCATTCCCCGCATTCTTCTGAGGCTTGATCAACAGCGAGACACAGGCGTTTTAAAAGCGCCGGACACCGAAGACAGGCGAGGATTTTCCGCCGCTTTAGAAGCTGATGGGTGTCCAGTTTGAGTTATGGCTCGAAACATTTCTCACACTTGTGCTGGACCTCTCACAAGATGGTCGGGGTAAAAGAAAAAAAAAAAAGGAAGAAAACCTTATGTGACTCCTCTGATTTATTTCTGTTGATCTGCACTCGTTCCTCTTTTAGCTTTTTTTTTCCTTGAAAAAAGGCAAATGTTGTATTTTTCAGTTGCGTTTGTTTTTGTCATCAACGTATAAAGAAATAAATGAATACTGAAATCAGTAGCTTCACATTCACCCTCTGAAGGGTTCTTCCAGGGTTCTTTAGTAAAGACGGTGGTTATTGAGGACCATGGTGACTCTAAGACCCTTTTGAATGCTTAAATGGTTCCTTATCAAGTCAAATGGTTCTTCTCCATGATGACCTCTTAGGATGGCCCTTAAAGAAAATGAAAAAAGGCTATTTAGAGCCCCACTGCTTTTGAGTTAAAAAGCCCATTTTGAATTTTAAATAGAGCCTGTTGTGTTAAGCATGTAAATGTACTGTTTGCTTCTTTATTTATACGATTAAATCTACTTTATCTGTAAGAGTATTTGATCTTGGTACACAGTGTAAGCCCAAACACTGTCATACAGTTACATATGAAAAGATGCTTAAAAAGATGCTTAGAGGCATAAAATATAGTAATGAATATGAAATATGAAAATAAACAGCAAACCCTCTTTAATGAACGGTATTACCCGTGTCAGATTACACAAGCTTGCCTTTTTAGGGAGAATGTCTCAGAAAATTTCAATATTTACGAGGTGAATAGTGCTCTTCTTATGAAAAAAGGGTCTGCACTGAACATTTGTTTGCATTTGTTCTAAATCTGAAGCCCTTCCCTATCGAGTCTATGTGTTTGGTTTTTTGTTTTTATGCTTATACAGGTGCTTACTAGTACAAGAATATGTTTTTTTCTGGTTCTAATATATAAACATTTTTTTCTGTTCTATCACATGAAGAAGGTTTTTTTTTTCTGTTTTTTTTTTTCTCCAAGTTTACATACATTTATTTTATGGAATCTGTGTTTTTTTTTAATGCATTCTCCAGTTATTTTCCTTTCCTGACTGGTTCTAATTAGGGTTGTTGTTGTGTTTAGGGTTGTTACCCCGTCCCAGGAGTCAGTGTGAAGCCTCACATGGTGGTCTATAGTAAATTGTGTCTGTGCGAGTGTGTGTGTGTATACGTGTAGCGGGGGTGTGCAATTGTCTGTGTGGGCATTTAAGACCCCCGCCCCTTCTCCCAGCCTCCCTCCCCTGTGCTGCTCCACCAGCCTCTCTCTCTCTCTCTCTCTCTCTCTCTCTCTCTCTGTCGCTTTAAGTCCGGCCCCCCCGGAGCCAGCCAACAGCAGCTGTTCCATATTCATCAAGCCCTTCAGTCTTAAAGAGCCCTATCCTGAGCATGGAAAGAGTCATTTCTCTCGCTCGCGCTCGCACGGCCACTCCATCTTAGCGCTCCCTCTTGCTCTCTCTCTCTCGCTCTCTCTCTCTCTCTCTCTCTCTCTCCCTCTCTCTCTGCTGCCTCTACCTCACTCGCTCCTTTTTGCCCCCCCCACTTTACCTCCAGCCCCCCCCCCCCCCAGCTCTCATACACATCCATACACACACATACTTCCTAACTTATACACACTCACACACACTCACCCACATTCGTACCTGCGCAGGCTGGGGGGTGCTGTGCAGGAGGGTGCTTTTTTTTTTTTACCTTTTCCTTTGAAGGTGTTCGTCCTCCTCTTGTGTTTTTTTTTTTGTGGGTGGGGGGGAGAAGTAAGGGGTAACTCATTTCCTCTTTTCCTCCTTCTCTGCTTCCTGGAATGCTAAAACTGGACTGATGGACATTTCCGAACTTTGCATCCCTGATCCTCTCAGCTATCATAACCAGTAGGTGCATCTTCCTCTTTCTTCTGTCATTCCTGCTCTGTTTTAACCTCTCTCTCAATCTCTCTCTCTCTCTCTCTCTCTCTCTCTCTCAATCTCTCTCTCTATTTTTTCCTCTGAAAATAGCATGTTGTTTTTTCTGCTTTTGCTCTTTTTCTTTCTTTTTTTAATATTGAAAGTGTCTGGTTGGGCTTTGTACTTTTGCCGCTGGTGCTGGAAGCCCTATACACACGCACACACACACACACACATACACACACACGCACACACACACACACACATACACACACACACACACACACACACACACATACACACACACTCTCGCTCTCTCTCTTTCTTTTTCTGTTTTGAGTGAAACGAGGCTGGAAACGGATTGTTAAGTGTAGGGCAGGTGCTCTGTGCTTGTTTGGTGCGGGACAGAAGGGAAAAAGCCTCTTGTTAACTGTGTGTGGCAACTCTTTGCCCATTGCATTGAGTGCATGGCCAATCAATTAGGTGCTCCTTAAGTGCAATTTCCCATTTGTATGTGAAGTGTGTGCATGTGCATTTAAAAAAAAAAAAAAAAAAGAAGGAAAGAAAGAAAGGGAAAAAAAAACAAACCTTAAGGTACTTGTTCAGGCGGGACAAAAGCGGTGAATAAAGGGGAAGTCGCGCTCAGATCGGTGCCCGCTCCTAAATGCAGGGGACTAAATGGAAAGAGACAAGATTAAAGAGATCTCATGGGGATTTGACAGGCCGAATTACATGGTGGGAATATTTGTTATAGGGAAGAGGGGTCTGGGAGAGAAAGGCTCGCTTCAACGCTCTCCCTCACCCCTGCTCTGTCCTGCTGCGGCCACTGCTAAGCAGCCTGTGAACAGGACCACCGGGCGCCTCTTTAACTCCACAGCTCACCCCGGCTTTACGTTTACAGGCATTTCACTTTATTCATCCTCCACAATTTCAGTTCGGCTCTCTTTTCCTTTTTCGCCTCAGCTTTGCTTAATTAAAACTCAATATCCATAACCTTTCTGTATAAAAACATGGGGCCTGCATAAGTAGTCATTAGTCTTTTCGTCGCTCTCTCCTCGTGCCATATTTCTGAGATATTTCTGGGAATTTATAGGCGTCAGAAGTTTTTTTTTTTTTCCTTCTCTTTTTCCTCCCCTGTAATCTCTGCATGTACCGTGATGTACTGATATATATCATGTTGAGGGAGGCGTCATAAAACATATTCAAAAAGCTCTTAATTTACAACGGTAACACTTTTCGCGCTAAAAATCCAATCAGCCAAATGTGTGCGTTGTTGTGGCTGGATTATCATAAAAAGATCTCCGGCGTGGCGGGCTGAAAGATTGATATGCTTGAGAAGAATAATGTGAAGTAGCTCAGCTGTATGGATTTTTTTTTTTTTTTTTTTTGGCGTGTAGGATTACGCGGGCCTATAGACAGAATGCAATGGGCTGAAATGACATCAGTTCCTGCAGCGGTCCGGGGAGAGTGTGTGTGTATGTGTGTGTGAGTGTGTGTGTCTGTGGGTTTTTGGGGAAGTGTGTCTGGCCCGCCGCTGACCACGCTGTGCTCTGCAGAGCTCGTTAACTCCTTAGCCATGCATATTTTAATCTGCTTTGTAGTTAACACTAAACAGGATTACAGCGCTTCAGTACGGCTCAGCTTTTCTAGGTACTCTGCTGCACAGCCAGAGCCCAAACTGACACATTTAGACACTTTTTTTAAAAATAAAGACTCCTAAAGTTGGAACTTCGGTAGTTTAACACGCTTAAAAATGGGTCGACACGCGCCCCTTCTGTGTTCTGTAGTCTTTTTAGAATAAACACATAATTGCATCACATACTTTACATATATTACCGAAGTCTAATAAACTCATATTTTAAATTAGATAAATGCATTTAAATGTTAGGAATTTATACACTTTGCATTCATCTTTTTATGTGTATTGCATATATTATATTTGATTCAATTTGTTATCATTGATATTATTGTTATTATTATTGTTATTATTGTTAGTATTATTATTGTTGTGATTATTATTATTATATCATTACATTTTAGTGATAAATGGGTGGATTTTAAATAAAACCCTGCACATCCCATTTGTGATTTATTTCATACTATTATACCTTCTCATACTGTCAATTTGATTTTGTTAAAAAAATACTATTTGAGTGAATTTGCACATTTTTAATTGTATTCATATAATTAATAAAATCTTGTATTGTTTCCAGTCTGGTGAATAACATTTAATTGTATATTTATTTTTGTCCCATAAAAGTAGTTGCTGGAATATCCTTTCAATGCAGTATGCATATCCTTATTGAGAAACACACAATAGCGTGAGTGACTGTGTGTGTGTGTGTGTGTGTGTGTGTATGTGCGCATAGAGACAGTTTCTCCACTAATAATACAAGAAAACTATGCCTAAATAGTGAACTGAAAAATTGTGAGCGTCATATTGTGATTAAATCTCTGTTCTGGAGCCAGTAGTGTTTAAATGGTGCGGAGTGTTTAGGCTCACAAAGACATTAAAGCATGCAAAAGTAACATGCCCAGTAATATTATAATTATAGAGCAACACTTTTACATCACTTAACATCCTTTACCACTCTGATATTATTGTATTATCAACAGACTGTGAGAGATTTGTGTTTGGTGTGTGTGTGTGTGTGTGTGTGTGTGTGTGTGTGTTCTAACTGTGTGTATGAGACTATGAGCACTGTGTATGTTTCACATATTGAAATTTTACCAACAGTTTTAGATTTAAATATTCTGATCTATTATTTTTTTTACTTCCCACAATTTAAATACTCAGGTGCGATAATTTGCCCTTAGTAATTAAATGCTGTTTTAAATATTTGTATTTAAATATGTTTATTCTGTAGAAATATTTTTATTTCTATTTTGCGTCCCTGACGGAACTAGGAGGAGTACAGTTTGGGTGTATATTTTAAATTTGCAGGTTAGTGTTTAAAATGCTGGTCCTTTTCATGAGTTTTTATTTGTTGTTTTGGTGGCGTTGCGGGGTCTGCAGGGTGAGGATCAGAGCGAGACAGGCTGCTGGACTGTACTGGCCAGTCCATTAGTCTGGTATTGGTGAATTCAGTGTGTATATGCATGCTGCCATATGGATTGACCTCAACATGCACCACTAGCCTGAGCTCACACTGACACCCGCACTGTAAGCCCGCCAGTGTCAGATGAAGAGAAGTCAGCGCTGTGCATGTTGGACGGGTCCACAGAGGCGACACCGATGAGTTAATAAAGCGGAAGGAGCGAGGCTGACTCTCTAGTAGAGCGTGAGGCATGCGTTTCCGACTATTCCTTTTGTCTTTTCGTTTTTCTTTTTTTAAAATAGCGTCTTCTCTGTTAAATTTGGTTGCCAGGATGCCTACAGCAGCTGGAGGGGGGGGGTGTTCAGTTTATTGCGCCTCTCGACTTGTCGGGGTGCCTCCTCGCCATATAGAAACGTGGCAATATAGTGCCTCGTCACTTTGAGTTTTTCTGAGCTTGTTGGCGCCTTCGCAATGAGCGAGAATGAAAAGAGACAAGACTTTTCTATCTTTTCCTCACTTACCGACAAGCCTAGACCCCCCCCTTTAACACACACACACACACACACACACACCCCATTTTTCTCACTCACACCAGTCCCCCTCCTCTTTTTTCCTCTTTAGCAGACTGACGGTGGGATTATGTATTTCTGTGGTGGACCTCCATACGCACTCAATGATGAATTACATTTAAATTTGTTTGACTTCATTCCCTAGTTGGCGCATTGAGCGCTTAAAATGCACATCTCTTCTGCCGCTTTCCCCTCTTTTCCCTCCCCCCCTCCCACCCCTTCCTCCTTTTTATTATATTAGCTTTAGAGAAAACAAGGCGAGGGAATTGCATTAGTGTATCTTAAGTTAAAAGCTCCTTGCTCTTTGACCAAGTGTTTCAGTGCTATTGGGTTAATCAGATTTTTGCTGTCTGCGTGGAGATGCTATCGTGGGTAACCAAAGCAGCCCCCACTCCGACACTATCCAGATGGGATCGGCTTACGGTAATTTGGTTTCGGAATACATTACCCACAGAGGCCTGCCTGTGGCTATGCTCCACCAACCTTTTCCCCTAAACCGAGAGGCTTCGGCCCCTTCCGTCCACTCGAGCCCGGCCGGTGACCGCGGCCGGCCCGGTGACCCCCGGCCAGACCGATCACATGCCTAATCATGTCTAATCAAATGATAACTCTCACCTTGTATACATTTTTCCAGTGCCCTCAGAGGAGCGGTGCAATGACGGCCCGCCTTGATGCCTTTTTTCTCTTCAGACACACAAACAAAACAAAAGCTGTTTTTTTTATTCCATTTATGTCACCCCATTTCTAAATGCGTCTCCTTGTACCAACAGGGCCTCCTTGTCCCATTCATTAGGCCGATTACTCAGTCCACTGGCCACTCTGGAGCCCTCTCACTTCTGGTAAGCCCTGCACAGCACTCTCATTCCTTGCACTGTAAATGAATTCACTTAGTGGCCGTGCACCCGCGCGGCCCACATGGGAGCTGGGCCTTCCCCGGGGTGATTCGGGACGCGCTCCCTATTGACCGTCCCGCTGCTGCTTTTGTTTTTTTTGTGATGCGTGTTTGTGTTGATAGGCAGCATGCACATGTTTTGCCGAGATGCCGTTTATCTCAGTCAAAATACACATAAATTCTGATCAGGACACCATTTCTTCCGTAGCTGCTCGTTTGGAAGGAGAGGCAGCTCAGTGCAGTGGGTGTTTGTTTTGTGTTTGCATTGTGTGCCACATCATGTGGCAGTTTCCTTTCTCTTTTATTTGTGTAATTATGAAAATGGTTGTAGCCCACTGATCTATATATCATGGATGTAATTCATTTTTATCAGTCGGCTCTCGTAATTCCACTTCTAACTTATCTGGATTACGTCAGCAGGGTCGTACATGCCCTATTTAGAGATTTTCCCTACAACTTTGACAGCGTGGGGACAGAATGCGTTCTGAAAAGTAGGGTGGCGACATGTAAACGACACCTTTTACGCTTTTAATAGGTAATAAAAGTTGGGGGTTTTTGTTGTCACGATGTCTTAATGTTTTGGTTTGTATCTTAATCTTATCTGTGGCCATTAGTTGTCTCCCTGTGAGAACTGTAAGGTTCTCAGTGCCGTGCGTTGCTCGGTTCTAGAGGGCGCTGGTCGAGGCTGGCTCCTGCTGGAGGTGTTGTTCGTGTCCCAGTGGAGTGCTGCAGTCTCACTCCTCATTCAGCACTCTCACACCCTGCGGCAGCGGCCGGAGCAGCCTACGTCACCGCACCCGTCCCGCCTCACTCTCACGGAGGGAGATTTGGCACCCTGGCTGCACCGTGACAGTGTGTTTAAAAATAAAGCGGGGTCCATTAGCGCGCTGGGGATAATGCCTGACCGAGACGGGGCCGGGGCCTCACATCCTGCCTCCGCCCCGCAGCCACCGCTATCACTGACACCGAGCGTCAGCACATCTTCCTGTTGCTCCAACACCGCGAGGGCACTCAGGATTCACACACACACACACATACACACACACACACACACACACACACACGAGAGGCTTGCTTAGAGGTGACTCTAGTGGAGCTGTTTCTTCTTCCACATGCACTTTTCAGGATACTTCACTTTTACTCTTTAATGTCTGTTTATGTCCATATTTGCAACGTAATGTCAATAATGTCAGTTTAGTTCCCCTGGTTTTAATTCAGGATGACACATGGCAGAAAGCAAAAACCTCTCTGAGTCTGAGACGTGGTCCAGTATAAAGTTGCCCCTCTATAGAGCGTGACAGACGTCAGTGTGCGTGAGTGCTGTACATGCACTTTAATGGAAATATGAGTTTCGCAGTGCTGTCTACACCGCTCCATCTCTGTTTGTGTCCGTGACACTGTCAGACGCGCAGACACCTGGGAAACGATCCACGCCCTGTTTTCTGATTCGCTCTCTAATTAAATGTTTATGGAGGGAAAAATGCTAAGTCCACTCATTTACACTTTGGGGGGGGCGGGGTGCAACGCGACGTGCGTTGGGTGGCTATGCGAGCGTTTATCAGAGAATGTTATTGGTATTGAACGGCCAGTCGTTTGAAGGTTATGTTTCTGAGCAGTAATTGAAATGCAAAATAACATTAGGATCGATGGTTAGCTCTGTTTATTTATGAAATCAATATCGAAACGGTCCGTCACAATACTGCCTCTGATTCCTCCTGACAGCCCAACGGAGTGCCTGCTGCAGCGGCTCTGCCTGTAGCGCCCACACCACACCACACACACACACACACACACACACACACACTCACACAGCAGACAGTAGCATTGAAGCTCAGAGGAAAGTTCAGCAGTGTGTCGTGGGGACTGGCAGGAGTGCACAGTGAACTGGACATCACTTCATGAATGGGCCTTAATTGGGAAGCAACTCTTTTTAAAGACAAATTTACACTGAAACTTTTGCTCCTGTAAAGTGTCACTACATGTAAATGGCACTGAATGTGAAAGACCATTCCTCGAGTGGATTGCTGATACATTAATGTCCCACCATGCCCAATTATACTAGTGTCAGTTAAGTAATATTGAATAGATCATTCAAAAAGTATCGTTTTGTTATTATTTTCTTACAAATAAAAAGTCTCGGCAGTGAATTCCGCATTTTTTCAAAGATCCTTCAAGCAGCCCAGGGTCTTGGAGGAGATTTCACCCTGCCTGTGTTAGGTATCCTTCAGACCTCTCCCTCCTCTGACTCCTCCGAAGGTTATCACGTCCATTTCATTTCTTTGTTTTAATTCAATGTCAGTGTGTTATCTCCGCCACGTAAATCAAAGTCTATTATACGGCTGCTTTTGTTCCTCCCGCTCTCCGGTGCTGACCTGTGAATGACGAGCAGCATGTTCACAGAAAAGCAGAGTGCATTATAATGTAAATCTTCGTCCGCCAAGCGAGCGCCGCTGCTCCGGTATCTGAGGCGCAGCCGGGGGACGAGCCGCGCTGGGCGCAGCACACCAACTTTTTGGCAAACGCTGCTGGGTGAAAGTGGCAGCCAGGCCGAGGGACAGCTTGGGCGGGGAAGGAGCGGGTTACACGCTCCTGCTGAAGCCGCCGTGCGTCCTGAGTTTGAATTTGAATGTGCAGACACTGCACGCAGTCCTATAGTTTGAGAATTAGACTTGGAACGGTAGTGTCTTGATGGTAATAGCAGTTTACAGGAGACTGTATTGCACTGACAGGTTGTATTTGTTGTCCTATATGAGGGAGATCAGTTAATTTGTTACTGTTAATGCTAAAAAGGTAGAGTTGTTTGTTTAAGGCTGTTTAGATGGTGGATTTCAGCAGGACAGGGTTACTCCAAACACTGATACAGAGAAATGCAGTAAAAAAAAAACCCCATTCTGACAGTCTTTCAAAAATGATACCAAAATGTAACACAAGTTAACTGAAATGTTTGTCATTTTCTGTTGCTTTCAGTGAATAAAAACTTTTAAAATGCACTAAAACTAAATAAACACTTCAGTCGATACGAGCTGTCGGGTTTCTGTGACATTCCTTTAGCACTTTAGACAATTATTATTAATGCCAACTTAAATATCATCTGATATCTGGAACATATTGTGTAGAAATCTATGGAAAATATGCTCAATCTGATACTGAAATTCATTAATACAGTGCTAGTTTACGCTGTAACCACTAGGTGATACACCGTCAGGACCGTATGCTGGCTGTCTCAAGGCGATTGACCGATTCTGAAAAAAAATGACCTCATTTATTGGTAGCTCAGGCTATCTGGTTGAGTTTGTAACACTTGTACCAAAAGTTCACTTCAGCACAGAAGAGTATAAGAGTATAAGATGTGTTTATGTTTAAAATGTTGGACTTTATGAGATGTTAAGGATTAGACAAATTATGAATTTAAACCATTTATAGTGAATAAATACAAATCTGGAAGCCATGATTACATAAATAAAACCAGGGAAACTGATCAGCCAATCAGAGGAGGTTTCAGTGAAAGAAGCCACTCCTTTAGATGAGCTAATGCTAAATATAAACTTCAATGTAATGTAAAGTAAAACAAGCTTTAATGAAACAAAGCAGAAGAATGGCATGTGCACTGGTACCCTAATATATTTATCACTTTTTTAATAATATTATTTTCGTCATTTTTAGTTTTATTGTATCATTTTAGACGTGAAGTGTGAGCACTGTACAGTCTTCTTAAATCTGATTATCATTGTTCATGGTTTGTCTGCAACCAAGTAAAGAAAAGTTTTCTGACTACTATAGTTAATATAATTAACTAATATAATTTTTCTATAGCCTTATTTATCAGACATGAATAATATTTTATA
>JBBIGA010000001.1:28723647-28733844 GCA_037576975.1 Alestes dentex | reverse complement strand
GAGAGGGAGACAGAGAGAGAGAGAGATTGGGAAGAGAGAGGGAGACAGAGAGAGAGAGAGAGAGATTGAGAGAGAGAGAGAGAGAGAGAGATTGAGAGAGAGAGAGAGAGAGAGATTGAGAGAGAGAGATTGAAAGAGAGGGATTGAGGCAGCCCAGGGACAGAAAGGGACTATATGTTTCAGTTCCTTCTTGCGGCGGATTCTCTTTCTTCCCCATCTCCACTCTTCGCTTTCTTTGCGTTTCGTGTCTGAGAGAGAATAATAGCTCCTGATGACGGGGAAACCTGCCGGTGACATGTAAGCTCCTGTATGTCAATATTTGCCATTAGTTAGCAGTATGCTAATTAAAGCAAAACGCTTGGGGTGTGGGCCTGCCACTCAAAGTGTAACCCCGGCAGCTCCATTTGCATAAAGCCAGGCAAAGCTCAATTTCATTAACGTGAGCGAATGCGTCTGACCCCTCACCCCTGTCGCCTGCACCTATATATATACATACACACATTGGCTACATATATCATTTTTTTTCTCCCTGGACTAAATTGAGGCACAGGAAGAAACATGCCTATAGAGTGTTAGTGAAGAGCGTCTCTCTTGTAGTGCCTACACAGATCAGTAGAGCTGCTGAAGTGCTCTCATTGTGTAAGAGAGGGAGAGAGAGAGAGAGCAAAGAAACCTAATCCAGTGTTAAACATGTATCTTGTGCTATTCCTTTCATTTTTTATGATATTGCCTCACTATTACAGCAAAACAACTGCCTTTAAAATAGCCTTAATGTGTCCCAGAGACCCCTTTCTGAGTATGTTTAGAGTCCGGGACGGCGGGTGTAGGTTTATTAACAGATAATACGGGGCTCTCCTCTCTGCTGCAGAGTTGCAGAGTGCACCATGTAGGCCGACCTGCCAGCACTTTACTACTTATGGATCATTATGTTTGGTATGGATCATCATGTGCCTGTTTTGCATCTCACCAACATGTTCTCCTCCTTTTATTCCTGTCAACACAAGAACGCTAGCACTTTTTGTATCAATGCATTTTCCCAATCGTGGTCCTGAAGCCCCTCTGCAGTGCTTTACTACTGTAACATGCATGGCTCAGCTCAGTAAAGACTCATTAATTAAGATCAAAAATGTCACCAATCTCTTTTTCTTTCTTATTCTTTCTTGGCTTTTTCCTCCTCTCAGAGCTTCCATGATGCAGATGCTCCATATTCTGACAGGATAAATTATTTTTAACACCATTTTTATCATATTGCTGCCATGCAGTCGTTTGTCCCAGAATCAGATCTTGATGATTGGGTCATCAGATGTTAATTACTTGTGAGTAGCAGTGATGCCAGTGAGTCTATTACAAAGCGAAATGTTTGGACACGCTTGCACAGACACAGCGAGAAGATCCTCCGTATATAGATGCCAGGTTTAAAGCAGTGTGGTATCTGTGTAGTAGGAAAATTGTGATTAAATATTCAAACGGCGCATTTCTATTTATACTTGAGCAACAAAATCTGACTCTCTGTGACTCCTGGATAATGAGTTTCAGACATTAAAATGTGTACTTATGAGTTTCACACAATGTAAAAGGCAGCTTCTGCATTCAAATGATCAAAGCAAATCTATATAAGTATCATAGAAGAAATAAAATGATATAAAACATTTATTAATTATTGATGTCTTTTTTCCTTAGAGGGACTGTTCTAATGTCACTAATGATGTATTGTAGTCAGCAGTCAGCACATTATCATTTGAATAATGCTAATTGGTGTCTACTGCCTTTCATTAATTGTTAGCGACATTAGCATTATTGGCTGTATTGCATATTGAATGGAGCCCAGTCTCACTGACTCCCTTTCCCTCTCGCTCTCTTTCCTCTTCTCCCTCTCAGGCTGTTGAACAGGATGGCCGCTGAGGAGCGGCACCTGCCGTCCAGCTGTGGCTCGTACATAAAGACGGAACCGTCCAGTCCGTCCTCACTGGTGGACACGGCCAGCCACCCGAGTCCCGGAGCCCACTCGGACGCCAGTGGCGGCTACGCCAGTGCCATCAACAGCCACTCCAACGGCCTGGACTCTCCGCCCATGTTCACGCCGGCCGGGCCCCTGGGGGCCGCGGGCAGCGCCTGCCGCAAGCGCTATGAGGACTGCTCCAGCACGCTGCTGGAGGATTCGGGCCCCATCAAGTGCGAATACATGCTCAACTCCATCCCTAAACGCCTGTGCCTGGTGTGCGGAGACATCGCCTCGGGCTACCACTATGGCGTGGCCTCCTGCGAGGCCTGCAAGGCCTTCTTCAAGAGGACGATACAAGGTACATACTTCAGCACCTCCTTCACTGTTGGAACGTTCCGAGTAGGGATGGGCAATACGACAATGTTACTCTGATAGTGATTAAGTGATGAAGTGCATGTCATGGGCACCATCAGTACCAGCAGTTCCACACAGCCAGCGTTTTCACTGTTTATCTGATGTCGCTCTGAATGCATGCAGGAGATCAAAGGACAATGTTCAAGTCATTATTTTTCATTTAATTGATTTTACAATTTGTAAAGTCTTAGATTTTGACACTTTGTTAATCTTTTGAGTTTTTTAATGTGGTTGGCTTTCATTTCGATAAAGGCTGTCTTTACTCCAAAATGTACCGCAGCGCTACAAAAGCAGGCGCAACGTGCCGAGAGTACGTAAAGGAGTTCTACCCAAATTTGTGCTGACCAATTGGTGGCTGTCCAGCTCCTGTCCAGCTCCAGTCCACAGTGGACTCAAGCTGGGCAGCGTGCCGTTAGGCGCCAGTGGTGACATCATCACTGGGATCAATTCATTTGATTGCCTAAAAGGCGTATATTGTTACACTGACACATGATCAGATGACCACACTGACCAGACAGGAATAGAACGACAGGATGGACAGCTTTTGCTGCTTTCTGCCCTACATTGCATCAGATCAAATGCACTGAATTCCAGCAATGCCACCAGCGTCTGCTTGAGCCCGAATGCATTTCAGGCTTACAAATGTTCATCCATTTAATGAATGGCCTCTGCTAATTTAAGTGGAGGATCATTGCCTGCTTCTTCTGATGTTTCGTGAAGTCGAGCTGCACTGTTTATCTGTGTGCAGTGCATTCGTCTGATTTTTTTGTGCCCGCTGTGCTTGCTGGCTGGTACAGACAGTGCAGGCACAACAGGGTCACATTGGATTGGCTCAGGCAGAACAGTCAGTGTGTGATGACCCAGATATTAATCAGATGGAGTCACGCAGGTGTGTGTATATGTGTGTCTCTGTGTGAGAGAGAGTAACAGAGAAAGAGAGTGAAGGGAAAAAAAAAGAGAAAGGAAGGCTGACCACCGGCAATTATGACCCGATCCCATTGCTCGGGCGTCGTAAACTTTTAACAACATGCTAACGCTAATGCATATCTCAAGGACTGGCCGCCCTTATCGCGCAAGCAGATGGGAGCCGTGCTTCAACGGAGCGGACGCCACCGTGGGATGCTCCTAGTGTCGGTGCACGTTCACAGTAATGCCACAAAAAGTTATTTTGCGCAGTTGCACAGTCTCGCATTACTCAGGTGTTTGAATACTGCTCTGCTGGGGCTGTTGACGTTGGCCCAGCGGTCCTATCGGCTTTAAACAGGCTATGTACCTTTTTGCAGACAAACAATTCCCTTTGTCCAAACGCCGCTATTTACACTCACTTCCGCCAGCAATCTCCTCTGTTGACAAAAGACGAGCATTTTCCCTCAAGTCACATATTTAGACGCAGGCTTTTGACCCCGGAGGGAGGGGCGCAAAAGCCATCACAATGGAGAGATGGAAGGAAAAAAGAAGCAAAAGAATGATCTTAAGTGGAGCGGTGGCCTAAACAATTAAGACGAGGAGAGTTACATGAAAGGAGGGAGGGCAAAAAAAAACCTCTCTTTTTATTCTGTGCGTTGTCAGGTTGAAATTTCCTTCTATCTCTCCCTCTCTTTTCCTCTTTTCTTCCTCTTGGAGGGCTGCCTGTAATGGACCTAATCTTGTGCCGTTTGTCCGAGCCACAGGAGTTTTGTCAATAACAATCAGCGTTCAGAAGGAGTAATTAAGGCCGAGGCTTTTCATTAGGCCAAGGGGAGGGGGCCGTCTCCGGGGACGACCGCCGCAATTAGAAACGCAGGCACGCGTCGCTGGGTAATTTCGGCGAAGGGAAGGAAGAAGGGATGAAAAAAACGAGGAAAGAAAAAAAACAGCGGACTTTCTTTAGATTGGAGAGGGACTCGTCTGCTCTTCTGAAAGAGCGGGAGAGGGCGGGCTAATGGCATAATAAGCAGAAGCGGGTGAGGATTTTTTGGGGGGGAAAAAGAAAAGGGGAGAAAAAAGAGGCGGACAGGATGAGTGGGGAAGAGAATGGGCAGACAAAGAGCTCTTGAAGGAAAAACAGGATAAGTGATGTGAATTAGACGTGATTAATTAAGTAAATAACGAGGCCGACGAGGGTTGCGAGTGTGAGCCAGCGTCCCTTTAATGAGGACAAAGCAGGAGTGGTGGCGTTTAATTTGCCTCGTCATTTTAATCAGTTCCATTCAGCCTTAACGCCGCCGCAAAATGGCTTTTTTTTACTGCCAAACATGTAATACCTTCTCCCCATTCACGCGTCTTATTGAAAAATGAGTTGTCACAGCTGCACGCGCTGCTTTTGCCTCTTTATCACCCAGACAACATTGTTAAAAGAGAGTGATCTAAAGCCTCCGGATGAACAGTGGGCCAACCGCCGGCATTTAAACGCTCAAGAAGGCATCCTGGAGAAAAAAAAACATTCAGTACATACTCCTGCGCTTTCCTTTTTTCCCTCCCAAACATCACTGGGGTTTTCGTCTATTGAGAGGCATTGATGCATGTTGTATATCTAAACCAACACTAAACTTTTTATTGTTCCATATTTCATAAGCTTTATCTCTTTCCACACCTCGCGCAACCGAGCCATGACTTTCTGTCACGGTGCTCGCGTATCAAAACAGCTTGGCTCCACCGTGAGCAGGCGGAGCCGGAAAAGGTCAAAGGAAGTGTCGTCTGGTAATAAGAGTTGCCGTATTTCTATCTAATTATTGATATTTTGTTTGTCTTCGAGAGTGCTGTCAGACTGAGAGAACACTGGCCTGTTGTGAGCGGAGAACAGGAATTTCTCTTTATTCTTTATTCCCCTCATTCCCTTCCCCTGTCCTAGCTTCATTTAGCTTTCTTTTTCGGTTCAGTTCCCCTCTACCCTCCGCCTCCCTACAGACAAAGACCCCACTGGCCTTACCTTTTCAACACAGAGGTGGACGGCAAATCCGTCTCCTGTCGCCCATTCATCCACTGTAAAACCCCTCTGAACTTGCGCATGGAGATAGTTACATCAGTCAAAGCTAGGCCCCAAATTAACGTCAGGTCTGATCACCATCCATCGCGGACCACCGTCTTCATCCCCCGTTGCCCCCAAACACCTCGCGTGCACCACCAATCAAAGCCCATACGTCTCCCACAGAGCCATATTTTTCTGTCATTTAGAACACAAGTGTGGAATTGTATGAAACCTAAACCATATCGACTGGCCTTGTGCAGTAATAGAGCCTGACAGTAAGCCTGTAAAAGTCAGTTTAGATTTTGATGAGAAATACCTGCCATTTTACTGTAATTTACTTACCCTGCCCCAAACCATGCCCTGGCACAGGTCCTGAAAAGCCATAAAAGAAATTGAGACAGATAAATATTGAGAAGATAAAACTCTTTGCTTTATATGTGTTTCCCCCCCCCCGATTCATTTTTTTTAGGTTTAATAAAGTAACCTTTGATGTTGAACCAGATTAACTGAAAGTGCTCGAGTTCTGCACGGTGGCCTGTATTAACTTTATTAACTGGTCAAACCACTGGATACTAAAGCCGGCTCCTTTCATCCGCCTCCATATCTGTGGATTAGTCTTCCAGTCCCGTTCTTTTAGAAATAGAAGTTGTAGTTTTTTGACAATACTGCCTGAAAATAAAGGTGCTACAAAGGGTTCTTTGCACGATGCCAGAGAAGAACCACTTCTGGTTCCATAAAGATGCCTTTCAGTGACTCATTTTTGTAAATGAGTGGCATGAGTGAAGTAAAGAACCCTTTCAATAAACTCCACACAATGGAAAGATACTAGGAAGAACCCTTAAACTGGTCGAGAACCTTTACATGTCTCATTTACTCCTCGGTGAGCTATACGGTTCCTCTGTGGCATCACTCAAAGAACCCTTTCTGGGATCAGCTTTATTCGCCTCATGTCTGTTTCTCAGCGTTGCGAGTGTGTGTTAATACCCAGCTCCCTCGTTTACTTGCAGTCCTGTGCGTCTGCATGGCTGCAGTTGTTGAGCCCACAGGTGTAACGAGTGCACATGTACGCCCCACCCCCCCACACAGGCGGTCCATGGACGTGAGTGTCCGGTGGGACCTACAGGTTCTGCTCCTTTGCTGACAGAGTGTGCCAGTCATGCAGCCAGTCTAGCATCAACCGACAGTGCAGCCCCACAGCCGTTCTGTAATAAACATCAGGATGCAATAACATCCTTGTATGAATCCATCCATTTACTAGAACACATTACAATATGGATTTGTTCTGCGAGTTTTAGTCCAGTAATTGATATTTATTTGCTAAGTTCAGTGTTGATATTTATTTGCTAAGTTCAATGAAAAATTTTAAATATGCCATACCATTCGCACAGGCCATATTTTATAGAATAGAATAGAATAGTCTTTATTGTCACTGTTGCAGGAACAATGAAAACAGTTTGGTAGCTCTTCATGGCAGCATAATAATTTACGGGGTGCGTAAACTTTTGCACTATAGATTTGATCTCTTTATCCTAGGTAAGCCAGTTTTAAAGTCACTCAGGAGAAATGAAAAAAAAAAAGGAATGACGGAATAACTGGATATAAAGGAATAACTGGATGGTTGGATGCATGGATGAATGAATGAATGGAACAAACAAAGAAACGACTAAACAAATAAATAAATAAATGCTTTGCTAGACGTGTTGAATTCTCAGCAGCTCTCCGGCTCCGCCTCTGCCCATAAGCGCTTAGGAAATATATTTGATTATAACTGTTTTGTTTTTCCTATCAACAAAGGGGAAAACAGGAAGAGGAGCAATCAGATCTCATCACATTAATTTTCACACCTTTATTTACCCCAAACCCAAAGAGATCTGTGGAATTTGCATACTGATTTGTATAACCCAGATAAAAGGCGGAATTTCTAATTATTTAATACATCTAGGGACCCACGGCTTGATCTGTGCAATAATGTTAACATAATTGCCCGAGTTGGGAATGGGAGACAGAGGGATGGAGGGATGGGGATGGAGGAGTATTGCGATGCGGCTCGTACTCTGCAAAAACAAAGAACAAAAAACAAAAAAAACAGAGCCGGGGTCAAAGACATGGAATGTAAATCAACTGAATGTATCATGTTACCTCTTACGTATTTATTTCAGAAATCCAAGTCGCATATCGAGTCCTGTCTGAGCGTAGCTTTAGCATATGATAATGCATGCGGTGCGTTTTTGTGGGGGGGGCGGGTATCTAATTACACTCGAGATATTTACTCCACTATTTTGAATGGGCACATTGTGAGTGTATTGTTGCTGCCTGCATCGGGCCGGTCCCTCAGAAAGCCCTAGGACTCACAGAGCACTTTGGACGACCACATGCAGTTCACAATAGCAACACAAGCCCATATAAATTCAGACGGAGGAGCCCTGGTATAGATATTCAAAACATGCCCGTGCATGGGAGCGAGGCCTGTCTGGTATTGTAGGTGTGCCTTCTCATCATTCCCCATTTATAGTGGACTGTCATTCTGCATTCAGTGCTCCCCCTTGCCATTACCCATACACATTCTAATTGAAATGCCTCCCTACAGTTAAATGTACCTACATGGACACAAGCAGAATGGCATCGTATATCAAGCACTCAACCTATTGTTAGTCACACCATACAGCAGAAACAGCTCTTTTATTGTGTTCCAATGAAACTCCTATTCATTGGAATCAAGCGCTGAAGTGCTTGACTTGAATAATGTATCAGTGCCCTGGACGCACTGTATGTAAATACTGAGGGGCTGTGCGGAGGGGGTTCAGGTTTGGTGGGGCATAATGTAAAGTGGCTGGCTGCTCCACAGCAGTCAGGGTGGAGGGGTCTGGAGAATGCTGAGGGCCGCCGATCTCGGGGATGCTCCCAGTTTGGGAGGCCAATTTATCTGTTTCTAAATACATACATACAACTGAAGTGATATATAGATAGACAAATAGATAGATAGATAGATAGATAGATAGATAGATAGATAGATAGATAGATAGATAGATAGATAGACAGACAGACAGATAGATAGACAGACAGACAGACAGACAGATAGATTGATAGATAGATAGACAGATAGATAGATAGATTGATAGATAGATAGATAGACAGACAGACAGACACAGACAGACAGATAGATTGATATATAGATAGATTGATTGATAGATAGATAGATAGATAGATAGACAGATAGATATATAGAGATATAGATAGATAGAGAAGATAGATAGATAGATGGATATATAGATAGATAGATACAAAGATAGATAGATACATAGATAGATAGAGAGATCGAGGGATAAACAGATGAGAAAACTTTATTGATCCCAGCGGAAATTGCTTAAGTTATGACCGCACAGACACAAGAACAATATAAAATACAAAATAAAGAATACAAGTCTGATAAAAACTCTACAAAATACACTATGCTATACACAAAATATGACAGATAATTAACTTACAGTGATTTACTAGTAACACAAAAGTGGTTTGGAGTTGTTCTCTGTGCTGAATATGTAACAGAGATCAGTAGTAGTAGCTGATAAGTGATACTGACATAAGTAGTGAAATTGCACATGGGAATACTATTGTGTGTAATGATAAGACATTGCACATGATGATAAAGATTTAACTGATGATTGGATGGATAGATAGACAGATAGAAATCACATAAATATTAGCAAGAGCTAATAATAAATTAATTAATACATACATACATACACGCAATATTTCATGGTCATGTGACCTCCAATAGAGAAAAAAGTTGGTGAAGAAGTAGACAGGAGTGCTGATCTTTTCTGTTGGCTCTTCTTCCCAGGTAACATAGAGTACAGCTGTCCGGCCACCAACGAGTGTGAGATCACAAAGCGGAGACGCAAGTCCTGTCAAGCCTGTCGCTTCATGAAGTGTCTGAAAGTGGGCATGCTGAAGGAAGGTAAGGAGCTCCTCAAACATCTCAGACTTCCAGCGGGCTGGTCCACTGTCTGCCAGACTGTTCAGGTGCCTTGTTCAGCATTAGTGCAGGCTCTTTCTATGTTCCTTATACAACATGAAACATCCCATCATAACAATTAAAATGTGACTAAGCAACCTAGCACATAGGATCTCAAAATGCACATAGGATCTAAAGAATGGAGATACTGTTTGTGCATTAACACTGTGTGCAGTGAAAGCTTCCTCCTTTCAGAGCTTTACCAGCTCTCCAGTGGAAAAAGCCCAATTTTCACCTTATGGACATCATTAACTGTCTGCTTTTAAAACAATCCGCCAGCTCTGAGAGTGGTTTGGACCCCTGCACTGTGATCCTCAAACACACCATGTGTGGCAGATGAAGGCCTGTATCTGTTGAAGACACACATCTGATGCTGGTGTCACAAACGTGGCTGGCTGGCGTACCGGTGGGCCGATGCCAGGCCGGAGCGGAGCTCGAGGGGCTGTTGGCATGGCCCGGCTGTCCACCCCCATGTCCCAGCCACGGAGCAGTAAATAATGCGGCTGTTGGGCAGAGGGACAGAAATATGCTGAATAGGTCGATCCCTGCATCTGACTAATAGAAGTGTAACAGTATTCCGACTGGAAAGGCTTCGGCGCGGTCCCCGAGCACACACTCCAGCCGCTCTCAGCTCTCCCCGGCATATTGATCTGCTAAATGTTTTCCGAACATCTCAGCTCCCTTCCTGTGGATGCTTTTTTAAAGTCACGCCAGCTGGGAATTCAGTGACAATTAAACATGCTGGCCATGGATTTTTTTCCCTTCTCTTGGATGGGTTTCTCTCTCTTGCTCTGTTTGAGCTCTCTGGAGGGTTGTGTTTGCTAGCTTTTCCTTTGGCATTTGCTTTTCTAGCAATGTGTTTGTGTGTGGGGTGTATAT
>JBBIGA010000001.1:28711841-28723547 GCA_037576975.1 Alestes dentex | reverse complement strand
TGTTTTTTAGAAATAGTGCTTACAACATTTCTTTTGAACCAAACACAATAATGAAGACACCACATATCTGTCCATTTTCCAACTACACCTATTCCTATGTACTCACATCCTGCATTTCTCAACAGTGCGAGTGAGAAGAACATTACAGAATCTGCTCTACAAAATGTGGTAACATGGGACAATCCATATATAGGCAGTGCTACATGCATGCATTTAGAACAGGTGAATAGAATATCTGTAGTGGTCTATAGTACACCCAATCCATCCATTTAGTGTCTCTAAAAGGCTCTTCCTCAAAGCAGCAGAGAGCAATCTATATGGAGCTAAGTGAGGTAACGGAATCTCTCAACTGCATGTTGAGATAGAGGGAGGGAGAGCGAGAGAGAGGGAGAATGAGGGAGTAATCGCATTACTAGCTGATGAAAAATTAATGGAAATATATTATCTGGAGGAATAAGAGACTAGAAAATAGGGAGAGATGGTCATAAATGAATCACCAGTGTCAGGGCAAATATGAAGCTTAGCTTAAACAAGAGAGTAAAAGGCCAGTCGACTACATGGCCACAGACATGTCCAGGACAGGACAAAGGGAAGATGTTGAAGCCCAGCACTGTATTACAGCACTGTATTGAGAGTAAAATTTTAAACATTTTAGTCCTTCTTAGTAGGTAAAACATTTTTTTTCTCCTTGAAACAAAAAATGATAAGATGTTATTGTTCTCACATTATTATGAGGGCTGGCACCCACAATTCCAAAAGCTCAAGGATTCCTTCATTACACTGGTATTCTGTGCTTTATTTAGTTTTTGGAAGCTTTGGCTTTTATTGAAACCTCCAGACAATTTTCAGAATCAGAGGCTTATTTATCACGCTTTTAAACAAAATATGTTTTATCATAAAACCAGGAGAAATGTCAGATATTTAATAATGGATGTAGTACTTGGAAAATCATGCTATACCCACTTAAAGTAATCTGAATGCAGCCAGACTATGATTTTCCAAATGATCTCTTGTCTCAGAAAGACTGAAGCAAGATAAGACATTTAAACATTTAAACAAAGAGAAGTAGCCGAATACTCATACATTTTGTTTGGATCTAGCTTTGACTGTTCAGTGACATTCAAGTGAAGAAGCTGCGCTCATCCTCAGTCACTCATTTAGCCTCGCAGAGCTGAAACAGGTTCTGAGTTGTAGATCCTGAACTAGGTTTGAACTTACGTCCCTCATGCTGGAACTAACCTTGGAGCACTAGAGCTAGAAGCTGGCAATAGAACATGAACGTGGCTCTCCTTTCAAAGTCAGTTCAGCTGGTTTACTGAAAATGCATTTTTTTAAAGCTTAGATGCCTTCTGCGTTATCGCTGCCCGTCAGCCCGGTAAGACTCTTTTGTCTCCTTATCTGACAATGCAGCACATGTTGCATCATCTTGGGACATCCATTGTAAAAATAAATGTATAAAAGTATAAAACCATTTGTCACAAATCCAGCAAAGAAACATGCCTAAAATTAGGATTCATTACAAAAAAAAATTATATATACAATGATGTGAGTATTATTGTCTTCAAGGGTAGTATTGAGAGTGAAATTTGAAGTACACATTTGGAAATACCAAACGTTATATTAAAGGATGTAAAATGCTATTTGGGTCAAATGTTACTAAATGTTAGGGATTAGTCATGTTTTTATATATAATCATGTGTATTTAAATAGGAAGAAGAGCAAGCATATGATAAGGTGTGCATTTTAGTTAGCTTGTAAACAACCAAATAACTAACCTACATGAGCCTTGTTGTTTATATTCAATATTTTCACATATTTCTTCACATCATTTCACATCATTTCCTCGTAACATTGCTCCATAAATGCACCCCAAACAGTTCTTAGAATAGTTTATTGCCACCCTGGACTTGGATATCCAAAAGTGTCAGACATTACCACATGAGCTAATAGAAGCTTTTTAAGCGTGTGATTTACACTCTGGTTGATTTATACACAGAGTGCCGTGCCAGAGAACATTGCAGTATGAAACACAGCGCACCTCTCCAATTCTCCTCTAGTCCTACACTATTTAGAAAAGGTCATATCACCCATCCTCGCTTCATTCTGGTTGCACGTACCCATGTCCTCCTTCAATGTGTCTTCACTTATGAGGTGTCCTCGGCGTGCCCTTTATTAGTTATGAATGTGACCGCTAACAGGTACCACTTAGCATTTTACACGTGAGGCTCTTAAGCTCTGTGTTGGTACTGACCTGGCCCCCCGCGCACCCACCACACTCTCACCTTCACCTACCATTTCCAAACACTATCAAAATAAGTCAATACATTTTGCAAATGAATATGAAGACGTGAAAGGCATCTTGGTCTGCATTTGGTATCTCTCCTCAACGCAAGGTCGGGCGTCTGTCTCCCAGCCTACGCTACGTGAGCGCGAAATCAATCAGGCCTTTCAAGGAGACGAGAACAAAACACAGAGAGCCATGTCCGTCTCCCTCAAACTCAGCCCGTCTCTGGATAACCATGTCTCAGCTCAGGAGAAGGCTGCCTCCAGTCTCGCTCAAACTAAGGCCAGCTATTGGGCTGGGTTAGAAGAGGAAAGGTCAGGCAGTGAATGGAAACCATCCACCCTAATAATAACTTTACAGCATGGGGCAGCGTAGACCATCGCAAACTTTCCATACTGTTTAATTGTCCTCGTAATATGAATATGCCAAGGATTATGTCACAGGTTCTGGCAAATGTGTGTTACAGTTGGATTACAGTCTCTTTGATGATACCTGAGGTGGTCATCTGCACTGAGGACATTAGAGGCATTCGTAATTAACAAGAACCTATCAGTTGGTCATAGTGGACTT
Organism: Alestes dentex; assembly: GCA_037576975.1. Taxonomy (NCBI): domain Eukaryota; kingdom Metazoa; phylum Chordata; class Actinopteri; order Characiformes; family Alestidae; genus Alestes; species Alestes dentex. The sequence continues at coordinate 28,720,693 of JBBIGA010000001.1, read as the reverse complement.
TGTCATGTCAGCTATATAAACGTATACAGTGAGACAAAATGGCGTGGCTCGAGTTTTTACGCGTATACAGAGTATACAATCATAAAAAAAAATTCTGAATATAAGCTCTAAACTAGGAGTGAAATGTGCCATTTAGGACAAGGACAATTCTCAGCATCCAAAGATTGTGCAAATGTTCCATCAGCAACATCTGAATTTAAATTTTAAATCATTTATTAATTACAAGTTAAGTCTCTACAAAGAGTCTGTAGTTGGATATGCAAATAAAGTGAACATTTGCATCCTTTTCTGAGCAGTACTGTGTTCTCAGTTTCAATGTATCCATATCTGGCTGTGTTTTGGTGCAAACTCACCGATGCCAGACAGTGTAATGAGCCCGCTGTTCTCAGATGAGGGATACGCAGCAGAAGTTGGCCTGAAACTCCTGTGAAATTGCTTCATTTCCCCCCGTCTGTATAAAAGAGGAAGTGATCAATAGAGGGACTCAAATGTCAGGGACTACAGGTTTTTTTCCTCTGATCAATGGAAGAAGATCGGAGCTGAGAGGATAGGAACAGATACTATTGAGAGATTACACTGATGTAATCCAATGGCTACTGCCCTTTAACTCACTAGCAGACTCCTTCATCCACACAGGCCGTGGACACTCAGAGAATGGCTTACACGTTGTAACAGTGTAGATCATCAGTGATATGTGTATTTCTACATGTTTATGCAAAAAATGTGGAGTTAAGAATACCCAGATCCAAGAGAAAACATAATGGGATAAGAGGTCTGGGTGGTGGTTCTCTTCCAGAATCCAAGATACCGGACATAACCCTGGACCTTCAAGACTCAAAGAAAGTGTTGATAGTTTATTCCAGAAACCCCTTAATGTCCTAAAGAGCTGGTGGATTTACAAAGAGGACCAGGAACCACTGGCCTGAGGAGAGACACATCAGTTCTGGGTGAAATATCATCATTTGTATGTTACTTGACTGATTGTCCTAAGGGTCTTGGAGACGTGGACACACTTGATGCGTTAGTATTAGTTTACGACATGGCAGGTTCAGATCCCAGGTAGGTTTAGTATTCTGGGGGCTCACAACCATGATGACTGACCTTCTGATTGCAAACTGCCCTCTGGAGGTGGTCATGAAAGGCGGTGGAGACTCCATGCTGGAACCACACATCCATCACTAGAGCATCAGTCTGGCCATGGTTAAAATTGTAAATAACAGGAAAACAGGGCCTCTGCGGTCTGGAAGGCAGGGAGAATGTCACTGGGATTTGTTGACATTATTCTGTAAATCTATCCACAATAACCAGAATGTTGGTGTAGTTGTCCAGTAGGATTAAGTCAGTGAGACAGTCAAATGAGAGAGCCTGGGCTGTTGTGGTAAAACTACAAAAGCTCTGATATCACTGGATATGGAGAACTCCCAGTTCTACACACACATCAGTTAGGATGCTCATAAGATACATGGATATACTGAGATTCTACAGTAGATTCAGGAACCAGAAGGCATAAATAGTCAAACTAATGTCTGCATTGAGACCTTGGTAATTATTAGAAGGATGCAGTATCCCTGCTCTGGGGCATCCTGTAGATGTCTCTTAATGAACCCAGAGGCAGAAAGTGCCTTAGGAGAATCTTTGTCCTATCCAATTTGTGGACGCAGAGAGGACAAGGAAGGTGCTGGTGGCAACATTTCGAAGCCTGAATTGAACATTGACTTCTAAGTAATAACCCAGCACACCTGTAAAAAAGAGCTGTGAAAGAAAAGGGCCTGTCTGAAAACTCATCATGTCAATGCACAAACCTCATTTAGAAACATTGTGTCAGTTTTCCGGGAAAATAGGACAAGACTCAAAGAACTGTCTCCTCTTGTTCAGGTATAGACTCAGACCCTCTTGTAAATACAGCTCCAAATAAAAAAGTGGGCTCTGCCCAGCTGAATGAGGTCCACTTTTATCATGACGCAGTGCACTGGAAACTGAAGAAACTTGCTCAATGAGGCAAGAAGTTCCATGGCACTCATGAAGGAAATTGTCCAGCTTGATAGTTTGCTGCATCCAGAGATGGGCTGTCATGCAAACAAGCTCTGTCTGTACTTTCTAATATAGTTTGCAATGAGGTCATCAAAACTGCCTCATTCCATCAACAATTGTAGTATAGAGGGTATAGAAGCACATTCTGAGCCATGGAACTTGAACCCTAACAAAAAGTGAAGGAACGGCTATCTCTCTTTCATCTGCCCACAGATTAAGTAAAACATTTACGGCATTTAGCAGACACTTTTATCCAAAGTGACTTTCATTCCCTAACTACAGGGAACAGTCTCCCTAGAGCAACTTAGCATTAAGGGTCTTGCTCAGGAACCCAGTGGTGGTGTGCTGAAGGTAGGATTTGAACCCATGACCGCTTGGTCTAGAGGCAAGTATCCTACCCACTAGGCTCCACCACCATCAACTGACCTACTCTCACTTGGTGGTAATCCACTCAGATGTGTATTGTGACTTTATATGTGAACTAGAAATAAGCAGTTCTCATCACTTGACATTGCATAAATCATTAATGATGAAACTGAGAATTGTCACAATACAGTAATGTACTGTATAGGTTTGCAGCTGTCGAAACATCATACGATCACAGACCAAGAAGCTCAGACTCTGCATGCCATCCTCCCGCCTCATTCTGTTCATGCCAGAATATAGCCTGAACGAAGGGAGCAATCCTGCTCACAGGAGCTTTTCAGAAGGTGCTGCAAACCCTTAGCAGCACCTTCTCCTTGTGCTTACAGGGAGGTGGCTAAGTGTGTGAACTGTCTGTCTGGCAGCCGGTTCCCTCGAGGCCAGCCTGTTCCTCAGTCTAACAGGTGAGAGGATTACAACAGGCGAGAACACGTGTTTTCCACCGGGGTGGGTAGTGGGACAGGCGAGGTGGCCCACTTCTTCGTGTGGTCTTACACATTGTGTTTCATTTCTTCTGGGAGAGAGGCATGTGGCCCAACCACAGCCCCAACAAGCTCCTCATGACTCTCACACATACTTAAGCATGGACATGGAGAGACCGTATGAGTGCACCTTTGACTTCAGTAGAGTGTGTTTAGTGATCACACATTGTCGAATTATATTTAAATGCAGGACTGTGTGGACATTTTCGAGACAGTTCCACAGTCATGGCGACATAAAGCATCCCACAGTGTTCACTCTTGCATTTTTTATTTTCTGATAGAAACTGCACTTTGAGGAATAGTAAATATCGAATTCGAGAGGTTTGCCGACCTGCGTTAAGTCTCTGTGTTTGAGACACAGTCTCTGCTTCAGCTCTGGGCTCTGTATTTCGTGCAGTACACATGTTCACAGTGGTGTTCTTGAAGAACATGGCTTCAAATTTTATGAGATATAATTGCCCCTTAAAAGGCTGGCATACTCTTGTGAACATTTGTGTGGACAGAAAGATAAAACAGTGTTTTTGAAAACTGTCTGACTGATGGGTTAGAAATCCAGCAACCATATCCACCCTTTGAGGGTAGGATTGCACCAGAGTGTGTGTGTGTGGGGGGGTCTTTTGCGGCTTAGGTTTTTCAGGGTTCTGTGGGAGAAGCTCCCTTCATCCTACTCCTTCTATCGTCACCACTCGTGAGGACGAATGCCACGACACACTTGCAGGCATGAGGCGCTGCCAGCCAGAGGCCCTGTGAAATAGTGCTGACGGAGAGGGGTGTTAGCGGCGGCAACCATGAAAGGCAGGGTTCGCCGTGGCCCTGGGACATGCCCCAGCGCTTTTCCCAGCTAAAAACAAGTCCGCCTAAGCTCCCCTTGGCACTGCCAAAGATCCCAGCCATGCTGACACTTTCCCCTCTCCCAGGGGACAGGCACCCAGAACAGGTGAGAGACCCAAAAATAAGGGTCCCGGCCACCCCTCGCTGGCCTTCCCAGCCCGGCCCTCACAAAGTGAGTGGGGACAGGCCCTTTTGTAGGGGCCGTGCTCGGAGAGGGATTATTATTGTTTTTGGAGAGAAAGAGGAGCCTGGGGTCAGCTGGCCCCTGTGCAGCCTCAGGCCCGGGGCTAATCCCCACGCAAATGCCAGCCGCTTTGGCTCGGAGCCCTCCCTCTCTCCACCAGCACCCCATTCGCTTTGAAGAGGTGACACCCGAGAGCCAACCGCTATCTTCTCCGCACCAGCATCAGCGGTCAGAGCCGTATAACACACGCACACACACACACACACACACACACACACACACTTACACACATGTCTGTTGATTAAGCCGATAGTGATTGTGGGCTCATCCCAGCGGAGCAATCCTTGAGGAACTCTTGGGAATGAACTTCAGAAGTACACACAGTCTGACATACTCAGTTCCTCAATCGGATTTTAGGATGTCATCAAGGACCCGGCCCCCATTCCTGTCTCACTTTCTGTGTTTAGGTTGTGGTGACTACCAGCAAACTGGTGAAAACCTGGAGGCCAGTGTGTCCAGCAGTTATGCTGATTTTGCTGCTATTAACACAGCAACTAAACCTGGCAAATACCTGCTGAGCTCAATCAGATGTGTTTCAGTAGGAAAATCACCAAACTGTGCTGGACTCCCTATAAATATTTTATTTATACTTCATTGTAAATATTCAAATAACTTTGGCCCATAATTGGTTTATAGTGTTAGAATTCTATTCTTTTCATTTGTGTATATTGACCAATATTCTGTTCTACAATATAATGGTTCTATTATTCTATTCTTTATTCCATTTTCTAATTATTGCACTGTCTCAGGAGTGACACAGGGTTACTGTTCACTGCACTTTGCTTGCATATAACTCTGTATGTGACAAATAAACACCTTGAATCTTGAATTTTGAACTGCAGTACACCAGCTCTGCTCTGTGCAATTCTTCTGTCTGCACTATAGGAGAATACATCTGGCTTACTCATACCAAACATGTCATTCTTTTTTTATTTCTCAGTAAGTAATTTTTTTCATTTTGGTTCAGAATCCCACTCACACTTACCAGGAAAAATAGAAGCCATAAATATGTGCACCACAAAACACTATTTGGCTCACACAACATGCGATTTAGCGATCACTTAATTCCGTCACCTCCTGTTTGTAGAGTTCTGTAGTCCTCACTTTTTTAAGCTGGACTGTTGTCTCAGGAGAAGGGAAACTAATGTGTGGTGGTTTTGTAGGGACTCTATAGTTCGTGAACCCTTAATTAGTTAAGTAGTTTATCTTTTGTAATTTTTTTTGTCATTCTAAAAAGCACATTAACCACTACCAGAGGTTAAAATAATTGCAAATTGCTTGTTTAGCATTCTCCTTGCCTTTAGAATTCCAGTAAAAATGCGTTTTCACCAGGCAAATTCCAGCCCCACTCGGTGTGATTGCACATTTAATCCCTGTGTCTTGGTTGTTGTTGCACAGTATCCAAGCATGGCGAAGTTATGTTTTGGATTGAAGTCATTGTTTGGCACCAGGACAGCATTTTGACTCGTTATCTTTACCGTCCATTACTTTCCTTCAGAGAGGTACTGGTGACAGTATAAGAGTAGTGTGATAAGTCACTGTTTTTCCATTAGCTCCACTAGTGAGCTCTTCTTCTCTCTCTCTCTCCCTCTCTCCCTCTCTCTCTGACCCTCTCCGAGTGTAAGGGAGACTGGTTAGTGCCAAGCTTTAATTCCTGTCAGCATCTGTTAATTATGGCAGGCACTGTTCTAATTAAAACAGGCACCCATGTACCTCGGAATCTTCACACCGGCTTTGCCATAGCTGACACTAACATGTGACACGGAGAGACGTGGGCTCACAATGTACCGCTCGCTCCGCGGGACCAGAGAGCCTCAGAGGAACGGGAAGAAACAGTAGAATGTGATGACATCAAAATTAATGCACCAGAATTTTCCATCCCCCTCAGAAGGCCTGAACCAGCCCGTGCCACTTACTGGCCACACTGGAACACCTCAGCGACACAAATGTGTTCAAAATACTCGTATGAGGATGATTTTATTTCTTACATAATGTAGCCGTAGGGCAGTGTGTCAGATCTGATTCGATTTTAGGATTGGATTAATACTGCGCCGCCGTATTCAGAAGTAAATATTCCCATATTTGTGTTGCCCACTGTCTGGCGGCGGAATTAAAGTTGCAGTTGGGAGAAATGAGATTTTTACTGCGATTTAACAACCATCTAATGATCTCCCAGTGTTTGCTAGGAAGGGAGGGACCACAGGGACCAGTGGGTAATTAGGTTAGTGGGTTGTCAGTGTCAGGAAATTGAAAGACAATCCTAATCAGATTTCTGTTTCTAGGGAATCAAATAATTTATATAAGTAACAGAAATCTCATTCCTCTGGTAAAACGACCATGCGGTTTGTTTGAGCAGCTCTTGGTTTGTGTGCACGATTATCTTGAATTCATTCGGTCCTCTCCGGAAAGAGGGAATGACTGATGGGTGTCGGACTGATGCATTTTTTGTGAGATATGTAAATATTTACACATTTCTGATCCTGTGTAATTCGGGGGGTGCATCCCTCCTCATTCATCCTGCAGTCCCTCGGAAGTCAGGCATAAATCAGCTTACCGTGTCCTGCTGTATTTCAGGTGGTGGTGTAATAGGGGTCCGTCTATGCTCTTTTTTTCCCTTTCTTCTCCTGCCCTCCAGTTTCATTTTTTAAAGGGAAAGGGGGAATGAAATTAGCATAATGTTCAGTAGTAACACTCTAGCCTCATTTGCCTCTGTCTGCTTCTAATGTGATGAAATCATTTAGCGAGTGCTCCCCCATTCGACAGCTGAGGATGTGCTTGAAGGCACTGAGCTGTGTCTCTTCAGCCTCTTGCCTTTATCCCCCATTGCTCTGTATGACCATGTATTTTTATTTATTCCTTTAAGGCATGATTCACATGTACAGTCCTAATAGTTAAACTCCCTGCACATGAATCAGACAAGGAGGGTTCAGTTTGACTCACCACAGTCCAGGAAATGTATATATTTATTCCAGAGATCTGTATCTCTATGAGTTTTATTTTTGAAATCGCAGCAGGCCGCAATTTACACTCTTCCATGTAATGTGTCTACTTCTGAGCGTGCTGCAGAATGAGACACAGGTACTGAAAGTGAGACGTTTGTTTTCCTTACGTCTGCCGTTCTTTACAGAATCCGAACGTTACAGACTGTTCAGATATCAAGATGATTTTGCTTGAGTAAACTTGTAGATTCCTCCTACATATACTTTGATACACAACCACAAATAGTTAGTGCGAGTGCCAGGTGAAGTGTGTCATCATTAAAGTGTTGCTCTTGTTGGGAATCCAGTCTGGCCCAGTCGCTCAGCCTGTCTGGGAGCCTCTGTAAAGGTTGTTTTGGGACCATTTCTTTGAACATACCACCCTCAAATGAAGACTGAATGAGACACAGTAACACCACGTTTGCCATTTCTGACTCGATAGCACCAAGAATCAGCACTAAATTCTTAATTATATATAAGCATTTAATCAAAGGAAATAATATTTCTAGGTCTGCAAAATGTATCTGAATTTTTTGGGGGGGTTTTTTCAGTCTGTTGATGAGGCCCTGGTTTTGATGGGTTAATTCTTGGTTATGTGCAAGAAGCACTTTACAGCGTTTTACTTTAAATATGCTTTTGTCTCCAAGAGTACTCAAAATCACACCTAAAAGCATTTTAGCATTTTTAAACTATAATTTTTTATTGTTGTAGTTCAAAATATATCCAGTAATATTAATAGCCAGTTGTGGGCATGCCATATGTTTCAGTAGAAGCCCTGATTGTAGTCTTTCATTCATAACTGGCTTTTAAGATGATAGATGGTAAGAGTGTATTCAATTTGTAATGAATGAGTATTATTTATTATGTTGGAGTTTTAGTCATATTTACTCATAAGCTTTTTATCATTTTATTTTGTTTTGGCTACTTTGCAATTTTTTTTGCTGAAATATGTCATAGTTTAGGCCATTAAAACGCTTCTGAATATTAAGTACAGAATCAAATGCCAATGCATTGATTGAATTCTTGAGTATTAGACTTATTCAGGCTCTCCCTAAACTATTTAGGCTATTTCTAAAGTATTTCTTTAAGTGTAGCATTTGCTTAATGCTTTAGATTTGAAAGCCTTTAGCTTCGTAATTCACCCACATAAACAGAAGTGAATAGTTGTTTTCTGTGGACTGAAATGAGACTCGTATAAATAGTCTATGAAACATTCAGATATTAGAGGTTGTGCATTTGCATTGTGTGAAATGTAAAAATGTAAAAGCATTCTTATCAAATAATTGGCTAATAAATAACAGATGTTGTGATGAGCGGTGTGGCGTTTATTGCGCTACATTAGCAGGTGGGCTCGGTGGGAGAAGCACCCCGATAAGCTTCTCCACTCGTCCTGCTGGGGTTGGTTAAATAAAACCAAGCTGATTTATTGGGAGCGTGTGGGCGCTCACTCACCCGGCCGGTTCCAGCCCAGTGTGCTAAATTTCACGACTGGCCGTGCTCTGGGGTGTACGCGCCGAGGCCGCCGCCGCTGGGTGTGTGTGTATGAAATGAGCGAGTGTCTGGTTAGCATGCTCGGCGGCCGCTGCTGAAAAGCTAAATAATTAGAGGGCCAGTCTGTGAGATCATTGACCCCGGTTTAAATATTCATGTGTTTGTTGTGCAGCAGGCCGAGGTGCGGGCTCTGTAGTGTGACAGCGGAGCAGAAGCAGCACATAGCTCAGCTCTCACATATGGAGCTCTGCCACCGCCGTGACACACACCAGCCCAACCTGCCTCCACTGGACACCTCCTCTCTCTCTCTCTCTCTCTCTCTCTCTCCCTCTCTCTCTCTCTCTCTCTCTCTCTCTCTCTCTCTCTCTCTCT
>JBBIGA010000001.1:28700403-28710597 GCA_037576975.1 Alestes dentex | reverse complement strand
CCAACACACCAACAACACACACACACACCAACACACCAACACAACACACCAACAACACAACAACTGTTCCAGTCACACGTCTGTCAGAGTCAATACTTCTGTTCACACCAACACAACACACACACTCACACACACACACACCAACACACCAACACACCAACACAACACACCAACAACACAGCAACTGTTCCAGTCACATGTCTGTCAGAGTCAATACTTCTGTTCACACCAACACAACACACACACTCACACACACACACACACACACCAACACAACACACCAACAACACAACAACTGTTCCAGCCACACGTCTGTCAGTCAATACTTCTGTTCACACCAACACAACACACACACACACACACCAACACACCAACACAACACAACAACACAACACAACAACACAACACACACACACACACACACACCAACACACCAACACAACACAACAACACAACACAACAACACAACACAAACAACATAACACACTACCACACCAACACTACACAACAACACAACACAACACCTGTTCCAGTCACATGTCTGTCAGTCAGTACTCAGTGTTTTGTTCACACTAACACAACACACACCAGCACAACACAACACAACACAAACAACTGTTCCAGTCAGACATCTGTTAGAGTCAATACACAGAGTGTTCTCTTCCCACTAACACAACACACACCAACACAACGCACACACACCAACACAACACAAACAACTGTTCCAGTCACATGTCTGTCAGAGTCAATACTCAGAGTGTTCTCTTCCCACTAACACAACACACACCAACACAGCAGACACACACTAACACAACACAAACAACGACACCAACACGGCAGCTCAGTTCATATTCTGCTTTTCAACATCCATGTCAAATACTGATCTGCGACCATATCTGTAATCATTTAATCTAAATGAATATAATTATATAGCTAAAATATCCACATACTAATAGGGAAACAGTAATACAGCAATAAAATCTTCAAGGAATATTTTGGACCTTTTCATTTACTGCGGTTGTGCTCCAGTTACTTACTAACACACATGATGGCAGTATAGTTCATAATATTTCTAGATTTGTTTGCATTCAAAATACACACAAACCCACAAGGAATTATTCATTTATTACTTTTCTGTAGGGGTACCCCAACCCTAGTAAGGATTAAGGGGTTACAGAAAATAAATGAATGAATGAATGAATTTTTCTTTAGTATATTAATGCTTGATATTTATCTCCACCCTTCTCTTCCCCCTCAGTGACGAAGATCGTGTCCCACCTGCTGGTAGCAGAGCCAGAGAAAATCTATGCCATGCCAGACCCCACCATGCCTGAGAGCGACATCAAGGCTCTGACCACCCTGTGTGACCTGGCCGACCGCGAGCTGGTGGTCATCATCGGCTGGGCCAAGCATATCCCAGGTCAGTCCGCTCGATACGGGCAAGCCTTTGTCTGTCCAGATCTTGTTCTTTCCAAAGTCCAGAACACCGTATGGATTTTCAGACAACTTTAAATAACTTTACTGCAAAGAGATGAATCAGAAAACGAGAGTTTGGTAGCATCTCTGCATCCTGTTTTCCATGTGAGCAGTCACGACGATGATAAATTATCATATTTAATTTATATATTTTTTTTTTATTTACTTTTTACATGCTTACTGCACTATTTGGTACTATAAATTACAAAGTAAGTCATATTTAGACCATCTAGTACAGACATGACGGCATATTCTTATTGCTCTCATTGCTTTTTGACCATGAAGTACGAACAAATACGCCAAGGCTCAGTTCAGATTTTGGAGAAGATGGTAATCAGGTGTAGGGTGAAGGGTTATCTAGTAAGGAGATTAACGGGATGTTGACCCCCATGAATGCGCACACACACACACACACACACACACACACACTCAGGCACACTGTGCTGTGCTGTGTCAGCTCAGAGAGAGTTTAACCAAGGAGCTTAGCCACGGCTGGATCACTAATGACCCAATAACGCACAGTCTCTGCAACCTGCCACACACACCTTTCTTAGTCTCTCTCACACACACTCGCACAGACACACACACACACACACACACTGCAGCAGAAAGGGCTGTAAGACTGCACAACAGTGCACAATTTTTATTTAGAGGGCAAATTTAACATACCAAAAAAAACCAAAACAAAACATTTCAGATGTGACATAACTTTTACACACACCATGTTTTTCCAGTATATTACAGTAATTGTGCATTAAAATGTACAGAGGATTTTTACATTAACATCAACAAACCATGTTTTTTGACCAGGGGTGTCCAAACACACACACACACACACACACACACAACTATATTTTTCTCAATGCACTGAATGTTTTATTACGAGTTAATTACATCTTGAATGACGAAAATACAACAGCAAACAGTCTGTAACTGTGGACAAGAACTCCACACACTTGTGTAAATGCTGAGTGTCATCTTTGGTATTTGTGAGTGGAACCATAGAATTGCAAGCACTGACTGATCACATAATGATCCATTGACCCAAACCCAAACCTAAACTGCCTCCTTTGACCTCCACTCATGGGGAAATGTGCTTGAGTGTGCACCTCACACTGATCAGGATGTCTCGGTCCTGGAACAGCAGCTCAAAATCCTGTAAATGACATTCAGTGATCTTCATCTCTTTTTAATCTTATTAGACTTATTAAAGGCAATTTGCTTTTTTAGATATACAAAGGCACTTTAACGTGCTTTCTGTGTTACTTAACAGGCCAAATATAAAAATGGTTTGTCCTTTAAACTGGAGGCCTCATATATGGACCCACACACAGTTGTTGAGGAACATTTCTCAATATTAATAACCTTTTTGCTTGTATTGGCGGTTTGGCTTTATATTTGCCTCCTCGGTTGCATTGTTGAGGCTTGAACCTCTTCGGGTTTGTGTATCAGAGCTGTATCAGTTCAGAGCTGGAGATTAGCAGAACTGAACACACTGCTCGGGCCACGGCGCTGTTATCCCCACTGCGAGGCTGCTGATTACATTCTGATAGATTTTCAGCCCTTTGGCAATGGAATTAAAAAAGATTAACAGTTCATTATGAAGTGGGGGGCATTGATTAGGACATTGACAGATGGCCAATGACCAAAGTCCAAAGGTAACAATTTATATGTCAAGAAAATTGGCACTTAACTTGCCCGATTGATTTTTCATTGCCCCTTTTGCAAGGATAACATTTGAGAAAGCGGGTTATGAAAGGCCTGTAATTTGCAGTGGAGTCGTCCTTCGCGGCACTAATCTGAGAGTGATGGAGAGACAGGCTCTGGCAGCGGCCGTGTTTATTTTCTCCCACTGGCTCTCCAGCATTACTACTGAGACCAGCATCAACAGGAACCAAAGGATTAGAGAATACCACCTTAACAACAGTTCTACTCTTTATCTGCATGCCTTCACCAATTCACATGCATTGCTTTTTTCAAAGTCAAAATTCAGAGTGAACCTTATTGTCATCTCAGCTATATACACGTATACAGAGAGATTTTACAGTATACAAAAAGACATGCTGAAAGCTCATATATATATATATATATATATATATATATATATATATGATTACACTTTAGATATAAACTCGAAACTGGAGTTTAAAATGTGCAGTCTGGGACAAGGATGTGCGATTTGGCACAAGGTTATTTTTTTTTTAAACTTCAGCAGTCAGGTGGAAAGCAACAATACTGGAATGTATTTGTTTGCTTTATATATGCAAAATAAATAAATTCACCATCAATCCATGAAAAATACAGAAACTCTGAGACAGTGTCGAAGAACAAGTGTAACGTGGTTGTGTTTTTTGCATGTAGCTCCATGTGCAGTATAAAAGAGTGATGTGGAAAGTGCAAGGAGGAAAGTTGAGTTCAGGTGTGTGTGTGTGTGTGTGTGTGTGTGTGTCTGTGTCTGTGTCTGTGTGTGTGTGTGGGCAGGCAGTGTGTTGAGGACTCTGATGCTTTATGGGAAAAAGCTCTCACACAGTCTACTTTACTGCTTTTTTCTTTAAGTCCCATTCACTGCCCCCCACAGATTTAGGATACAGTACTGTCGGAATGTTCTAGATGGCTGGTCTGTATGGTGGACCCAAAGTGGTTCTGCCCATTGATTAATTGATAATTAATCTCAGGCTTGACCAGCTCAGCACAGGCCGGCCTGGCAGGGCAGGAGCGCTCTGTAAATAGTTTGAGTGACGCTTGGCATGGGCACACTTATTAAGGCCAGGAAATGTTGACAGATGTTTTTTTTTGCTCCTGAGGTGCTAAAGACCTTTGACATACATACAGTAGCTGCTCGTTCTCCTCCATCTCACATTTCACAGTGTCCAAGTGACAGAGGCGCTACTGTAGTTACTCGCAGCCTCACACACAATACGCCGCAATCTGTACACACGCTGCGGATAAAGCTCTGCTTTGAAGGTAGCCTGGGATCCATCTTATAGGTGGTGGATCTAGGTGTGTTACAAACATTTGCAATGTTATAGCACCCCTGGCAAGGCTCCTATAGATTGCGCTGTTAGGACTCATTGATAGAGCTGCACAATATTTACAAAATATTTGTATTGCGATTTTACTGCTACGTATTACAATTACAATGCCTTTCAACATATTAAGGGTCCCATACCATCACTCTTCTAGAATTAAAAAGGCTTAAAGTAAATATTTTTTCAAATGGAACGTGTACACCTCCAAGCCATACAATCCATATATGGAGGAGAAGCTACAAAAACAGCTTGTTTTCAAATATATAGTTTTTGTGATGTCACAAAACCAACACATTAAAATATATCTCCATATTCTGGCTACAGTTGAGCTCCGCCCATTCACGCACCATTTAGTCAACACTTTAACAGTTAAAATTGAACTTTTGTTGGATTACATGAAGACCTTGATTCATCAGAACACCCAGTAACTCACCTGAAGCTGTGATTGGTCCGCCTGTCAGAAACACTGTGATTGGTTTGAAGCTTGTTTGCATAGTACAGCCTTTTGCAATATCAGTAATTCAGGGACTGATTGTGATAATGTTTAGCAGACGATATATTGTGCAGCCCTTCTGATTGTCATCATGCAATTGGTAATCGGATGACACAACAGAACACAACAAAAAATGGCCAATTCATTGACTGCTGTGCCTCAGCTAGGCCTTCCCCATTCTTTAAATTGTAAATGGCATCATCATATAAACAATTGCAATTAACAGTAAGTAAGTTTGCAATTAACAGTAAGTGCAAACTTAAAGTGGGCAAATTGGCTAATTAGATGACTTGCTTTCTAATAGCGCCACACTGACGAAAGACACAATTCACGCTCAGATAAACAAAAATCACTCACTGCTGCCTTGTAGAGGTGTTCCAGCACCAAGACAACTTTTGTCATTTTCTAAGCCCCATGTCGTGTCTCAGTGAATGTGTTTTCTGCTTTCCTTTATTTACATGTGTTTACTCAACCGAACACTTAACCACGCTTTCAAGTGATATTCTGTTTGTTTAACAGGTTTGTGATGGCTGTGAAACAGATCAGGCAAATATATAATAATGGGGAAAAGCCTAACCGCAGAAGCACTATCCAGAAGCACTATTGGTTGAGAAGTTTTATACCACAAAGAACAGCAAGTTTTTTACAATCCCTGTATCACTCAGCTGATACTGATTTGGCTACTATTTTTCTCATTCAGCACATTCAAAAACACATTAAAATATTACCCCATTATATAAGTTTTATATAATAATATTTGAGATGCAGCCAATTTGGTCAGATTCTGCAGAAGTGCGTTCGATACAATATTCAGGTCTTCTTTGCTTTACTTTTTTTCTTTATTTTGCAAGCCTGTTGTTGTAGAGACTCTTCTCCTGTCTGTGCCTGATCATTTCCGATTTAAACTCATTAGGTCGAATGGGATTTTTCCCAGCGTTCTGTAAAGCTTGTCCAACCTCACAACAGTTGCTATGAAAGAATGCTTCTGTGGGCGGAGCCTGGACAGGCCGAATCAGTGGTGGCCTGAGGAGAGCCAGTAGACTGAAGGTACTTTGTGGTGACAGTGTGAATGTCATATGTCGTGGTTTGGAATAAGGCTTTACATTCCTCGTCTTGTGCAACACAGTTGCTTCATCACATTAGGCAGCTGCTAGTCACCTGCCTCCAAGCTCCGGATTCACAGGGCCAGATTTTTCCACCAGGGAATTCTGGGCTGAGAGAGTCCGCAGAATTGTTTCCCACATGATCTCTCCGCTGCCGCATTGAAGCTATTCTTGTCCTGTGATGCCCCTCCTGTTACAAAAGACGTTCATTTGATCATTTTTGATGAATTTGGTTCACTGGATAAATGCTGAAACATTGAATTTCTAAAATGTATAATATATCCCATTAATTAACAAACAGACCAATATTATTTCATCTTTATTTTTTTTAAATAAGAGTTTGATGAAGTATATAAACTAAAATGTTATGTATTGTGCTCCATTTGATCCACATATGGAAATAATACATTCTTAATTAATCACGTTTGTAATGTCACACAGTTTAGCCCCACCCATCCACAGTGAAGTTATAAGGAGTGTTTCAGTCTGGACACAGAGGCACAATACAGGCCAGCCAGTCAGAGCAAAGGTCTTTGCGCGCATGATCTTAAAGACACAAACAGGGCTAGAGAGGTTAGAAAGGGCCATGAAACAGTAAAATATGACTATAGTAAGACAGAAAAATTTAGGATATGGGCGTTTTATAGTATTAAATAATTTCTCTGCATTGCTTTTTGTCATGCTTGTCTAAATGGTCGGCCCTTCTGCAGTTCACACCATTTCTCTGTAGTTTCTTATGAAGTTCATGGTTTCACTGCATCGCAAATAGGAACATACCTTATTACCCTTTAGTAAAATCCACTGAACAATGTCATCATAGTTGCTTTAAGTATGGAAATTGATCTCCTCTCGAAGCTCAGAGCCATCAGAGCACGCATCTCATGGCGCAAGATTACACCCCCCCCCCACCCGACCCCCCGCCCCTCCCTGCGCTGGAGCTTGCTGTTTTCTCTTTGCCATTAAATTGTAAAATCTCCTTACTGTGTTGCCGGGGCTGATCCCTCTCGAGCTGTGTAATCTCCTTGTAATGGAGTGTGAATACTGCCGGCCGATAAATCAGCACCTCATCAGCGGCCTTTATTAAATATAGACACCAACAGACAGGCCTTAGTATATTCAATTTACCCACTGACGGAGGCTTTAGCAGCGCAGATCAAGATGGATGGAGCAATCAGGTGGAGGCCCGGGCCTGATACCCCACGCCTGAGATGCAGAATGCAGGAATGGAGATTTGACGGGTGTGTAGAATGGGGGAGCAGGACCATGCAGGGGACATCTGCTGCTCAGGGTGGGTGTACACACATGTGCACACATGCAGAAGAAGAGGGAGATCCATTGTTTTTCAGTTAGCTCTGTCAAAGGGGGTGTGCACAGGGAGAGTGTGTGTGTGTGTGTGTGTGTGTGTGTGTGTGTGTGTGTGTGTGCATTCATGCATGATCTCTGCACACAGAAAAACTAAAGACTGTTGTCTCTCTCAGTCATCAAACAGGGCTGAATATTGTGGCCCAAATACTAGTACAGTGATTAGATTCCTGTATATTTCCATTTAATTTAATTCAGTTCAGCCTATTTTAATATTGTCCACTTTGCTGTATATTAAAACGTATTGATATTTCAGTAATGTGCTGTGATTGAGGATTAGCCTGCAGTCAGTCAATGTAAATCATCTGTGGTTGTATCAGTATTGCAGGATCATGATAATAATGAACAAACAATATATCAAGCTGCCCCCGATCATAAAATGGGCGAGTCTGAATGCACATCATTTTAAACTCACACCGGCGACTGTTCTGCAAAAGGAATCCATAAAGAAGCATCTGCACATCCCTTTGAGGATCTTATTTTTGGACAGCCCCCCTTAAGATGTGGTCAATAGGAACCGGTTATCCATTAACCGCTGGATCTGCTGGGCCGCAGAAATGCATGAAGTGTAATTACACGACTGATTAAGGTCCATCTCATCCTCGTTACTGAGCTAAACAGAGATATATAACAGCCAGTGGAGGTTGTGGCTCTCTGGGGACGACTAAGTAGCAGTGGAGTCAGGTCAGAAGGTCAGGAAAAGCAGATTAAGACAAGGGGATTACTGTATTTAACGTTACAAAACTTCACATCGTTCACACTCCACTGGCCAAATGACCCATCTGCCTGCCATGCGCTCGCACCTAATGGGCCTCTTATCATTTTAAAAGCACTGATACTCCAGATCTCAGCTGGAGGAGGTCCCCCTGCTTTAATATGCAAAGTTCCTATTTGAACAGAGGTGTATGTCGGGGTCAAAATTAGATTTTTTTTATACCTCATATTTTTCCCTGGATTTTACAAATGATCAGTAAAAAAATTGTTCTTTTGTTTCATCTCTTCCTTCTAGTGTCATAATAGAGTCCCATTGAATCTTATTAAAACACCAGTAAATATATGTGAAATGTCCCTTTTCAGGTTGAAAAGCAATTGTAGATGCATTTCTGCGACAAAGTGTTGCTGTAAAACCAGAGAACTCACTCTCTTACCAAGCCATTTATGGGTAAGCCCCATTCACAGGCGGCTTATTTTTAATGAAACCACAAGACACAGTCTCACACATCTTATTTTATTGCTTTAGTGTCTCAAAGTCTGTTTAGGAGTCTGCTGTGTTTTGCGGTGTGTTTGTTTCCCTGCGTTTGTGTTTCTTTGCTTTTTGTCACTCTGTGGCCACCGTATCACAGACTCTCCCTCTGACACACCTTTTGAAGGCCACTCGACTGTCGGCTCTCTCTCCCCATACGTTACAGAGCCGACTCGACCACAAAAAATCAGCACTCAAACACTGTATGAGCACGCACTGCACTGGATATTAATGGACATTTTGATGTTGGAATTTCGCATTTATTCAATGAAGGCTCTGACGAGAAGCGGCACCCAAAAACATGTGAAATACAAATAATAAAAAAACTTAAAAAGAAGTGGAACGACAGAAGAACAAATGATACTACGATACATCTCTGTCTAGTTGTGTTGCCTCTGGTGGAGAGGTGACAGGGCAAGGCTGGTGTGAGATTCCAGCACCTCTGCTGAATGTGTGACCAGACTTGGGTCACATTTATTTATGTCAAGCAGCCTAGTTTATGACTAGACTTGTATTGATTGGCTCCTCATGATGCTGCCATGTAAATTCTTGAAGTATCATGGGCAGCAGCTGTGAGATACGCACACACACACACACACACACACATACACACACACACACAGGTTTGTTTTTAGGCCTTGCCTAATCCTAAACCTAATCCTGATCTTAACCCCAGTAACCAAAAGCCCTTTGCCCTTTTAGTTTTGTGCATAACTTTAACTTTATGTGTAAACATGGAGCTTTGGTGTATGTCCTGGATACACACACACACACACAGTCACACACACACACACAAACTCACGCACGGTCACAAAAAAATATTCTGACACCCCTGGTCATATCACATGGTTTGTAAATGTTCTCAGTGAAAATAAGTTCATATCCTCTATACGGGAAATGCCATTTTCTGATAATTATACTGCACAGTTTCTGTATTTCTTGGTTTAACATATTGGACGAAACATAAAATGCAATATATAAAATGTGCCATCACCTTTTCACAGGCCATTTTTTCTCCACCCAGCTCAAACTCTTACACACACTCTCACACATACTCACACACGCTCTCACACACAGCACACACACACACACACACACACACACTCTCTCACACACTCGCACACAGCTCACACTCTCTCACACACTCTCACACACATTCTCACACAGCTCACACTCTCTCACACTCTCTCACACACTCTCACACTCTCTCACACACTCTCACACTCTCTCACACACTCTCACACAGCTCACACTCTCTCACACACAGCTCATACTCTCTCACACACTCACACTCTCTCACACACTCACACTCTCTCACACAGCTCACACAAACTCTCACACTCTCTCACACACTCACACTCTCTCACACTCTCTCACACACTCTCACACTCTCTCACACAGCTCACACACTCTCACACTCTCTCACACTCTCTCACACACTCTCACACTCTCTCACACACTCTCACACTCTCTCACACACTCTCACAC
>JBBIGA010000001.1:28652277-28665938 GCA_037576975.1 Alestes dentex | reverse complement strand
TGTGTGTGTGTGTGTGTGTGTGTGTGTGTGTGTGTGTGTGTGTGTGTGTGTGTGTGTGTGTGTGCGTGTGTGAGTGTATGTGTGTGTGTGTGTACGTCCAAATTGCTTCTCCGGCCTATTATTTGCTCAAACACAAATTTAAATGTCCAGAGTCATGTTCTGGACCTCACACCAGCCTAATATTGTTTTCCAACATAAAAAAATCAGTTAAAGTATTTAGTTCCAGTTTTTTGATTACATTATTTTTTAACTACCGTAATTATCTCATGCTTGATGTGAGTTTGAGTGTTGAAACTCAGCATGTACCTTATTGGTCTGACGTATTCTGATACTGACTGGCTGCATTGAGCTCATTTGCACACTCCTTGCAGGAGGGGAGCTCGCAGCGACGGCAGGGTTTATGCGGTGGTCGCGCTGGTCAGTTAAATGTGTAGAGCAGTATTGTTGTCCCCCCACCACATTATAGTACAGCATGTTATGTTTGATATAAAATATACAGATTTTACTTCCTGAGTAAAATGATCCTTCATTGTTTTTATATATAACTGTAAACACACAAAGAACCATTTGAATGCATATTTGGTTCTTTTAATGGTTAAATGCAGCTTTAGAGAGCCTTTAAAATGGTTCCATATAGCACCAGAAGGTTTCTGTTTTATGTCAAACAACATTTTGTTGGTTCCATTTTGCTAAGAGTGTATAATTTAGCATGTTGTGGGTGTGTACATCACAAATGCTGTTTAAATCTTCAGCACCCCCAGTTTTGAACCCCTCCATCCCTGGGGGCCTTGCTGTGGACCAATGGAATCTGCACTCACACAGTCATGGCTAAGCCAAACCGAATGACTAACTGAACTGAACTGGATGGTGGAAATGGCGAAACAGCTGTCTCCAGTCTATTATTCTTTGAAACAGTTCGCATGGATGATCATTGCGAGAGATTTTTTTTTTTTTTTTGACTCAGAACACCTTGTAATTGCTGCCAAACAACAGCCTCACGCCCGCCAGTCCTCCTCCTCTTCAATAATCAGGCTCTTTATGGAGTGACAGTTGCACTATACCTCCACAATTACTTTTCAATTAGTGCGATGAACATTTTCAACACTGCGGCGCAATCATTTTATAGCCCAGTGTCTTAGCCCATTAATGGCGCGAGCAACAGCGGCAAAGTGATAAACCATCTGGCCTGGCTCCCAAAGAGATAGAGCTCACTTAATGGAGTGAAAAAGTAAAAGCAATTAATGTCACATTAATATAATGATAATAATACCTTCCCTTGCAGCGCTGGCGGGCTGGAGCAGGGAGCTGGTGTGTGTGTGTGTGTGTGTGTGTGTGTGTGTGTGTGTGTGTGTGTGTGGAGCTGGAGAACCAGGGGCAGGGAGGAATCTTACTCAGGGGACGAGGCTGGCTGAGACCCACCTGAGGCCTCTGTGGAGTAGTGGTTACTTCGTGAGGAGAAGAAAGTGCAGCTGTGAGTGCTTGATGCACTGGCCTGGCCTGTGATGTAAAATATATGTATGTTTTGTTGTGTATGCATGTGTGTATGCGTGTGTGTATGTGTGTGTGTGTGTGTGTGTGTGTGTGTGCGTTTGTCTATGCGTCTGCCCGACACTCCCCTGTCCCTTTCAATCTCCTGACCCCTCTGTGTTCCTGCCTCCCCTCTCTGTTTGTGTTAATTCCTCTACATCTCCAGGGTGGCTTATATTAGAATATCTTAACCAGCCAGCCGCATTAGCATAGCATGATGGATGCCGCTGAATCTCAGTGCCAGATAATGTCCACATTTTGCATTTTAAACTAAGCTGTGCAATGGACGTGCTATCCATTCTCACGGGAGACAATTAGGCTCCGCCGGAGAAGCAGAGATTTCTCTTCGTAACGGTTCGGATGGAACCGCCGGCCTGTAGAAACAGAGGCTGAGGATTACAGACCTTTGGACGGCTCACGTAGTAAGAAAGGGTTCTATAGATGATATCAGTACAATCCTCAGACATGCTTATAATAGGCTACCTTGTGGCAGAACCAGATATTGTATGCTATATAAATATATTATATTTATATATCATATGTATTGCTTTTAATGTAACGCACTGGAAGAAAACTGAATGGAGTGGCATGAAATAATGTTCAGAATCTGGTTGACACTGATGGTTTTCAGTACTATTAACAGTCATAATGATGGAGATAAGTTCACAGTCCTAAACCAATTTTTTAACACTACTCATTTAAAGGGCCCATATCATGCAAAACCACATTTTCTCCCCTTTTAAAAGAAATGTTTGATGTAGCATGTAAATATTAAAGTTTAAAAGGTACCATTCAGTCTAAAGTCCTATATGTATGGAAACAAAGCTACAAAAACAACCCAGTGATGTAACAAAAAACCAATGCATTCATACATGACTGCCTATTTGGCCTCCAACAGTTCGGCCCAGCTCATTTATGCAAAAGTTATAAGGAGTGTTTCAGGCTGGAATACTTTTTGAATGAGGCACAAAACAAGACAGCCAATCAGTGCAGAAGTCATTTACATATATTAGTATAAACATAACAAATGCTCTTGTAAGAGCATCTTGTAATGCTCTTGCACAAAAAACATGTGGGAAATGGACCCTTTAATACTCAAAGTTATCTTCGCTCACATTTCGTTTTTGTTTTTGTTTTTGTCCACTTTTTACAGTTGAATGGTTTGATGTACCAACTTTCTTTACAAGACAATTTCCAACCGCTAAACCACTCTTGGCTGAATAGGTGGATCTGTTTTAATTTGCTGATGTTTATGACATCACAACAATCAAAATGGCCTGTTTTGGAAACTTAGTTCCCATTATATGGACTGTATGGACTGGAGGAGCAAACAAACACTTTCAAACTTTAACATATGATAATTAAGGTAACTTGATTATTTTCATGACATGGGCCCTTTAACACTATGTTGTTTTTCCAGCTTTATGTTAAAAACAGAATGTGAACACAGTTCAGACCCAAATTATTTGTCGTTAATGCACAAAAACACCCAGGAAACAGTCATCACACACCTTCTGAGATAGGTATGGATGCTTACAGCACTCAGTAAACAATTCTGTGATTGGATAGAGGGCTCATTTGCATATATTCTGTGATATCAGTATTGAAAATAAGATTGTGATAGCAACTCACAAATGATCTATTGCACAGCCTTCATAATCGTTTTTTTTTTTATTATTATTTAATTAAAGTCAAAAGTGTGTGTTTCTGGATGTTTCCTCCCAGTTATTTGCAGCAACGGTCTGTCACATTGACTCTGAGTGACGTGCCGAAGCTCTGAAATGTTTGCCTGTTATTTGAAGCCTCATTGTTCGGGGCGTGAGGCTCCATTCAAAACTATGTTTCTATCAGTTAAAGATGCATGTGTACCGTGACAGTGTAAAGGGTGCTGATGCTGTCTACAAAGCTGTCAGAGCCTCCGGCAGCTGATCAATGGCCATAAATCATGGCTGCTCTTTATGTGGCTGGAGAGAGTTGTACATTTATAAGCTCCTTTATGAGATAACATCTTGACACTTGAGCTCACGTCATACACACTTGCACTCTCGCTCAGCTCTGATCGACCAGCTTGTAGAAGATCATACTGTGGGCATTTATTTATAATTTATTCCTTTAAATAGCAGCTATGGTAATTAATTTGTCACAATGTCATTCACAAATGATCTGTCATGATGGGGACCCACAGTGGTGCAGTGTGTTGCACTGTTGCCTCACACCTGCAGGGATGGGGGTTTGAGTCCGGGTCCTGGGTGTGTGTGTGTGTGTGTGTGTGTGTGTGTGTGTGTGTGTGTGGTTTGCATGTTCTCCTCGTGGTGGTGTGGATTTCCTCCGGGGTCTCCGGGTTTCTCCCACAGTCCAAAGACATGCATGTCAGTTGAACTGGGGATTCTAAATTGACAGTAGGTGTGTGTGTGTGCGCGTGTGTGTGTGCGTGCGCGCGCGCCCCATCCACAGTGAGTCACTACATCGCACCTGTAGACCCCGGGATAGACTCCAGGTACCCGCAACCCTAGTACAGAATAAGCAGTTACAGAAAATTAATGAATGAATGAATTTGTCATGATAAAAAAAAATACCCAGAAATCCATAATAAATTGTAACTTTTTGGATTTTATTTTTTGTTGATGACTTCCTAGTTATACTGATGGTTAGTCTGATGTTGTAGGACTGCTATCCAATTACTGAGGGCCTAACCAATGGAAGAGCAAGCTAAAAGATCCTAGATACCACAGAGAAAGAAAACTGATGGGATAAAATTTTGTTGACCATTTGACGATCTCAGTCCTATTGTTTCTAACCAATTTTTATATTTATGTATTTGGCAGATTGCAGTTTTAATCATTACATTCACCTACTGTACTGTGAACTGTAACATTAGGAGTCTTGCCCAAGACTCTTATTGTTATAGCAGCATTATTCCATAACAATACACCAACTGCTAGAATATGACATACTAATAAAAACTACTCGAAAATTTTAAATACAATGTTTCTGCTGAATAAAAATGAACTAAAAAATTATCCTCTTCCAAAACATCATAAGACCTTTTCTTGAGGCCCAGAAGGCCCTTAACAAATCGTATGAGAAAGACAGCACTTAATATCGTATCTTAAAGTAAAAATATCTCATCTCATAACTTCTTGCACAGGATTTCAAAGCCAATTGCAACTGTAGTATAATGCTGTACAGGTTGCAGGTTCTTCAGTTCTTCTGATTTGATTAACTATTGGGAAAGGTGACCAGGCCTTTTGCATTTGTTGAACACTATAAAGTTTTAGTGCTGTCATCTTTGATGCCATCTGTTCATAAAGACATGTTGCTCTAAATGTCCAGGTTAATGGCGAGGGACTCGATTAATGTTCCCTAGAACACTAGTGTTTCACAGCATGCAATAACCAGCATACACACCGCGAGGCATCAGACGGCAGCCGCTTCCTAGAAGGGAACTGATCTGAAAATGCTCGGCTTTACAAGCCGCAGCTCAGAGAAGAAACAGCACACGTTCCTCTTCTCGCTCTCTCACACGTCTCGTAAAAACAGAGTTTGGGCTGTGTGGCAAACATGAAGAGCAATTTAACCGCATGTGTGCAGATATTTATGCGTGTATGTGAGAGACCCTGGAACTGTAAGCGTGTGTGGATGGAACTGAAGGTGTGTGTGGGTCTGTGTGCATGTGAGAGAGTGTGTATGCGAGCGTATGTATGGGGAGGTGTGGGGGGGGGCAGCAAGGCGTCCCAGCTTTCCATGGATGATGGATAGCAACAGTAGGGGGAACAAAACCAAGCATTCCTCATACTGTCACCGCAATGAAACAGGGACAGAACGGGATTTGGTCACAATGTGAGTGGGAGTACTTCTGAGAGATGCCAGGCCATCATGCCACTTCTATTGGAAGTCAAAGACTCCATCCATCATACGCCAGCTCCCTTTAGCATTTGACTGAGAGCGGCATTCGATGCTCGCGAGCTGTCTTGCAAGGGACTTCCCTGAGTCACTCAAGACCGCTCACTTTGATGAATTTATTTTTCCTGCCATTGTTTTTGCTTCCTTCTGTATTCCGCCAAGGTTGAGAGGAAAAGAAAGAAGGCATCAAATGACTGGCCAGAGTCTGTATAATTAGTCAGGCAGATTCAGTGGTGAGCTTAAGAGCGTCTACACACCTCACGGTCTTCTGGATGCATGTGACACAAATGAACCCTTTATTCTGGAAGCTAAATATTCAATCATTAAAGGGCCCGTATCGCACATTTTGCATAGATTTTATTACTTTTCCTGAGGTTCATAATAAAATAAAATTTATTTAGAAGAATAACCATAATTCAGTTTTACACTGATCTCTTCTTCTGCCATTAATTAAACTGGTCCTTTAATTAGTATACAGCACATTACGGTTCCCTTAAGACTAATGTGCTGTATATAAATATCTTTTCTGATTGGCTGCCTTGAATCTGCCTTATGGAAAATGCAGGCTGGACTGAAACACATCTTATAACATTAGGAGGAGCTAAACTGCTGTAAAATATTTGTAAATGTGTTGGTTTCCATCGTGAAAACAGTGATTTCAAAACAGTTATTTTGTATTTTTCATATCTAATTACTGTTGAAGCCACAGCCAAAAGTCTGTTTCACCTTTATGGCATCTGAGTGAATGCTGTGTTCTTGTTCATTACAAATATTAGCCACAAAATTTGGACTTTACATGTCTTGGCTGATCTGGAGGAATTTTTATTATTATTTTGCCCAGCTCATGTTTTTAATGTTTTATTCACAAAGTGCAATGAAGTCTGTTATGTAATTCCAGTGCACATCCTCAGTTATGTAATGTAAGTACACATCCTCCTCAGGTCTGTATGTTTTATAGCACAAGTACAATTTATCTGCTAACTGTAACGTATTGCATCACATAAAACATAAACTGTGGCCTGTACAAAAGTTATATATATATTGGTTTGACTTTAAAGGGTCAAATGTATATGAATCACACGTTCCATTTCACTGACATTGACAGACTTTAATACATCCATGAAGAAACAGATAAGTGTAGGTGACGGCCTACTCAGCGTTACGTAAACAGGACGCAAACACAAAGCCGAGACCATTCCGGCCATTTCACAATACGCACTAATGTGGAAAATCTCTTAAGCAGTTGACTTTCACACATATTAGTCCTAAATCAGTAGCATTGAAGACAGCTTTTGAATGGACGGCTTTGGCTTCATTTCGATGCTATTGTTCTTCACAAATACAAGCTTACCAGCTTTCCCCTAAAGAGCCGTTTTAATCAACAGCCTCTATTGGCTAAAGCGGCCATGGGAGCGGCCGCTACTGTAGAAGGCAATGACCCTTCAGCCCCCAACGGCAAGAGATCAGCTCTATCTCTAACACGCGCTGAAAGTCCCTCGAAACACTCGAAGCCACCCAGGAATTCTGTTGAGAGAACGGCAGTAAATACTGCTGTGCCACAATCAAGAAGAGAATTACTGCTGGGTGATGGTGATCAAAATTGCTTCATGCTCCTGTGTGAATTGTGTGTCGGTCGGAAGGGGAGGCAAATGAAAGGTTTGTATTGGGGGTGGTGGCTGCGGGGCATTTGGGGCATTCTTAAAATTAAAAGTTGTAGCCTATTAGTCTCTGTTTGGTAGCTGAGCACGCACCCATGCCTAGCATGGGCGCTAATGGGAAAAGATGTGTGGAAGTGTATGATTTATGGTTGCACGCAAGCAGGGGTGGAATAATTTGGTGCAGAACGGGTACTTACTGAACGGCAACAACTCGGCTACTTATCCGTACTTTCTGGTGATAAATTAGCTCTTGTTTAAAGTAGCCGGGGACCCATTTTTCATTTTGATTACTACACTTGATATCTCTTTCTTTCTTACTCTTTCTTTGTCAGCAATGGTCCTTTGCATTTTTGTGTATCAAGACTATGTGGTCAAGCATCCACCTCTCTCTCTCTCTCTCTCTCTCTCTCTCTCTCTCTCGGTCTCACGCTCTCTCTCTCTCTCTCTCTCTCTCACACGCTCTCTTTCTTTCTCACACACTATCTCTCCCTCCCTCCCCCTCTAACCCTTTTCAGGATCTTTCTCTCGACAGACTCGTTCCTTAACCTCTCCCTAACCAGATGCTACTGTTGTCATTTTGTGTTTCTCATTTAAAAAAGCCATCCTCTGGTCTTAGGCGCCGGTGAATACTTGCTTTGAAAAGGCTGCATGCGTCCAGAGCTCTGTGGTTTTGTTCATTGACCGCTGGCTGGCTGTCCAGCTGCCAGCCAGAGACTGGAGCCCTGTCAGTCAGCCGCCGACCCCGGCCTGCGCCTTTTCCTGAAGGGACAACGTTCGCATTGATCCTCCTCCGGCTGGAGTGACAGGAGGCGGCCTCCGTCAGGGAAATAAGCAGGTGAAATATTAAGTTATGGGGGCAGGTCCCAATCAATAAACAGCCCCCATGACTGCAGTGGGCAGAGAGGTTACGTCCCTGGATGGCGGACCCTCATAATATGATTGAGGGATTGGGAGCGCACATGGATTCGGACCAAAGCTCCGTGGGCCTCGCCCGGGCCCGATCACACACTCGCAGCTTTTGCCTCGCGGCCAACTTCTTTATCGACTGAGCTGGCATCTGCTGCTCCTGTCCTCCCCTCCCTGGCACTGCCACCAGCGCCCGTGCCCAGGGTAGTTTTGGCAGAACTGGACACACTACAGAGTGCATAAATAAAACATATGAGCGCCGTAATGAGGAAATATGGACAGGGCCAGCAGCGAGCACTTGGTCATGGAGGCGAAGGACAGGACTGGGCCACGCAGCCGAAACGGCAAGTCACCAGTCACCTAAAGCCACGAGCAGCGGGGAGGCGGGCTTTGACATTGAGCGGAGCATGAACCCAAAAATAAATAAATCAGTGAGATAAACATGGCACCTGTCCTCAACATATGGTCAAGGGTTTCTGTCATGCTAGCAGTCCGAGTACCTCTGCCACTTCATGACACTGCCTGTGTCAGGTTCAACTTTGGACTGTTTTATTATTTTCTATGATTTCAAAAGGGATGTTCTAACTTTAATGATGGTTAGTGTCACAAAAGTTTATTTTGAGTAATTTTGGACAATTTATTTTGGTCCATGTGTCTCAAATGGGCCAGTGTGGTCACAGGTTTTCATTAAAAACAGGCCTGAGCACATCTGATTCCACTGGTTCCACTCAGTTTTCAGAAATCTGAACATAAAGCCCCGCAACCACACTGGAAGAGAATGGAAATCCCTGGTTTACACAGTGTGAATGACGGTGTTATTTTAATTTTTTTTGTGTGAGATTCCTAGCTTTTTAACCTCTTGAAAGCTAAGTCAATTCCCTATTTATGTATATATAGCCTTTAAAAAGATATGAATCTCACACACCATTTCACTGTCATCAAGCTTTTAGGATCAACAAGTTACAGTGTTCTGGTACGGCTACATGGCTTTCAGTTGTTTTTAAATAGTCTAAAATATTCTGTTTTGACAACTTTTCATCTCTGTTCCTACAGAACTGCACTGCACTGACCAGTACAAGCTGTGTGATGCAGAAAAAGGCACACAGCTAGAAGTCATTAGTCATTTCCTTTGCTTGCGGGACAGGGGTCAGGGCAACAATGGCCCAGGCAGGCCCCTGGGTTTCACCTGAGGTGACTGGCCCCTGTTAGCCCCAGCGGGGCCGGGGAGGCCTGCCAGGGGGCAGCTGAGTGAGTGAGGGAGTGAGAGGACAGCGGTTCAACTACCAGCAGAGCAGCAGGGCAATCAGGGTCTGTAGCATGGACGGGGGTGTGTGTGTGTGGGGGGGGGGGGGGGTGCAGGTCTCTCTTCTGTTTTTTGTGGAACCTTACTTAAACTAAAGGAACCAATTAAGTACCCAGTGAAATGCTTGGTAAACAGTTTTAGAGATCATTTGTCAAATGTTTGTCAGGCTCTGTTCAGGCCCAAATTACAACCACACACTTCTCAGGGTTCTTCTCCTACTTTAAGAATTCTTGGCTTTTGATATTTATCGCTGTGTCCCTCCTTACTTTTATTAAATATTTTCAATCTGAGTCCCACCACAGTCTATAAAAAAAAGAAGTGTGCCAAAGTGAAATTTAAATGTAATTTTATATTCATTTTTATTCATTTTATTGATATGATAATAGTCCTACTGTTGTTATACTGCAACAGCGGGCAACACTGAGATTTGGTGCTGTGAGCCAGGTAGGACAAAATTTAGTCAGACTGTTTGGGTTTAAACCACATTTTTAAACCTAATTCTAAAATTTGAGCTCAACTTACGAAAATTTTCATTCATTTGTCATTAGTACCAATGATAATGATCTACACAGTAATGAACCATGACCATTAGAGTAAGGCTTTTGAGTATGGCCTAGAAATATCAGAATAATAGGAAAAAATACTGTCTGTTATAATGCCAATTTCTGAAAACACCCCTTTCGAATTCTAGCAGTATTTTAATTTTAAACTAATTGCACAAGAACAATTTTGGCCATTCTGGTTTAGAAATGGACAGTGGAAGCTTGTTTTATCAGAAATTTATTACATTGAACACTTAAGTTCCAAGAATTGAACCCTATGGTTTCAATCAAAATGTAATAATTAAGTAAGATTACACAGTTAAATCAATAGTGTAAAACAGGGGCGTCGGAAGCATTTTTAATGTGAGGGGGACGCATCGGTCTACGCGTGTGTGTGGGGGGGTGTTAAATCATATCAACAATATTATGTGTAACTATCAACACTGGTAGTGTTCTTTTCTAGCGCCATCCAGTGTAAAATTAACTCTACACATTCAACACTATTATTCGTGTAATTTTAACACTAAATTGAATGGGACCATATATGCTCAGAAATAGTGTTAAAATCAACTCTTTAAGAGTTAATCCAACACTGTCAAATTTACTGTGTAGTACTACTGTTGTGATTTCCAAGTTTCAATTAAAATTTAATTAAAAATAAAATAGCACATTTATTTTGTTCTCAGGGTTCTCCTCTGCTCCGTTATCCTGGACTTTGAGACACAGCAATAGTCAGTAAAGAGGCGAATCACAGTTCCATGTATTTTAGTCATCGAAGGACATTCATTTTTTAACAAAGCCGTCTTTAGGAGGTCCTCATTACTCCAGAGAGGTGGAAACCCACAGGACCCTTCTCCCTCCGGTCCAGCCCTGAGGGTCTACACTCGCTCCCCACCTCGGCCTTTTCACACCTTCAGCAGCTGACTGACAGCTATCTCCCACCCCGCCCCCACCCCAGTGCGGCTGATAAAATGTTAATGTAATTAACAGATAATGACTGTTGTTTTTACCTGTCGATACACAGACTGCGAGAGGGATAAAGGATCGGAAGCCCTGCAAAGTCACATTCAGATATCTGCCAGCCATTGTAGAATTCAATTATTTCCTAAACACTCCCCTTCCACCTGTCCTCATCAGCCACCCCTCCCACTGGCCTGCACCTGTCCGCCATCGTCCTCCTCTCGCTCCTCCGAGGCTGACAGGCGTCCTGCACCGCTGACAGTGCTGGAGTCTGGAGTCTGAGGCCAACATACAGTCGAAACGCTCAGGTTCCTCACGCTTTTCTGTCATTTTAAATGTGTTTCATTGAGCTGTTTGGGTGACTGTGTTCTCTTCATTACCGTTATAAAACAGCTGTTTCAGCCTTTGAGTCTATTCCTCTCCATTAAAAAATTATTTTCTAAATACTGTTGTTGCATTTATTTTATAATGTTAAGTCAGGGGTGTCAAACTCCGGCCCTGGAGGTTTGGTGTCCAGCACAGTTTGATGGTTCTCCTACTCAAACACATTCACTAAACCTGACAATTAACTGGTGAGGTGAACCAGGTGTTTCTGAGCAGGGAAATCACCAAAATGTGCTGGACCACAACCCTCCAGGACTGGAGTTCGACATCCCTGTGTTAAGTGATCTAACGAAAAAAGATTATTTTATACAGTCATAAAAATTTAGCAGCATTTGTTGTAATAGAGTTAACACTGGTAAATTTGATGTTGCTGTTAAGCTTTTTCCCAGTTTTTCTGGAACGGATCAACTTTCAAGGTAAAAAACAGGAATGGAACAATGTTTGAGTTAGTCTGGGGATAATAGATTTGCATGAGGTGAGGACATTAGATTGGGGCACACTGAAACTTCTGGGTCTTAGTCCAAGTCGAGTCATGAGTCTCTGGGATCTGGTCCTGAGTGTGTGGGGTGCGAGTCTCAGTAAGTCTTGAGTCTTTTTGTTGAGTTTCATTTTTTAGCTTCAGATTTTGCATTGTACAACTATAACTAAACACCTGTCAGATTCAACGTGACTTCAAATAACGAGATTCTCTTCTTTCTTCACATGACCGTTGCAAAACATAAACGCCTTAATAATGTATATGAGCAAAATCAAGAAAAAATAATGCACCTAGCATCTGTTGCTGAATTCCAGCCCTCCACAATGGAAAGCAGTGGAAAGCGCTTCATCCTTTCAAAAAACAGGTGCAGACGGAAGTGGAGCCAATGTCTGTTTCTCCAGCAGGGGGCACTATAAGGGTCACTTTTATTGTCATTCAAAGAATGAAAGCTGATTTTCAAAAAAATGTAAATCAACATTTGATGTACAGAACATTTAATGTAAGGAAAAGTTTAATGAAATCAGTTAATGTAAAAACCATTCCAAAAAATACAAACGTAGATCTAAGCTGCAGCGAACCTCGTTAGAGAAAATCAAAAGACGCATCAACACTCGTTTTACAATCAAATCATGAAGTGCTCTTGAAATTCCCACCTTCATAATGAATTCTCTAAAAAACTGAAAAGATATTAAGATATCAATATGAGGCACATTTTTCAGTCATTCCTTGGTTTTGCTGCAGTGACAACGACTTTGAATAGATCGTATCAAACTGAGTGACAAAATTGATCATTATACCCCCATTAAAAGTGTTACAGGACCTCAGTGTTCAGAGTCTCAGTGCAGGCTGCACTCCAGTCCAGGAGCGTCTTCTTAACCGTTGCAGTCCCGCCACCGTTTCAGTGGAAGGGGGGAGCGGGCGCATTCATAAATCATGTGATTGAACCAGGCAGCCACAGACACCCTTCTCACCTCAGACACGGACAGGGACGCACGGCGCAAACAAGACAAATGTATTTATTTTGAACAGGAAGCAGCGCTGGGCCTATCAGGACATGGGGGAAGAGCAGCCAGTGGCATGGCTTCCTCCCCACACCCGTATTTTAATAAGCATCAGGCCCAAACAAGATTAGGTGCTTCCAGTTTACGAAATGTCAGCAACGGCAGCACTATCACTCATAATAAATGGGCTTATGCAAACAGTGGGGTTTGTGCCATGCATAAGAGTGTGTTTGGAGAGCAGCAGTGATACCACGTGCTGATATGCAATTATTCTAAAGAGTATCAAAGTTGAGGCGCAGACTGGCCTCCAGGCCGCGCCGCGCCGCACCGGACCACGCGTTTGTCTTCCCCGGCTACTGCTCACAGAAAACTCATGAATAAAAAGAGAAATACCTACAAGTAATGATGCACACACACTCAATACGTGCAGACACACACATAGATTCTCAGCCAAAATGCATCTCGTTTGTTCCTGTCGTACATATGTAAACTGTACTCAGACAGCGCCTCGCATTGTTAACGCCTGAAACACTCACACGGAGGACAAAACATATTCAAAATTATACACCTAATGATCATTCTATACCTCAGTACGTCACTCTGGTACAACAGTACAATGTTTGCATAAAACACATTATGAATTCTGAGGCACAAATAGATTATATAGTGTTATGCCATAGATGATGTGTCAAAGTGTGCGTTTATTTGATACCAACATAAAAAATGTGTAAGAAAAACAATCTTAAA
This sequence comes from Alestes dentex, assembly GCA_037576975.1. Taxonomy (NCBI): domain Eukaryota; kingdom Metazoa; phylum Chordata; class Actinopteri; order Characiformes; family Alestidae; genus Alestes; species Alestes dentex. Next base: position 28,652,529 of record JBBIGA010000001.1, on the reverse strand, counting down.
GGCTTCTATGTCATCAGGAAACGCTCAGCCTTTTACATTTTCAACAATGGATATATATTCACAATTTTCGCATTTTTAATTCAAAACAATGACTCAAACATTTTCTTTGGAGCAGCTCTGCAAAATATAAACAACACCCTGGAAAATGATCTTTTGGAGAGCAAGCAAATGAAGCAGTGAGAGAGGGAGAGAGAGAGAGAGAGAGAGAGAGAGAGAGAGAGAGAGAGAGAGAGAGAGAGAGAGAGAGAGAGA
>JBBIGA010000001.1:28636410-28648103 GCA_037576975.1 Alestes dentex | reverse complement strand
TATCTATCTATCTATCTATCTATCTATCTATCTATCTATCTATCTATCTATCTATCTATCTATCTATCTATCTCTTTCTCTCCTTATATATATTTATACAGCAATGGACATAAGAGACCACTTTCTCCTTTTTTTCTGTTCACTGTTTGTACAGTTTGCGGCAGTGTGTGTGTGTGTGTGTGTGTGTGTGTGAAATGCACAGGTTGCACAGGTTGCTATTCTTTTCTGAACTATTGCAGTGCGAGCTGTCTCTTAACATCACTATTTAATTGTTGCAGTTGTAAAATAATGTAAAAGTGTTGTGTCGTTTAACATTTCCAATGTATAAATGTATAAATTATTTATATGTATTATTTTTTAATTTTAGATTTTGAATCAAGTGTGGTCAATAGTAATATAAAACAATAGTGACATGCATCCACAAATTACAAAAGCAATAACCAGGAAAAAAAGGATGCTCTCTTATTTTTTTCTATGACTGTGTGAATATATATATATATACAGAGAGAGAGATTGAGAGAGAGAGAGAAAGAGAGAGAGAGAGAGATACTGAGGAGCTGTATCATCACACTTTTTCAAGCAATAATTTTCCTTCAGTTCAGTTTAATTCCATGACAGGTCGGCTCGGGGTCCAGTCTCCATTTCCTGGGCATCTGCTGGGGTCTGGAGCTGGACAGGGTTGGAGCTGTCACGCGGCTTGGCCTGGCTGCTCCTCCCTGCCCCGCTCCTGGCTCGTGCCTGTCACGCCCAGCCTCCTGCAGAGCTAATTGTGAATGGGGAGCCGTGGAGTCTTTACCATTAGCTGCCTCTCTAATGACAGGCAGGGAGACAGCTACACATGTTCAGCCTCTCCCACTGGAGGCGTGAGGAGATAGCGGCCTGTCAGCCACAGCAGCCTGTCACTGCGCCGCGGCTCCGAGGAGCCCCAGTGGCCCCACCAAGCAGCCGGAAGCAGCATGCCGAGGACTCTGCTGTAGCCCTGCCAAAAGTAATGGAGATTATTATTTACACCTCTCAAATGACAGGAACGTTGCAACGACACTGGTGAACTGTTTACTTATCCCTTGGCTCCGACACAGACCCGATGTAGGGGCTGTGCCAGCTAAAGTGCAGATTTCTCCCATTCAGCTTTCAGTCCAAGCAGCTGGAGGAGGAAAGGCTATTTTTTATTTAATGCTGACATGAAATCACATTTCAGTTTTGAGTTTTTTTAACCTTCACCATAAAAGGGTAGAATTGTACCAAATAGTTCTCTTATGCTGTCTTACAATGTCTTACATTGTTATCTATAAAAATGGATAAAAGATCAAATTTGCTTGGAATTTCTGATGAGCATGTAATTTAAAGCATGAAGCAATCTAACTGTTTCAGCTAGCCACTACCACTGTTTTTACTTTTGCACATGACTGAGATTATTTAACAACTTGTCAGAGCTTGAGACAGGTATATGAAGATAAAAGCATGCAGTTTGCACTATGCTAAATTATAATTATTATTAAAAAGCTACTTTAGATTCAGAGGTAAATTACATTCTCTTGAAACTTTCTCTATAAAGAATTCATTTGTAGCCATGCCATCATTTAAAGGGGAATTCCACCAATTCTCCAAATTTCTATATAATTAAATTATTGGGAAAACAAAGTCATTCAGATTGGTTTAATATGAAATACATTGTAGAGAAACTTACCAATCTCAGTTACTTGGATGTCTGGTTCCTATCATCACCGCTGTAAACTGTTCTGATTTTCTTTGGAATGTTGCGTTTCACATCAAGCCATGTTAAGACTTACATCTTAACCATTTAATTATGCAGAAATGTTAAAAATGGTGGGACTATTCTTTAAACTATAACATCGCCATAATCAGATTTATCTAAATTATATATAAAGGCATGAAAGATAAGATTAAGGTAAGGGAAGGTAAGATAAGATAAGACAAATAAGATAAGATAAGATAAGATAAGATAAGATAAGATAAGATAAGATAAGATAAGATAAGATAAGATAAGATAAAATAAGATAAGATAAGATAAAATAAAATAAGATAAGATAAGATAAGATAAGATAAGATAAAATAAGATAAGATAGCCCTTTATTGGTCTCACAGGTTGTAAATTTGTCTTGTTACAGCTGTAAAGTTGAACAGAACAAGAGAAGAAATTAGAAGCAGCATGACCAAAAGAATAAAAACTATACAATATAATAGTATAATATAAAAAAACTATACAATATACAAACATATAATAAAAATATGTAATATGGATAAAGGTAATGGGACACCTGACCCCTGTGAAAACCAACTGAGACGTAGAGCTGCGTGCTGTGTTCACCTACGAGCACAAAAAGGAGCACACTTTCAAAATAAAAGAATTTTGAAAAACCTGCATTAACGCGCATTAAAATAATTGTCGCCGTTAAGAAAGTAATGCGTTGACACTATTATAATGCTCAGCCCTAATATATTGCCCAGCCCTATACATATATGTGAGTGTGTGTGCGTGTGTGCGTGTGCGTGTGTGTGTGTGTGTGTGTTTGTGTGTGTGTGTGTGTGTACACAGTGGATGTGTGATTGAAGTCTCTGCCCTACTCTGAGTGTGAGGCATGAGAACAGACGTGTTGAACACATGTGCTAATATCTCCTCATAGGAGCCCCAATGAGCCATTGCAGCCATCCAATACAGCAGGCACTCCCTGTTCACTTCCTCCATCTGCCAGAAGTTCATCAGGAGATGCTCAGCTTCCTCCTGCAGCACAGATGGAGCAGGGGAGCGTCGATCAGATCCGCTAAGCAGAGCCGGAGGAAATGGAGGAGAAAAGCCGCCCGCAGCCAGGCGCGAGGACAGGTGAGGAGAAGCCACCCATAATAACCCGAGCAATACGGTTCCTGGAGCCACTGGGGGAGCTCGCCCAACAAAGTGTGAAATGCAGCCGTTCCCTTATAAACCGGGGCTCTGATCCTGGGGACCTGTTTGGCTTGCTTCATATGAGCGTGCCGGCTTGACACAGTCAATACAAACATAAGCCAGTAAACCCTGCAGCCTCTAATGAAGCAGATACAGCAGGAGAGGAGGCGGGGGAGAGATCACAGCTGCTTTTTTCTACACCAGCCATGAAAATACTAAAAGAGCTTGGCAATACTGATCAAATTCAATATCATGATATTTTCAGTTTAATCACAGTGTGATTTTATTTGCATTAATAAAACAAACATTGGTAAACTTAAAGTGCTGGGTACTTACTTAAAGAATGTCATCCAGTTTCGACTGAAGAGTTTTGTTTAATTCTCTTACAGTAACATCAAAGGGGGGCTCTCGAATGGTGCAACCCACTCGCCCAGTCACAGGGTGATGCCACAGCCATCCGTATCCAGGAGCTCAAGAGAGAATTATCAGTCCCACTCTCGCTGGGAGGCCCTCTTCCTCCCACAACAAGCCAACATGGGCAGGTTGTGCTAGCAGATGCAGTAGAAATTCAAATGACTTGGAAGTGAAAGAAGCCCCAGCTTGGTAGTATCGAGTCATAGGAGGAGACTTCACGAGAACTACCAAGTCATGAATAAATGGGGGTGAAAATTGCATAAATCCCCCCTAAAACAGGGAACCTTATACTGTAAAGGAAATGTTACAATTGACCTACATTGTAGTCAACTTTCAGATCTTGGACTTTTTGTGCACAAAATATAATAATAAAAAATGAACCCAGGACATTTTATGCACAAAATATGAAGCAAAAGAATTCAGCAAAAATATGAAAATTAAACATCAATACTATTAAAACTGAATGTCAGTGCGACACTTAGCATCGGGACACTATTATAGACAATGTATTGCTCAGCAGTAAAAGGCAGGGAGACAGAAAGCCAAGGAAAGAACTATAGAGAACTGAAAAAATAAAAGGGTCGAGATTCTGCTCCTGCAGCCGAGGCCTGCCTCTGGGGGAGGAAGACATATAACATTAATGGTATCCCTTAACATCTCCTTAACCCTGCTCCAACCTAACCCACCCCCCCCAAACAGGAGTCCCTCTCCCTCGGGCCCTGTTTGTTTCGCCTGCCAGGGTGGCCGCAGGCGGGGCCGCTGATGAGGTGCTCAGGCCACCGTGAAATGTGCCATAACCCGGCAGCCAAAGGGGCCCGGGCGAGATTGCCGTATTTACTTTTTAATCTGGCCGCCTTAATACACGCGATAAAAACTTTGTCACATTAGATGGTGACAGATGGGCCCAGAGATATTATTGCTAGTCCGGGGGTGCTGGGGATGGAGGGGGGTGGGCTGTGGGGGTCTGGGGAGGGGGCTATAGAGTAGAGTATGAATGGGGATGTGGTGAAAAGGAGGGGGGAGGGGGTGCGCAAGACCCTCAATCACGATAATTTTTCATCATCCCAATTACATTGTTGAGTGCATCGCCTAGATCACACACACACACACACCTGCACCCACACTACACACACACACACACAACACATACACACATTCACACATAAGCAGCATCCTCAGCTCCACTGTGGGGGGACATAAATAAAGATAAAATGAGGTGCCCTAGGTCTCCCACTCACACACACTATTTCTCAGGCATCGCTTTGTGCTGCGCCGATGCGGCCGCAGGTTTAAACGAGGGCTAAATCTTATTTAGATAAAAGAACAGAACAGCGGTCCGGGTCTCACTGCCTGCAGCACGGAGAGACCGGAGGCTCTGCCTGGAACAGCCTTCAAGCTTTCAGTTTTAGTTCTTCATTACATAACATTTTTGGAGCAGAATGTTGTAAGCTAGCTCTCAACGCTGTGTAAATAAAGCCTTGGAAGTCTTACTGAGGATCTTTAGGCTAATACATTCGTTGCCATTGAAATTTGAACAAATAGCATTTCCGGAATGGGGGTATTCCGCCTGGAACGTGAGGTTTTTCCTCATAAGGATACACAGCTGGCATCATAATTATGGAGCGTTTGTGTTTATTAATTCTCCATCTCAATCCTCTCCCCCTGCCTCCCTCCCTCCCTCCCTCTGTCACTGTCTCCCTCGTTCTGCCTCTCTCCCTCTCTCTCTGTCTCTCCCACCCTGCCTCAAGTTTACCAACTTTGTTTCTCTCTCTCTAATTGTTGTCTAAATGGAATGAGTGGGTTTGTTTGTGGCGTGGATGTGGGTGGTAATCAGCAGAGCTGTTAACAGCTGTTGGGGCTGCGGCGCGGCGGATCATTAGGAGGCTGCTGCTCTCCCGCGAGCGCCACGCTAGCGTAGGCCACTAATGAAAAGAATGTAGTCACAGATCTCATTTTTCAGGCAATTCTTGTGTAAACTGGAGATTTTCCAGTCTGTGCACTGTGGGGTCCCATTAATCAGACGGGCCAACTGCTCGGGCTAGGCTGAAGGGGGGGGGTCTTTGTAGCATCTCCACCAGATTAGACAGGCGTCTCTCTCAGGTACATTCAAGAACATAAAACAGGCTAAAGTCAATCAGTGGATCTTCTGAGGGGTCTCACACTTAGGGCCCCTAATAATTTATCTATAAATCTGTAAAACAGCTGCTGAGGACAAGCGATCTATCCATCCATCCATCCATCCATCCATCCATCTGTCTATCTGGCCATCTGTCCGTCCATCCATCCGTCCATCCGTCCGTCTATCTATCCATCTATCTATTCATCCATCCATCTATCTATTCATCCATCCATCTATCCGTCTACCTATATCCATCCGTCCGTCCGTCTGTCCGTCCATCCATCCATCCATCCATCCATCCATCCCTCTATCTATCTATCTGTCCATCTATCTATCTATCTATCCATCTATCTATCCATCTAACCATCCATCCAGCCATCCTTCCATCCATATATATATTTACAACTGCCAGACAGATTTGCTCCTCAGATCAGACAGGCTGGTTAGATCAACTCAAGCTGAAATTTAAAGGAAAAACCAGAGTTCTGCATGCAGGAGGGACCATTCAAACAGAAACCATGATGGAGCATGAACAGACCTGGGCTTGAACTAACTGAACTATTTCTCTAACTGAAGTTCATACATGACAAAACTTTGAAATGCCTTCACTCATGTTCAGCATTAAAGTCATCCTATTATGATAAAAATCAATATATTTCTACTTTTAAATGAAATTTAAATGTGATATAACAGAACTCCAACGTATTTCTTCCACACTAAATGTTCAGTTGAATATAAACGTTTGGTCACTCCTTTTTTAGTGAAAATTGGTGCACATCCCAGGAACATACCTAAATTTTTCTGCCAAGTTTAGAGCATAGATTCTATTTATATGCTCGTTAAGTGTATGCAGTCTATTTAATGGAAAAACATGCAATAGTGTGCCATCACTTTTGCACAGGTCACTTTTTGTTTATCCTTAATACGTAAATAAACAGTAATTGTGTGTTAAAATGCATAGAAGTGTGTTCTCTGTGGAGGACATATATTTGTTTTCACGTTGTTTTCATTTGTTGTGGCCAAACATTTGCTTAGCATTGTAGTTATACTTCTACTATTAGTAGTCTACTGTTAATAGTAACAATACTACTAGAAATAATATGAATGAATCATTTGTAGTAGTAGTTGCGGTTTGTCATGACAGAAGAATAGCTGATTAACACTGACTGACATGCACAACTGACTGCAGTTAAAATTCATGCTTGAAAATAAAAATGAAACAACTTAACATGAGAAAATACGAGACACTTTATTTCCACTGCATTTCTTTAAAATGCACCCCATGGAGAAGACCACCTGGCTAGTGGCCCCCATGTAATTTGAGGTTGAGACCCCTGATCTGGAGCAGCAAACTGTCACTATGCCTGAATGAACACAGAATATAATCAACCTATAGCACCAACACTCCAACATACAGTTTTAGGTCACTGTTTTTGGAATTAATACAAAATAGCAGATAGACTCATATTTGTTACGCAGTGTTTTTGACCCGCACAGGTAAATCTTAAAATTTAAGTCACGACACCCCATCAGTTTTTCTCATGGAGACTAAAAGAAAAGCAAAAAAAGAGACGTGTGTCTAAATGGATGGGAGAATTGCAAAGGCAATGCAGAAAATCAAGAAATGAACAAGGCTAACCCCTCATCCCACCTCATCCTTCATCATATTCTCTCTCTCTCTCTCTCTGATTCCCCTCCCCATTCAGTACCCCCACACACACACACACACACACACACACGCATGCTACACCCCCAGGCAAGCTACTCAGCCAGCGATGCCTGCCTGCTTGCGTGCAAGCCACTGAAATGGGTCATTTTTTAATTAAATACAATATTAATTACTGCGAGCATCATTAACGATATGTGAGATTTGACTAATTAGTGTAATAGTTTTGGAGTCACGCTCATTAAATATGAAAATTACGGTGGTCGGAAGAATCAGTTCCGTGATCAATCTTGTATGGACAGAGGGGAAATGATTTAGAGAATAGCTTTTATTGTACAATTATCTCCATTACAAACCTGCCAGACATGAAGAAGGGGAGAGCTGGGCTCTGTGGAGGTGTTAGGGAGGTGTTGGGGTGGTTTTGTGGCTCTAACTCTGTGCTTCCTCCTGCCTTTCAGATGCAATCGACCGGCTTTAACCAGACGAGACAGCGGCCACCACACCTGAGCCTCGGCGGAGCGCGGTGCTGGCGATGGAGGAACAGACAGCTGCACGACTGCAGACTTGTTGACTGGTGGAAATGACAGGCTAAGAGTTGCGTGGGGCTCCAGCAGGGCCGAAGCATCACACGAATGCACAACAATGAGACAGTGAAGAGATGAGGCCTGTACTTACTACACTTCACTATTCATTCTCACTAGAGCTGTGAAATAAAATCCATAAGAGGATATCAGGTGCTCGTTTTGCCCTCCAGGTCCATGTTTTAAAAGCCATGTATGGTCATTTATATCATACAGACATGATGAAAGCACACTACCCCCCTTAGAAGTTTGGAAATTTGATAATTCCACTGAGTTTTTTTTTTTTTAAACTTCTACCATCTATTTTTAATGGAAAATGGCTCAACCTCTGATATTCCTTACAGTGGCGGTGAATGGAACCAGGGGTTGCAATCTCTATAATATAAATATAACCATTATATTCACTATCCAACTCACCGGTGAACCTACACAACTTTTGAGGTTTTATATGTAATGGTGACGATGGTAAAATAGGGAAAAATCAAAAAAAAAATAAAACTGGCTCTGCCCTGCATGGAGATCCTCTCAATAAAAGTATTTTTTTAAATGTGTGTTTTATCAAAGTCTTCTCTCACAATTATCATAAAATAATATTTCTGGGATCAGGAAGGGTATTCATCACCATTTCATGCGATAATGTTGAATAAGGGAGCTTTTGGAGGCTCTAAATTGTTTGTAGGCCTGGTTCCTCTCACTACGAACTTGTGAGAAAGTAAGTTTCTCTGCAAAGCACATCAAATGACACTGCTTCAAAATGACTCAAAATGACACTGTTTACATCTAAACACTTACATTATGCAGAAATGGTGCACAATTGGAAGATGTTTTATGCAAGTGACCACCTGCCCACCTGAGGACAAGCATAAATGAACTATATCCCGACACTGGAACAGCACTTCTTCATAACTGCAGTAAATTCAGACCAGTTTCAGAATGTAGGAATGCACTCATATGCACACACACACACACACACACACACACACACACACACACACGCTGAAACTAGGCGGATCAGGCTGGTGGCCAGCTCATGGTGTCACTTTTGTGGGCTGTTTAGACTGCTCCTGGTTGAGCCGGCGGTGGGAGGGGGGATCAGTCACTGTAGTGTGTGTCAAAGCTGTGAAAATACAGCCTGTTTACCGAACATCCAAACACTGTCCAGGTGTGCTATCATATTTGGACCAGATGCCATCACCTCATTATAGAGGTGGATTTATATAGATTCTGTTTGCATATGTCGCACAGCAGCGTTGGGACGGGGGGCTGCAGCACACAGAGGAACTGGAGGATCGGTCAAATCATTTCAGTCCAAAATTTCAGTCAAAGGCGATGAAAGATCTGAGAGAGACTCATAATGGTGTGTTATATCATTCCTCCTGTCTCTAAAACACCTAGAGAAGGAAGAAAAACACTCTTAACTTAAAATGAAAGTTAATAAACAAATATTTTTTGTAAGCAATATTGGACTTTTTCATTGTGACATTTCTACACAATGTAAGGAGCAGTTGGTGTTTTCACATGATGTTAAAAAAATCAATATGAAAAACAGACATTGGCAATATAGCAGCAATCTGGGCAATATTACAATATAGACTACGAGTAATATACCATAATGCACAAATAATGTACTATAATTATACTATTGAGGTGCATTATATTATACTATGAGGTACACTTGTGATATGCAGCTGCAAAGTTATTTAATCCTATATTAACGCTGATAAACTAATGTAGTGTAGTATACAGACATTTCTAATTGTCATTGTTTTGCATGTATTTCTGTACCAGTAGCTTTCATTGACTGCAAATTTGCTGGAAGTCTTTCATTTGCACCTTCAGTTGGACGCATTTGCTTCGAGCTGCAGCCCTTAATGTGAAATATCCAGGAAGCTGGAAGAGGGAAAGCTGCGTTTTCCGCTGCGTTTATTTCTTTTCTCATAAAGTCACCAGGAGTGGCACTCTCCGTTTTTGTGACCTTGTATCCTTCAGCCGCCTTTTTGTGCCGCCTTTTTTACACATAAACATCTGCGCACTTTAAATATATGCAATAATCCTATCTCTCCACTCCCGAATACTAGCTCTCCGTATTATTGTAATGCTCACCTCCAGACTGCGCCCGATAGCCAATACTTTATCACGTTTTATTTTTTATTTTATAGAGCCTCTGTCTTTTTAAAATGATTGCACCTGTTTTGATCTGATTAATTTTGTGCGAGCGCAAACAATTACTTTTCATCTTTATCAGTTAAAGGAATCACCCTCCTTTTATGGGTATCATTTATAACAAGTGGACAGCTACCTGTTTATTAGAATTTCAAGCAGCATATCGGCGTGCAGATCTCCCACGGTCCATATTTACATTTCAACTTCAGCTAAACAAGCATGACAAACACACATAGCGCGGGGCCGGCAGGGCGCCAGGCCTCATTTTCATACTGCCCACCCCTCCCCAGGCCTCCGCCGCCCCCCACCACCACCTCTTCCAGACATCAGGGTCTTTATGCACGCTTCAGAGGCCGGGGTGCCAGCAGAGGGACCTGACAGAGGGCTGAGGAAGGGAGCAGTGCGGGGAGGGGGGGGACTGGACCACTTTATGGTCAGAATACGTCAGTGCTGGAGATTGCAGGTGCATGTCTATCATTCAGTGAGCCAGTTGGTATGTGTGTGAGTGTGTGTGTCTAGAGAGAGAGAGAGAGAGGGAGACAGAGAGAGAGAGTGAGAGGGAGAGAGAGAGAGAAAAAGAGAGAGAGGGAGAGAGAGAGAGAGAGAGACAGGGATCACGGCCTATAAAATGCAGCCGTGGCACTAAGGTCCAGTGTAAGAATACAAACACATTTGCATGTGCCACGGCCAGGGCCACTTTTGACAACTCAACAGCTGTTAATTATGAATTGGCCTGTGGAGAAGTAGACAGCGCTGTGAATATGCAAAACAGAGCGGAGCGGCCAGGGCCCATCCAACACGAGTGTCAAACTCCCACCCTCCCTGCCCACGCTGCCCACAGTGACGGGGGCTGCCGGAAGTGTCAATCATCCAGCCGCGGCCTAACACCTGAATAGGCTCGGAGACTAGAGACTTTAATTGTTTTTAGTCCTGTGGAATGTTGTCTATACTGGTATACCGAGAGTGGACAACAGATTTGCTGGGTGCTTCATACTGGTGGACTAGTGGGCGGGGAGTTGCCCCTGCAATCAGAAGGTTGTGGGTTCGAATCCAGCACTGCTAGTGTCATCACTGAGGTTCCAATGAGCGAGGTACCGTCCCCACACACTGCTCCCCGGGGCAGCCCTCGTTGGTGGCAGCCCCCTGCTTCACTTGGGGAATGGGTTAAATGCAGAGAAAGAATTTCACACTGTGTTATAGAAAAACTTTGGAAGAATCTGCTTTCTGGTTGCCATTTAAAGACCAGAGAAGGTTCCAGTTAGTGTCACTTTAAGGTAGAAGAAGATGTCACAGCCATCCATGGCCAGGAGACCAAGGGAGTATAACTGACCTCAGACTCTCTGGGTGGGTATGAAGGCCCTCACTCTACTCTTATCACTCCGAGTGCTGCTGGGCCTCTGTTCGCTGAAGTACCTGGCAGTGTTCTCCTCCAAGCATGTTCAGCAAGGCGATGACGATGCAGTTTGAAAATACGCAGTTGAGTCTTTTGACTGGTAGTGTCATTTGACTGGGGGAGTCCTGGTCAGTGGTTTGTGCTCGGCTATAACTGCACTGGGGAGAAAGCTGGGCAACCTTCTTCCCACCAAAAAATACTATATACAAAGTATTTAATTGTTAATTATGTCAGTACTAATGCCAGATTCCAACTGAGAGTCATTACTCAATTATTAATTTCACATCTTCAGTAACTACTGAACAACTGCTTAACTTTTTAATGTGGTAACTACTATAAAACAAATATTTTAATTGTGTAGTTGTGAGAATGAAGAGTATTGCTGAATAACATATACATTTGTTATAAGCTGTTCAAATAAATGTCCCTCTAAAATTGTTCATTTTAATGTAAAG
>JBBIGA010000001.1:28583472-28593575 GCA_037576975.1 Alestes dentex | reverse complement strand
ACACTACTGCACTCACAACACATATGGAGGTGTTTCTTATTTTTACACACACACTGCAATAGTTCAGAAAAGAATAGTAACCTGTGCATTTTACACACACACACACACACATCCACACACTGCTGCAAACTGTACTAACAGGGAACAGAAAAAAAAGGGAAAAGTGGTCTCTTATTTCATGGCTGTATAGTGTAAAATCTATACACAGCTTCCAAAATATTGTATGATTTCAATACATAACCTGCTTTTTTCTCTACGATCGACACCAGTGATGAGAAAACTGAAACTGATGTTCTCTGTGGTTTCATGCTCTCCTCAGCTGCTGCTGCTAAAGTGACCCCTGCCCCAGCTCCGGCAGCAGAGGCACCTGCGGCTGCAGCCCCTCCCCCACCCTCTGCACCACCTGCCCCTGCTCCTGCTGCAGTGGGGCCCATCCCAGCGGCCATGCCCCCGGTGCCACCAGTGCCAGCACAGCCCATCGCTTCCAAACCAGGTAATCTGGGTTTAGGGCTGAGAGGAGCACTGCATGCATTATTCACTCAGTAAGCAGTTGTCCTGCCTTTTTTGGGAACGTCTTCTTTTGCTCTCGGTCTGTAACAAAAGTGAGCTTGATATATTGTAGTTGCCCTAGTAGTCAAATCTTGAAAATTTCTCTGCATTATGTTGATTATTTTAGATTGCATGGATTTCAAGTTGAGTCATATTGGTTTCATACTGGGAATCATATTCAGTCTTTTTTTTACATCATCTTGTGTCATCAGCTGATTTTAACAACGGCTAACATTATTTAAAAAAAAACTGATACTATGCCAAGGAGTAAAGGTTGCAGTAAAATCATTCGGCTTAATATCCTGTCTTTTCTTCAACAGTCTCAGCCATCAAACCGACTGCAGCTCCTGCTGCTGCACCTTCAGACACTGGAGTCAAGGGGGCCAGGTCAGAGCACAGGGTAAGACAGCATATAGCATTTAGGGAGCTTTCTTTAACGCACCCACTGATGATTGTAAAGCAACGGCAGAGGTACAGCTGGGCACTGTATCAAATCTATTTATATTCTGCAAAATGTACATGAATTTAATCCACACATTTAAGTTTTCGGAAGACTATGACTCATGTTACTGTGACTTATGTGGCCTCTCTGTATGAGTGTGTTGCGGATCACCTCAAGTCTTAAAGAAATGCATGTAAAGTGGCCGGGTAGTGCAGTGTAGATCTCCACAAAGAGCAGTGGGGTTCAGTTCCCTGTTCAGGCAGAAGGCAAGATTCCTCTTGCTGTATTTTCTGCTATTTTAATCTGCTCTGTATGAGTGTCTGCTAAAACAACCTAAATAAATGTGTTGCCAAGTATATATAGCTGATCTTGATTTTAGAGCAAGAAAATTTTTATGTTGTTTTACCAATTCGGATGTTTTGCGTTTTTTTTAAACTGCAGGTTAAAATGAACCGCATGAGGTTGCGGATTGCCCAAAGGCTAAAGGAAGCCCAGAACACCTGTGCCATGCTGACAACTTTCAACGAGGTGGACATGAGGTCAGATTCACTACCAGTATCTGTCTTTATTTTTTTTTCCTGACTGAAAGGACAATTATTGGTTTTTGCCTGCACAGAACAATAGATCTCTTTTAAAAGACGCTCCCTGAGTCACGGATGGAGTTCTGGTCAATAATATGGAAAGAAGTCTTGTAACAGTGCAGTGAAAATCCCGCTCGTTGCCCAAATGCGATTAGAACCTCAGCAATGCTAACACAAATGGTTATAGATTGGAATCTGCCCTACAGGAAGAGCTTTTTGAAACCCAATGCCCACTTAAAGCGTGGAATGTAAATATTTGGTACTAATGTCGGTAAAAACAAAGATAAGATTTGGGTAAAACATGGTTTATTAATTTACAAGGAAACGTTAATGTCCTCGGAGCCCCTCCCTCGCTCCAGAAGATGACACTTTGAGGATTTCTCCCGGCGCAAATGGTGGTGTCGGCTTTCGGCTGCTCAGGGGTTTCGTACTCGCGCAAATCTAGTTGGCATTGATGGGATGGAGGAAGACTCCGCAGGCCAGGGTTAGTCTGGAGACGAAGGAGCACGGCCGGTCAGGGGCCAAGAGCATCTGCCCAGCTCTCCCCCGAGAGCGGCCCTCAGAGAGCGGCCAGCCTGCAACGTGATGGGCTTTTATGACAGGCCAATAAGATTTGAGAGGTTTGGAGAGTGAAGATTTTTATCTCGTCTTCTCTCCTTTCTCGGAGAGCGTGTGTCTTGGGACGGTGCTAATTCTGTTAGCGGAGAAACCCTAGAGCCTAAGCGGAGTTAGAGACAGGAAAACAGACAATTAAAAAGAGCTGGGCAAGTGCCCCATTTTTATCATACACTCAGACTACTGTCAGTAACATCCCTGGTGTAGGACTTCAAGGTTGTTGCCTCTACAGGAAATTTTTTGCATTGCTGTCAGTAGCAACCATGCGAACTATTTATCAAAAGAGCTCATTTTCTGACAACGTTCCAGTTTAATGCTAATAAATGTAAGTTCTGCTTTAGCTATTGAACGTGGCTCTTCGCTGCGGACGTCTGTTGCTTGCCTTCCATGTTAATTTTGTCCTCTTTGTCCCCTGACTGCAGCAACATCACGGAGATGAGGAAGGTCTACAAAGATGCTTTCCTGAAGAAGCACGGCATCAAACTGGGCTTTATGTCTGCCTTTGTGAAAGCGGCTGCCTACGCTCTGATAGATCAGCCAGCAGTCAATGCTGGTACGTGCTCCAGCCCCAGCTTGGTCGTGTTTTTAATGTTGCCACTTCAAAATCAACTACGAGCAAGTATGCGTGGTTATTGTGGTCGTGCATTTCGAGTCTAAGATCACGATTTACAGACTACCTTTCCCCCGCTGTTTCCTTCTGAACCGCAGAGGCCTGGCCTACATAGGCAAGCCACACTAAACCTGGTTTTATCGATGCCAGTGTGTACAGCATCTAACAAGGCCAGCAGTTCCGTACTCACAAGTTGTGTCTAATATTTCAGTTTTGAATACAGTGATCGACAACTTAGACAGTAATTGCCTTTATGCTTGAACAGAGTTCTTAGTTTAGCTCGATTTTATTTATATACATAAAGTTATATTGTTAAATGGCATCTGGCAATGCCTGCTGGGAAGCTAAAGAAGTAATGGACTGATATTCGCAACTTTGTTCTTTGAAATCACGTACTTCATGATTCATAGTTGTATGAATTGTTAGAAAAGTTTGTGAATCTTTGTGTAATCTGAAGTTCCTTGTAAACTTCAGTTTTTGCCGTTCAGTAACATCAGTGAATCTCATTAGTTATTATACCTATTCTACTTTATTCTATTCTATTGTTTTTTTTGCTACTTTTTGTTTCTGTCCACTTTCTGCTGTGACAATGTAAGTTTCCCACTTGTGGGACTAATAAAGGTTTATCTTATCAGACCGAGGGCCCATAGCGTGTAAGGGATTAAAAAGGACTTGTGTTTAGCCATTTACATTTTTCCCTTTGTGTTTTTAGTTATTGATGACACAACCAAAGAGATTGTTTACCGGGATTATGTGGACATCAGTGTGGCAGTAGCAACGCCAAAGGTACTTCCTTGAGTTTGTCTGTTTCTCTTAGCAACAGATTGCCCCAACACATTGTGCACCGTCTAATGACATCATGAGTCAAGTGAATGAATGCATTTAGTCAAAATGGTAATCTTACTCTTGTGAATCAGACTTAATGTGCTGTATTTCTTGGGTAATGCATTATAACCACTTAAGAACAAATAACTCCCAGTTTGATCTGAGGACCCTCAACGCCTTAGGACTATTTAGGGTAGAAACATTTATAAGTATTACTCTCGTGTGGACCATGCACCATGTTCATATTCACTCCCGAAGAACTTTATCATCTACCTGTCTCCCCCACAGGGACTAGTGGTACCAGTAGTTAGAGGAGTGGAAGGAATGAACTTCACTGATATTGAAAAGGCCATTAATGAGCTTGGAGAAAAGGTAGGAATCTTCCTTGTATGTGCGTCACACACTGTATCTCATGGTTAATGATATTTGCCTGTTTTCGAGCTTTCGTGCTTCTAACGCACTTTGCACCATCAGCTTGGACTTGGTAGCGAATGCTCCAGGCGCACAAGTAGAGAGCGAACTAACTAACGGTATCTTGTAAATGGGGCAACTAACCAGAAGCCTTTTTTTAGATAAATTAGTGATATGACCTAAATCAAAGGCGGTTATATTTTGGGCTAAGCAGATGTTAAGTGAAGGTTGGGGGGACTCTGACCACCTAGCTTCTGAAAAACAAGCGGTTATCCCTCAGAGGTCTTTAGCGTCCTAGAACAGAATGTCATATTCTTAAAACTTTCCATCAGTAGTACTTCCGAGAAGGGTCAACAGATGAATTGTAAATCATTTTTTTCTGCATACTGGTTTTGAGTTTTAAATCAACCATGTTTTTTTGTTTTTGTTTTTTTACCACGGTTAAAGGTGTAAATGTTGCACAAAGTGCCTACAGTCTTGTAGCACAGCCTCGAGTGGCTTATTGCCATTATTTCATGATGAATTGCTCAGATTTCACTGTATGAATAATTACAATAAATGGTATTTCTCCCGAGTACTACTTTCATTATGGTTGCCAGGCATATGTTCAGTTTTTCTCTCTGGAATTCAGTTAACAAATGCTGTCCCATCTCTTTAAATGTGGTTCGACCAATCAAGATACAGGGTTTTATAATGGGGTTAACAGAATGTCTTGTTTCGCGCAGGCTCGTAAGAATGAGCTGGCGGTGGAGGACATGGATGGCGGCACGTTCACCATCAGTAACGGTGGAGTGTTTGGCTCCATGTTTGGTACACCCATCATTAACCCACCTCAGTCCGCCATTCTGGGCATGCATGGAATCTTTGACAGGCCGGTAGCTGTTGGGGGCAAGGTCAGTTAAGAGCTCAACTTCTTTCTGTTTCTACTCCTTGACTCCTCTTCCGTCCGTGCCTCACTGTGTGGCTCTGCCCCTCTCTCCATTCTCAGGTTGAGATCAGGCCCATGATGTACGTGGCCCTGACATACGACCATCGTTTGATTGACGGCAGAGAGGCAGTCACCTTCCTTCGTAAGATCAAGTCTGTGGTCGAGGACCCCAGGGTGCTCCTCCTGGACATGTGAGGATGTCATTTTTAAAGAAACACACACCAATGGCTGACTTCCTCAGAATGCAAACCGAATCCTCATCTCACACAGTGGTTATTATGTCCCCCAATATTCCTCACTGCATTTGATTTACTATGTTGGTTAACTAGGGAAAGGACACTTTACTGTTTGAAAGGAGCAGGTGAGGGAAACTGCCGTTGACAATTGCATGGGTTAGAATGATAAAGATCTTATCGCATAATGTTCTCAGCTGGGATTTTTTTTTTTTTCTTAGCAGGAAGGCTATAAAAAAGTTCGTAAATGCTTTTGCCATTTTTTAAAAATTTAATTAAATGTGTAACAGTTGTAACACCTATACAATTGTGTATAATTGTATGATTATTACAGTCGTTTCACATGTAATTAAGTTACTTAAACTGTCCAATTACTGGTTTTCTAAATGGCGAAGCAAGCACAGTAGTATGCAGTATGTCGTATGTTTCATATTCTGTGTAAAGAATATTGAAGTTGTAACTTACCAGATGAACAGCAATCCAGAAACACTATGTTCTGTGTCCAAGACCTTTTTTTTTTTTTTTTTTTTTTTTTTTTTTACACAATTTGGTACATACATAAAACTCGTATGTCCCTTAAATCAGTTCGAGATCAGTCATTGGGAACAGATTCTGTCTATGCCGTGTAAAGAAACAAGTATTTAAGGTGGAAAGGAGCTTTTAAACAATAAATTGAAGAAAGTATTTCTCTTGTCTTGTCATGCTTTGCGCTGAGGACTTTTACTTTTTTTTTTTTTTCCTGCACCCGACACAAACATTCAGACGCAGGTGAATATAAATTTGTGTAATCCAGCAGTTTATCGGCCACATTACTGTTTTCTTTTTTTTTTTTTTCCGTTCTTGTATTAGGCCGTGCAGACATGAAGCCGCGTGGTTAAAAATATATGCACGCTGTGGGTAAGTCTGCTGTGCTTTAAAGTAAACGCCCATAAATTCATCAGGCCAGAGTCACATCTGTGACTTAAGTGGCAAGACAGGATGCGGTAGCTGTGCTAATACTCAGAACGGCTGCCGAGGGGGTCTTGTGGTGGTATCAGTGTCTTTCTTCTCAGGCTCAGAGACACACACGAGCTTGACTTCGGAGAGGGTTTTCCATCTCTGTGGTCAAAGTGACTTCCTCTCTTCTGCATCAGATTGTGGCAAAAGGTGAAAGGGACATTAAAATGATCCAGCAGATCCAGTCTTTTATGATTTTTAGGTATAAAAAACCCACAGATTTACAGATACGGATTTATAATAATCATGTTTCAACAGATTCCCTGCATAGATAGATGCAGGATTTATGTTGAGATTTCTGTTATTTCAAACCAATATTTGATGTATTTCTTATACACTGGAAGAGCACATCACTGGGAAACTTTGCTAAAACATGCATTTTATTCATTTTTCATAGCATAAATAAATGACATATTTCAATTCAGATAAATGCAGTTCCAATTTCTACATTTTCTGAATGTTAACGTTTCAGGATACTGGCTTTGTCCTAACACCTCATTCCCATTAATCCATAACTGCAGAAATAATATACTTCATTTGAGGTAGGTTTTATTTTAGACACTGACAAACCAATCAAAAGGCTTCTTTTCCTTTTATTTTTGTAATGAAAGAACATGAGGTTTTGTCCAAAATATCAATCAGTAAGACGTGTAAAAAAAAAAAAACTGCACTGACTTCTCATGTTTGGGAATGCTGAATGCACTGTTAATGGTAATATTGCATATCACTTGTACATCTGTCAAACAAGTTCGATTATGTTTTAATACCAGAGCTGTCAATACGGGCTATCAGTAAATACTTCTGATTACTGTAAGGTAGCCTGGATTTCAGTTAGTTCCCTTAATGACCACAAAATCTGACCCAGGATGTGACAGAAATGTCCATTTAATTCAAAAATCCAGAATTGCTTGAATGTGCCGTAGCTGACGGACCTGTAAATCGCACTTGGGTCGTTGCCATATCCGGAACACCTTCCCTCAAAATGCACTTTACAGGTTTACAGTTACTGACTGTAGCCAATCTGCTGCTGCATAATTCATCAACCCCCTTCAACATTGACCATAAGTGTTAAGGCACCTCCACAGGACC
The DNA here is from genome assembly GCA_037576975.1 of Alestes dentex. Lineage (NCBI taxonomy): Eukaryota > Metazoa > Chordata > Actinopteri > Characiformes > Alestidae > Alestes > Alestes dentex. The sequence continues at coordinate 28,586,296 of JBBIGA010000001.1, read as the reverse complement.
ACAGCAGACCGGATATTTAGGTGCCGGACTGTTCTCAGCATTGGTGGTGCTGGTGGGGGGCCTAGTGGGTAGGATATTTGCCTCTGGACCAAGAGGTCAGGGGTTTGAATCCTACCTTCAGCAAAACCACCACTGGGTTCCTGAACAAGACCTTTAACCCTAAGTTGCTCCAGGGAGACTGCCCCCTGTAGCTTTGGATAAAAGCATCTGCTAAATGCAGTAAACACTGCGCTGCTCAGTGTCTTTCAGACAGAAACTGACCACTGAAGACTAACAATTTGCACTGAGGGAGAAAAGTATGAACTAATCTCTAACTGTGCACCAACAAGGTAGACATGCCTAATAAAGTGGCCTGTAAGAGTATGCAAGGAAATGCACTGTGGGGTATGATATACTTGTAAAACACTACTATGCCTTGTTAGTTCCACTACTGTGCTGAGAATGGTCCACCATTCAGACAATATCTGGCCAGTGGTGGTCTTATGGTGATCCTGTTCCATTCCTGGAGGAAGATATCAAGGTGAACCTACAAGGTAGGTATGTCTAACAAAGTGGCCTGTAAGAGTATACAGGAAAATTAACTGCTGGACCTGATACTTGTATCAGCGTAAAACACTACTATGCCATATCACTACCACTACTGTGCTGGGAATGGTCCACCATCATATCCATCATCAAATCTGGTCAGTGTTGTTCCTGTGGTGATCCTTCTCCATTCTTGGATAAAAATGACCTACAGCCAATACCTCTATACGTACAAAGTTCACAAATAAAGTAAGTCTACCTCATAAAATGGCCAATGTGTGCAGATACAAGGGAGGTGTACCTTGCAAAAAGGCAGGTCTGAGTAATTAGAGGGGAATACTGATGCTCTATCTGTGGTTCACCACCAGGGGGCAGCAGAGATGCATTCATGAGGGAAACCTTCTCATGAATTCTTGGGTTCAGTCGATCCAACAGTCTCCCATAGTTTGAAGGAGTGCAGGTACTCTGATATGCGCTGGAGGTCACACGTCCATTAACTGCCCAGCGTGTGCCAAGGAACGGAGTTAAAGAAGGGATGACACTTAATGTCACTCACACCTCCGCCTCCAGAGCCCAGCCGACAGCCAGCGTCATACTGAAGGAGCTGTGGCAGAAAACAAGACATGGAGTTGATTAATTTAATGGATGTGCTGGTACAGGTTAACACTTAGAACGCAAGCGCAGATCCGTGTCGGAAGCACAACAAACGGTCACATGGCAAAACAACTTATCGGGAAGTTCCCCCGGTTTGTGTTAGTGCTTGAGGTGTCAGACGTGTTTGGTGTTCCTATGTCACGTAGAACCAGTTACTGTAATAAAAAAAAAAAAACGTAATAATAACCACTACTGAGGTTTTAAACATGGCGTCACACACAAATGAACATAAATAACAAAAATGAACAAATGTCTTAGTTTTAGGTCTTAGAAACAAACGGAAAAACAAGACATTTGAACCCGGGAGAAATTTCAGGATAGTCTCCGCCCACAAGTGGGTGGGGAAAACCCGCAGAGGGAGGGGCTCCGGTTCTAGACTGTTTTACACTGTTTATATTTACTGAAATCAGATTTTACTGATACACTCTGAGGGTAACCACCGGTTCTAGACTGTTTTACACCGTTTATATTTACTGAAATCAGAGTTTACTGATACACCCTGAGTTCTGAGGGTTAAATGAACCCTTCTTCACCCACCACTTACCTCTGTGAGTAGGGAGGCAGCTGCAGTGCTCAGGTGGTCTGGAATGAGGAGCTGAGTGTGTTGATGCACTCCAGTGGGATGGCACTGCCAGAGTGGCTGACAACCACAGGAGAGACATAATCAGGCTATTTTTATTTAAACGTTCGGCAAGAAAATGTCAGTTTTGCAACCTGGAAGTTCATAAAGAAGTTAAAATGTGTGATGCCTTTATAATCAGAGAGAACAAATTGTGCACTGGAACGGAGTCGTATCCAGAATCTAATACTGATCTCACTTAAGTACAGTAACAGACTAGAGAACAACTCCTAACCACTATTTGCTCCTAATAAAGTACTTAGCAGTACATTATCAATAGTATTTATACCCCAGCATTCTGTGTATATAGTGTCTTTCATACAAAGTATTTCTGCAGAGTTTTTATTGGACATTTTTTTTAGATCGTTCTCGTCTGTGCGTGTCTGCAGTCGTGGCATAAGCAATTTCCTTCTGGTTTTCTGATTCTGATGTCTATTAAAACTGGTCTTAAATCAGTGATTTATGAAGGCCCCCCTTCCTAACAGAGTTTTTCACCCACCAGTCCACCTACCGTTAAAAATGCACTTTACAGGTTTCTATTGCCACACAATTCATCAGCCCCACCCTTAACACCCATAAGTGTTAAGGCGCCACCACAGGACCACAGTTTACCAGACATTTCTGTGGTGGACTGTTCTCAGCACAGCAGTGGCACTGTGTTTGTGGTGCTGGTTTTAGGTGCTGGGATTTTTAAACACTTCAAGGTCACTGTGCAGTCGTGCCTCATCCAGCCAACTGTGGCCCTGTGGCCAGAAACTGACCACCAACAAGATGACCGTACTCCAACAAGGTGAACCTACAAGGTACACTACATGGACAAAAGTATTGGGACGCGTGACCATTACACCAACAAGGACTTCAATGACACTGCATTCAAATCCATAGACTTTAATCTGGAGTTGGTCCCCATTTGCAGCTGTAACAGCTTCCACTCTTCTTGGAAGGCTTCCCACAAGATTTTGGAGTTTCTGTGGGAATTTGTGCCCATTCACTCTGTAGAGCATTTATGAGTTCAGACACTGATGT
>JBBIGA010000001.1:28562368-28583372 GCA_037576975.1 Alestes dentex | reverse complement strand
GACCTTGTGCTTTGGAAAAGCACTAGGTTTAATTATTAATTTTATTATTATAGTTCATTATTATCCGATAGGTTGGTTGTTTTCATGTTTAACTAAAAGCAGCCTTGTGGTTTTGGACAAAAGCATTATGAAAATATGTATTTATATATATTCATTTACACAGGTAAAAATGCAAAATGCATGGGCTCTATTATTGTTATAAATAGATGTGTATAAAAGTGCATTTTGCCTTTTTTGGCCTGTTAATTTCCCTAAGGCCTTACATTGACTCACATCTGTAGATGAGATCTCTTCTGATTGGCTGTTATGCCTCATCAGCAAATCAGTCCAAGCTGAAACTACCATATAAACTCAGCTGAAGTAAGAATACAGTCATATGAAAATTTATGTCATGCCTTATGGAAACAGTAGCATTTCAGCAGTGACTTCAAGTTTATTGGATTAACAGAAAATATGCATCATAAAATTAGACAGGTGCATAAACTTGGACACCCCAACAGAGATTTTACATCAATACTTAGTTGTGCCTCCTCTTGCAAATATAACAGGCTCTAGACACCTCTGATAGTCTCTGATGAGTGTCTGGATTCCGGATGGAGGTATATCAAGCCAGGGGACTGTGATGGCCGTTCCTGAACACTGTACTTCTCCCTCTGCATGAATGGCTTTGTAGATTTCAAACTGTTTTTTGGGTCCCTGTCTTGCTGGAATATCCAGCCCCTGCGTAGCTTTGTGACTGATGCTTTACTTGTGACATTATCCTAAAGAATTTTTTTGATGTTGGGTTGAATTCATCTGACCCTTGACTTTAACAAGGGCCCCAGTCCCTGAACTAGCCACACAGCCCCACAGCATGATGGAACCTCCACCAAATTTGACAGTAGGTAGCAGGTGTTTTTCTTGGAATGCTGTGTTTTTCTTCTGCCATGCAATGCGCTTTTTGTTACGACCAAATAACTCATTTTTTGTCTTATCACTCCAGAGCACTTTGTTCCAAAATGAATCTGGCTTGTCTAAATGAGCTTTTGCGTACAACAAGCACCTCTGTTTGTGGCGTGAGTGCAGAAAGGGCTTCTTTCTCATCACTCTCCCATACAGATGTTCTTTGTGCAAATTGCACTTCTGTATATAATTCTCCTGTATTTTTCTTGGCCTGCCAGACCTGGGTTTAACAGCAACTGTGTCTGTGGCCTTACATTTACTCCTTACATTCCTTACAGTCGAAGCTGACAGTTTAAACCTCTGAGACGGCTTTCTGTAGCCTTCCCCTAAACCATGATACTGAACAATCTTTGTTTTCAGATCTTTTGCGCGTTGCTTTGAGGATCCCATGCTGTCACTCTTCAGAGAAGAGTCAAAGAGAAGCACAACTTGCAATTGGCCACCTTAAATACCATTTCTCATGATTGGACACATCTGTCTATGAAGTTCAAGGCTTAACGAGCTAATCCAACCAATTTCGTGTTGCAAGTAATCAGTATTGAGCAGTTACATGCATTCAAATTAGCAAAATTTTTGCAGAGCCAATTTGATTTAATTTCATACAATTAAAACTCCTCCACAAAAAAATCTTGTCCAGATCAGCAGTCAGGCTCTGGTTGGTTTGAAAGATATGCCTCACACTAGCTTGGTTATTAAACTGATTTAAGATAGAAATGACCTCACCTGTAGTCAACACTGCCTGTTCTTTCCCGGTCCAGTCTCTGAATGAGCTCTTCGATCTGGAATCGATCCAGGGGGATGGTGGACTGCTGCAATGTGTGAGCAAGAAATAGTACACCGTGACTTTAAAGCATACACAGGCACAAGGTAATTCATATGTTAAGTAGAATAAAGGAACAGTTCAAAAGAAGAATGGAGGAGAATAAAGTTGAAACGTGGGTAAGAGAAATTGAGGTGCTGGGGGTGTTACTGCATGTGTTTGGACAGATCCAGAAAGAACTGAAAAAATCTATGCAGTACAGTTCAGAGCACTGAGCCATAGTGACTGCATTAGGAAATGTCAGTGACTGAGACACGGGCCCCTGCCTGTACAGCCTTCCTGAATTCTGACACAGGAACACGCATTGTCCCATCCTTGTCAATATTCCGGAAGAAATCCCAAAGGCGAAGCTTGCGCTGGTCAAGATAGTCCTTCACAAACAGAACAAGAGAATCTGCTTAGAGGTGCAATACAGTACATTGTAAGTCATATATTCTGATTCTGTAAAACTGACCCTCTGATCCAGTACTGTGCAAAAGTCTTTGGTGGTAGAAAGAAATATTATCACACACTTTAAAACGGCTTTAAACAATTTTCATAGAGGCCAAAGTTAACATAAGAATAAATACAAACAAACAAGAAAGCAGTAAATAGTATCATGATTTGTTTTGCCTGTAAAAGTAGTTGATATTGTGTGAGCTAGTAAGAACACAGGTTCGGTTCCAGATTCCTCCTCGGTTCCTCCAGCCGCTGTTTGTGAAACTCCATCAGCAGCTCCTGATTTAATTTAATGAAGGACTGATCGAGTCAAACCAGGTTTCTGATGGAAACTACAGTAATACTGTACTTTCAAGGAACTCACTGATATACTGAACATAAAATTACAATTAATCTAAACAGATTTAAAATATTATTTTTCAGACTGTTGCACAGCACTGTAAGTCTTGAAAGATAAATAGCATTTTAATCTATGAAAGCTCATTTCATATTCTTCATTATGTTCTGATTACATCTTCATTTGTAAAGATCCCTGTAGTACCTGAATGACTTTCATTGGGTCGGGCCGTTTTGGAGGTTTTTTAGCAATGAAACCCCCAACCCCGCCATACTGCACCTCTAGACTGGGATGTTCCTGACATGTTAACTCCAGGAGCTGCACAAAGTTTTCATTCACCAGCACATTCTACAACACACACACACCCCACGAAATACATACATAGTATTTCAAAAAGAAGAACACATTTTCATTGAAATAGTAACTTCACAAGAGGGGAAAAAACAAAAACCTTCTTAACTTTAACATGGGATGGGCAGTATTGAGACAAATCACATCACATTACATCAAATCACAATATTCTTCCTGTACTTATGAGGGACACTAACTATGTTTCATTACAAACATGTTTGTAATGGAACATAGTGGTTTTAGTGGAGCATGCTGTGAAATGCTAAATAAATCCATCATAATCAGTTTCACTAGTGGTGCATTTTGTGCTAACTTTTCAAACTTAAAATACTGTGAAAAGTAAATGAATGCTAATATCATGAAACATAGTGAAAATGTCTTGAAGTATTAGGATATACAATCGCATATAAAAGTTTGGAAACCCCTCTCAGCCTGCATAATAATTTACTCTACTTTCAACAAAAAAGATAACAGTGGTATTTCCTAGGAACATCTGAGTACTGGGGTGTTTTCTGAACAAAGATTTTTAGTGAAGCATAGATAAGGAGACAAGAACGTACCTGACCAACAGTTAGCCCATTGTAGCGTGGGGGATGAACCCAGTCGTGGACAGACACGAGAGACTTGCTCTGAGAACGCTCCACTAAAGAGTCAAGATTACCCCCGGCAATCCACGTTCTCAACACACACACAGTGAGTATATAAACAGATAGAAACCGGAGTACTCACAGTACTAGTAGGGAGAGATGGATGAACTTGGTTGGGCTGGATGAGCATTGACTCAATGACTGAGCACTGGTTGCTACCTGCTTCCTGTTTATATACACTGTAACTTGCATCATTTCCTGGACCCCATGCGCATCACGTGATTGGTGCATGTAACAGCACCCCCCCTACAGGACTGTCACCAGAAGGGTCCAGGATAAGCCGACCGGGGACCCAAGACCGTTCCTCCGGACCGTAGCCTTCCCATTCGACAAAGTACTGGGTGCCACGGCATTGCGATTCGAGGATCTGCCGGATCTCCAAGGCAGAGGTGGAGCAGGAGCAGGGGGAACCAGAGGTGAGATGATGAACATGTGGAAGACTGGGTGGATCTGGAGGGAGGCAGGCAGCTGGAGGCGGAAGGTGACAGGGTTAATCCAGTGGGTGACTTTGTAAGGGGCGATGAACCAGGGGGAGAGCTTCTATGATTATGTGTAAAGGTGCAGGTTGCGTGTGGCTCTTGGCCTTGGAGAAACGATCCACAATGGTGAGGACAGTGTCTTTACCTTCTGAATCCTGCAGGCCGATGACGAAATCCAGCATGACGTGCTCCTTCTTCTAACTCCCATCAGAAAGGCAACAGGATGAGTTGTGGAGGTAGGACAGGCGCGGGGTCCGCCCAGGGGCTCTCTGCTTGGTGTTGACAAGAGAGGGCATTGGCCTTGGTGTTATTCGACCTTGGGTGATAAGATAATGTGAAATCAAATTGGTCAAAGAACAATGCCCACCCTGCCTGCCTAGGGTTGAGCTGTTTGGCTTGTTGTACGGTAATGAGGTTTTGGTGGTCCGCCCAGACCATGAACAGGTCACTGCCGCCCTGGAGCCAGTGACGCCATTCCTCCAGAGCCCACTTGATGGCCAACAGCTCGTGGTCCCCTAACCCGTATCGCTGCGGAGTGGGGTTGAACTTTCTGGAGAAGAAAATGCACAGGTGCAGTTTCCGGTCTTGCTGGGAGAGGATGGCTCCTACGCCCACATTGGAGGCATCCACCTCCACAACAAATGGTTTGGCAGAGTCCAGGTGAAGAAGGATGGGTGCAGTGGTGAAGACGAGGCAGAGATGGTGAAAGGCTTTGATGGCTTCGGGGGTGAGATGGAATGCATTTCGGGGTGGCTTGGTGAGGGCAGTAAGCTGTGCTGCAGCTGAACTGAAGCTCCTTTGGTAGGGTCCAATTTCGTACAGCGTCCAGCTTCTGGGGATCCATGGCCACACCCTGGGAGTATGTTACGAAACAAAGAAATGTGGTGGAGCGCTGATGGAAAGCACTTTTCTATAACTTTCATGACAGCTGATGGGCCAGCAGCCTCTTGAGCACAGCCCTGACATGCTGGGTGTCTTTCCCAAGGATCCTAGAGTAGATTAATATATCATACAGGTAGACGAAGCACCATCGACCCAGCATGTCATGGAGGAGTTGTTGAAAAGCTGCCGGACTGTTGCACAAGCTGAAGGGCATTACTAAGGTCTTTTAGTAGCCGGTGGGAGTTATGAAGGGCGTCTTCCATTCTTCACCCTCCCTGATGCAAACCAGATTGTATGCGCTCCGGAGGTCCAGTTTGGTGAATATGGATGCACCAGAGAGGGCATCCAGGGCAGTGTTGGTAAGCAGGAGTGTATGATGGTTCTTGATGGTAATCTTGTTTAGGCCCCAATAGTTGACGCAGGTGACGCAGGGTTGCAAGCTAATGACGTATGCCCGCGACCTCCTGTTTTAGGTTAGCAGTCTGGACCACCTGCTAATTCACCATGTCTACCAGTGTGGCAAAATCCGCTGGGTGCACTGTATAGGGCGCAGTCATTCTGTCACGTAGTTAAGGAGACAAGAACGCACCTGACCAACAGTTAGCCCAGTTTAGCGTGGTAGATGAACCCAATCACGGACAGACACGAGTGAGTTGGTAGACCACGCGATTTACTCTTAGAACGCTCCACTAAAGAGTCAAGATTACCCCTGGGAATCCACATTCTCAAAACACACACAGTGAGTATATAGAAACCAGAGTACTCACGGTACCAGTACGGAGAGACGGATGAGCTGGGTGGGGCTGGATAAGCACTGACTCAATGACTGAGCACTGGTTGCTACCTGCTTCCTGTTTATATACCCAGTGACTTGCGTCACTTCCGGGACCCTGTGCACGTCACATGACATGTGACAGATTTGAATGCACGTAACTGCTCAATACCGATTACTTGCAACACCAAAAACCACCTCCAAAGACCTGCAAGAACATCTTGCTGCAGATTTTGTATCTGTACATCGTGTTACAATTCAGTGCAATTTGCACAAAGAACATCTGGATGGCAGAGTGATGAGAGGTACTTGTCATAAACAGAGGTACTTGTTGTACGCAAAAGCTCATTAAGACAAGCCAGATTCATTTTGGAACAAAGTGCTTTGGTCTGATGAGACAAAAATTGTGTTATTTGGTCATAACAAAAAGTGCTTTGCATGGCAGAAAAAGAATCTGCTACCTATTGTCACATTTGGTGGAGGTTCCATCATGCTGTGGGGCTGTGTAGCTAGTTCAGGGACTGGGGCCCTTGTTAAAGTCGAGGGTCAGATGAATTCAACCCAATATCAACAAATTCTTCAGGATAATGTTCAAGCATCAGTCACAAAGTTACACAGGGGTTGGATATTCCAACAAGACAATGACCCAAAACACAGTTTGAACACAGGCATTCATGCAGAGGGAGAAGTACAATTTTCTGGAATGGCCATCACAGTCCCCTGACATGAATATGATCAAAAATCTCTGGGATGATTTGAAGCAGCCATCTGGGATGCTCGGCAGCCATCAAATGTAACTGAACTGGAGAGATTCTGTATGGAAGAACGGTCAAAAATACCTCCATCCAGAAACCAGACACTCGTCAAAGACTATTGGAGGCATCTAGAGGCTGTTATATTTGCAAGAGGAGGCTCAATTAATTTTATGATGTATATTGCATATTTTCTGTTAATCCAATAATCCACTGCTTCTTTTAATAAACACTAATGTAATGAGATTTTCTAGATCAAAATGACCCCATGGAACTTTCTATCTCACTCGCTCACATTTAGCAGACTAAAAATTCTCCACAAGGAGGAGTCAAGTAGTTTGCAAATGTCTTGTTATGTGAATGTAGGTAATTTTGGACTATTTCTTTCAATCCATTTGTCATGAAAAGTTCACACAGTGTAAAGAGCAATGGTGTGTTCAGACAGTACTCACTGACCATTTTAACATTTTAACCATTTAGGTGGTTTGTTATTCTCCACACAGCACTGACACCAACATGGTAGAAGAATGTTATGATGTATCGTACTGGCACGGGTGTATCCAGCACACCAATGTTGGGGTTTTTACACACCCCAGAAAAGTGTCTGCTGGGCCTAACACACTCATACCAGCACACACGAATATGCCACTACTATTTTAGTGACCAAACTGTGGTGTTTCTATTATTTTGTACATCTCCTGTAAACTGACTAGCCACTTTGTGTCTACAACTGTCATGTATGGTCGTGTTTCACCCAAGCAGGAGGCACAAACGCAGACTTCCATTCTTTCTTTGTCTTTATTTAAAAACAAAAACACAAACAAAAACCAGGCGCGAGGGCCGATTCGATTTCATATAACAAAACTGCAGACGCAAACACAACCAAGCTAAGTGTGATGGTGAACCGAAAACCTCAGAGCCCAAAAGTGTGCTATTTAACAGAATCTAAAACATGAAACACCTGATTGCTGAATAATGCCTCATCCCTGGCCAGCTGAGGCACAGGGATGAGGCCACACACCGTGTCAACCTAAAAGGTCCCAATACAAACCTTAATTAACAGTGGCCTCTAATGGCCACTGACTAGAGGCGTTACAACAACACAGTGTGTCACACTAACATGCCACTACCTATGTTACTGCTGTCATGAGAATAATCCATCACCCAAATTTACATTTACGGCATTTTATCCAAAGGGGACAGTTTCCCTGGAGCAACTTGGGATTAAGGGTCTTGCTCAGTACCCCAGTGGTGGAAGGTTGGATTCGAACCCATGTCCTCTTGATCCAAAGGCAAGTACCCTACCTACTAGGCCAACACCACCCCAAATAATACCTGGTCTATGAGGGTCCTGACCATTAATGAATGGTTGTAAGGTAGACTGCACCTGTGTGGTTAGTGGAGCTGATAAAATGGTCTGTGAGTGTAGATACATGGTAGATTTACTCAATTAAGTGGTTTCTGGTTATAGCCCCCCTTTGTTGCCAAGTGTTGACACATTAATGTCAAATAATAGACTTACACATATGTTAATCTCCTCAAGTCCGGTTTTGGGAGTATTCTTCACAACTCTGATCAAGGCCAGGGCTCCTTCCACTGTCAAAGAGTTATAGGCCAACTGCAAGAAGATACAACATCCACTCTTATCCTCATGTTATGAACATCTCGTACATAGCAGGTTATTCAGAAGAACAAGCAATTGTATGCCAGTTTCCAGATTCTGCATGTGAGTGAAACCATGGCTGCTCCCACACTGCACAGTTAAGCTTAAGGGTGGTATCACAAATGTGGATGTTCAGTCTCACAAATGAATTCCAAGTTGACAGAATTATGTAAATCACACTTTCCAGAAACTCACCTTTAATGTTCGGAGTGTATCGTTTGCCTCCAGGCCCCTGCAGAGCATGCCTACACCTTCATTAGTGATGCGGTTGTTACTGAGGTCCAGGTACACTAAAGTGTTGTTGAATTTGAGGGCCTCACCCAAAGCCAGCGCCCCCTCATTACCAAAGCCATTCCAAGAAATGTCCAGGTGCTTCAGAGTCACATTGACCTGATACACAACACTTATCATGTTGATCAAAAACATTTACACACATCTGACTTATCATCAATCACTGAAATAATGTTTTACTGAAATTATGTGGTACAGTTTGTAAATCCTTCAGAATTTATTGCATTTCTGCATAAATCTGACCTACAATGTGATCAGATCATCATTTAAGTCATTAACATATTAGGAGAAGATAAAGAGAACCCCAAAAAACCAATAGAAGTGAAACAGTTGAGCTTGTAGTTGTTGTACATTTTAACAGATGGTTATTTGCCAAATAAATTAATGCAATTTAAAATGTATTTTAAATACAAACCTATAATGGCCAAATTGGTTACTTGTTTCTTGCTTCCTAACTATCTTTACTTTGTAGTCAATCAAGCAAAGCTGACAAATTTCTCTTAAAATATGAGCAAGTATACACACTAGCAACATTTGTATTAGATACTTAGCTAAACAAAATTACAAACCACAAAGTAGTTTAATGGCTCAAAACCAGCCAAATCTGTGATTCTGCCACCACCATGTTTCACAACTGGGATGAGGTTCTTGTACTGGAATGCAGTGTTTTTGCCAATAATTACATCGTTTAAGCCATAAAGTCTGTCTACATTATTACTATTTCAGTAGTCCTCTGTCTCATGAATGTGTTTTAGGGACATTGATCAAGCAGCAGTGTTCTTCAGGGAGATTGCTGGCTTTCTCCTACGAACCTACATATTCATCCACATTATTCTTCATGGTGGACTCGGGAGCACCACTGAATGATTTGTGTTGGACTGCCACTCCTGGGATTTTCTTTTCATGACAGTGGACTGATGAACTTCAAACACCTCTAACAGCCTGATGACCACTGACAACTTCAGTCCCCTGTGGTAATGCATACACTCATAAATTTGTGGTCATGTTTCATAGGGTTTTTAGGGTTACTCACACTTACACACATCATCTAATCGACTAAATCTGATAATCAGTTGATAACCTAAGGATCGCCTATCCTAAAATGATCATTCTAGAAGTCTGCACACTTTTACCCACAAAGGCATCTGATGTTTACCCACTGCTAATGCTAAATCATTTCTAAATGCTAAATGAAGCACAATGTAGAATGTTCGATAACAAAAAACTACACATTTTTTTGTTTGTTCCATTGCCTACTGTTATTATTTGGTCACATTTTAGGTCAGGTTTAATTAGAAATTCTAAAGGGTTTACAAACTTTCTAGCACCACTACAAGCTGCATTTTTGTAGTTCTGGTTATTTCAAACATCATTTTATGTCATAAATGTCATCTTTGTGCTCTTGCCTAAGTCAACATACTTTAAGGCCGGCGCAGAAAGCCACAGCACCCTTCATTCGGAGGTGATTCCAGCTGAGGTCGAGTCGCTCAATGCCCTCATTATTTGCTGCACAAAATGAATAAATATATTTTCCTTTTTTTCTATTGTGTGCACATTTACAGCAACACCACTGATATTAAATCATACGTACCCAGCATTTGGCCCAAATATTCCCCACCTCTTCCACAGAACTGGTTGTGGCTCAAGTCTAACTCCTTCACTCTGTAGTTGCTCTGAAGACAAAGTTCAGACTGAATTCGGTGATAAATTAGGCTCATATGATTCCAGTATGTGCAATATAGTCCAACTCTGGCCCTGGAGGCCCTCTTTCCTTTGTATTTTAGTGCTTTCTCTGCGTTTCCCTGCTTTAATTAATGATTGTTAATGAGCTGGTTAGTTGGATCAGGCGTGTTGGGAGCAGGAAAAGACGAAAATGTTCAGACTGGTTGGCCTCCAGAGTCAGGGCTGGGAGATACTGTTCTAACTTACTGAAAAGGCCTCTGCAAAATATTTGGCATCATCCTCAGAGAATTCGTTTCCTATTAACAAAGAAGACAACCATCTATTTTTGTTGTTCAGGCAAGTCAAGTCAAGTTTATTCATATGGCCCATTATTATACACAAAGGTCATTCAAAGTATGAAGTATAAATATAAAGCACAAAAATAGTAGGGAGCAAAAAAAACAAAACACAGACAATCACACATACAGTAGAAAATCAATAAAAGAAGATTACAAGTTAATGGAAGTGCAGATATGTAAAAGAAGATGGAGGAGAACAGTGCAGTTTTTGGCACCTTTTTAAGTCTACACCCGACAGACAAATGTTCAGTGGTAAATAAAAGCTGTATGTTTTCAGTACCTGAAAGTTTGACTGACTTGATGGAAATGTTATCCAGCAACATCTTGGCGATGCACTCTGCTCCCGCAGACTTGATGTGGTTGTCGGAGAGATCCTACACAGAGCAAAGAACATATTAAAACGTCTTTATCCCAAAAACAGCAACAACTTATAATAAACATAATAATAATAATAATAATAATAATAATAATAACCAAATTTTGAATGGTGAAATTGGCCCTCAGCATCTCCACAAGACATCTCGTTCCTTCTGCCAGCAAATTATTATCAGCCAGTTCCAGTGTTGAAGTGTGCATATCAGTCTGTGCAGAAAATAAAAGCATTTTTTAAATAAAAGCATTTTAAATGCTCCCAAGCTCTGTATTTTAATGTAGGCAACTATCACTTGTTGCATATTTGATTGTGTTTAAAGCAATGGTTCTCAGGGACCCTCAGAAGGTGCACATTTTTTGCTCTATCTGTGAGGTCTAGCCCTGGACCGGAGTCAGGCATTGACGCTCCCACAGAATCCTCTCCGGACAGCCACCCCGGAGTTTCACACAACCCCATAACGAGCAGATCAGGATCACCTGAGTACTAGGCCTAGGAGTATATATAGACCTCAGAGAGGTCTTTCCATGCACAGTATACTAAGCCATGCTCAGATACCAGGGGGACTGTGCCTGTGACTAATGAATATAAGTTGCTCTGGAAAAGGGCATCAGCCAAATGCCCCTTTTACCCTTTTATTGTGATTTGGAATGGAGAAAAAATGTGGACCATCCTTGGCTTCCTGAAACCCAATTTAAAAACCACCAATTTAATGGATAGAGCTGACCTTTTATTCAAAAAAATTTTGTCAGTTACCACAAGAGCTATGGCCAGAGCTTTTCCTCCCAAAGGACCAAGGCCGTGGTGGTTGAGGTTGATGGTGGCACAGCCGAGGTTTCTGAGGAAGTATCTCACAGGAACGACTCCCACCAGTTTGCAGGCCTGAAGGTACAGCTCTGCAGTGGACATGTCCTTTCTGCTGGACTTTGGCTCTGCTAATGCATACAGACGCCCCATCACAATGAAAATGAACCATCACCCTAATCAGCTATGTCCCTTTGTCTTGTTTTCATTTGAAAAAAATAAGAAATAAAGTATTCACCACCTTTTCCACTGTCCGGGTGGAGAATGTGGTGGAAGATATGTACAATATATACTATATGGACAAAAGTACTGGGACACACCTGTTTTTCAGGGTTTGGGTTAGACCTCTTACTGCCAGTGAAGGGCAATCTTAATGCTTCAGCAAACCAAGACATTTTGGACAACACCATGCTTCAAACTTAGTTTACACAGTTTGAGGAAGAACCTTTTCTATTCCAGCATGACTGTGCCCCAGTGCACAAAGCGAGCTCCATTAAGATGTGGCTGGATGAGTTTAGTGTGGAAGAACTTGACTGGCCACACAGAGTCCTGACCTCAACCCCATCCAATACCTTTGGGATGAACTGGGATAGAGATTCTGAGCCAGACCTTCTCATCCAACATCAGTGTCTGACTTCATAAATGATCTACAGAATGAATGAGCACAAATTCCCACAGAAAATCCAAAATCTTGTGGAAAGCCTTCCAAGAAGAGTGGGAGCTGACATAGGTGCAAAGGGGGACCAACTCCATGTTAAAGTCTACGGATTTGAATGCAATGTCATTAAAGTCCCTGTTGGTGTAATGGCCAGGCATCCCAATACTGTTGCCCATATAGTGTATTTTCTGGAGAAAAATGCCAAAAAGCTCACATTAGCTCACATACCTTCAGTTTCTATGTCTGTGTCCCATTCGTCCTCTGGCTCAGTGTTATCCGGACTGGTTCTGTCCGCCAGGGTGAGTGAATCCAGTGAGAAACTGGACTGGTCCATGGCATAATCTTTCCAACAGGTGGTCAGATGCAGTCAGGGAGTTGAATTTGCCCTCAGAAAGCAAAGCTGGATGTTCATTCCTTCACACAGAGCGATGTCCTGATGTGTGTTGGTGTTGGTTCCAGGGCAGATTCAGGGCTTAGCAACACAGTTCATGTGATACCTGGGCTCCTGTGGACGGCTTTTCAGTGGCAGGACTACTCGCCCGTGCACAGTCATAAAACATTCATGGTCTAACCACAAGGAAATCATCACCTTTCTACAGCTGTAGTGTTTCTAAACAAACATTCCAGCACACACAAGCAGTTACAATTTAATATAAGTAATGTCATTGCACAATGGTTCCGTATACCAAGTTAAGCACATATTTACATATTCATGCAAAAGTGTGCATAAGATTCAACACCACTGGTAATTAATATTTATCTTCTGTTTATTTGCTGGTTTTAATATCTTGCAAAAAACGTAACGTATAAATAGTGCCATAACTTTTGCACAACTCATATAATATGTTTTCCCCCCAATATGTTAAACAGTAATTATTAGTAATTATTACAAACAAAAATTAGTAACATGTATTTTAGTTATAGTCAGAATTCATATAAGAAGAATAATAAAGGCAAGGATAAAAAACAGACAAAAACGGTACAGAAGCTTTTCATCACAATTTCCACTTTATTTGACATTCAGTACATAAAAGGGATAAATCTGTGTTTTTAATGTGGAAATTCCAGAGGATATCAGGCGAATAAAAGTGAGACGAAGGTGTTTGTTTAGACCTTGTAATTAAAGTCAGAGTTGATTTAGTGAAATAAATCTGTGGCTTGGATGAAAATATAAATTATAGTACTTTAAGGCCCCCTTCTGACAGAACACTGACACTAGTATCCTGGTGTTTCATCTGTGGTCATTGATCTATTTCATTTTATAATAATTTATAATCTAATCACTGCATAACGTTTGGTTCATCATGATGTACTGTTTATACACTATATGGACAAAAATATTGGAAAACCTGACCATTACACCAACTGGGAGTTTGATTACATTGTATTCAAATCCATAGACTTTAATATGGAGTTGGTCCCCCTTTGCAGCTGTAACAGCTTCCACTCTTCTTGGAATCCTTTCCACGAGATTTTGGAGTTTCTGAGGAAATTTTCGTCCATTCATTCTGTAGAGTATTTATGAGGTTGGTCACTGATGTTGGATGAGAAGGCTTGTCTTGCAATTTCAATTCCAGTTCATGCCAAAGGTGTTGGATGCGGTTGAGGTCAGGACTCTGTGCGGCCAGTCTAGTTCTTCAACACCGAACTCATCCAGCCATGTCTTTATGGAGCTGACTTTGTGCACTGGGGCACAGTCATGCTAGAATAGAACACGTTCTTTCCCAAACTGACACAAAGTTGGAAGCATGGCGCGGTCCAAAATGTCGCAGTCTGCTGAAGCAAGGGGCCTGGCCCAATCCCTGAAAACAAATGTGTCCCAATACTTTTGTTCACGTTGTGTAGTATGGCGTTCGAAATTGACGTGTTTTCGGGTCTTTTCGGAACAGCTCGGCTCTTTGTTTACATTTGAGTCCGTCTGAGAGACTGCTCTCTGATTGGCTTAGGGAATGCTATGTGACCGCTGCCAATCAGGTTTTTTGTCTTTGCTAAATGCCGAGGTCACTGAAACCTGTACCATGATTGGGAGCCTTATTTATTATGCCCTTTACCCACTCACAAAACTTATCGACCGGCTCGCAGGTAAGTTACGAGTCCATGGATAGTTGTGTTTAATGCGCGTTTTTTGTTGTTATCACCATTTCTCTCCCTGGCCGAGTTTACTAGCATAGCATAGGCAGCAGAGCCACGAGGGCGCGTTCCAAATCACTTCATACTCCCAGTATAGGGCATCTAGAAGTAAAATCGTGAACTTTCTGGACAAAAGTCACTCAGCTAGCAGTTGAATGTAAGACTGAAACAGAAACTCTCTGTGTTGTAGGCGTTATAGGTCAGAAAGTAAATCATTTCTACACCTAGAGTAGTGCACTAGGTGTGCATTTGGGACATAGCCTAATGCTGCTACCTTTCTGTTTATGCTCTTCAGGCATGACGCACATGGCAGGAGAGCATGAGTTAAACACACTACTTCGATTACTGAAGATGTTAATAGACTTTTTAAACGATTTATTCTTTGAAATTACGAGCAGTGTTCTTCTTAAAGCTACAGGTCCTGGCTGCCTGTGTCTTTGGCAGAGTCTGCTGTGATTTCACAAGATTTATGATGGAATATAAGGCAAAAATGCCATATCACAGAACAAAATAACATATATTAAATATACCAAAATATATTTTTTAATATAAAACGAAAAAGGCACACTATTGGTTTCTTTTTAATTGCACATATGGCTGTGTTCATAATAGTTCACTCATAAACTCCTCCACTATGCACTGCATGGAGTTTGATATACAGTGACCATGCAAGAGTTCTCGTTTTCTGTGCTTAATATAGCCGCCTATTACAGAAGTAGAGCACTATATGAAGTGTTAAGCGTGTTCACAGCAGTACATTTGTTGTTTATTCTGTGCTTAACAGTGTAAAATTTGTATTCAGTAGTTATATTTTATGAAATTATTCCTGAAAGGGCATTGGCTTCACCCTCAGCGTGGTTAGCATATAGCAGACTGTCTGGAGGAATTTGGAAACTTAGTACGTTGCTGTGGACAGAAATGCTGACCAAATTGTGAACAAAACTGGATTTTGTGGTTTCCAAACCTTCTGAATAATAAATGGCATACATGTATCAGCTATAACAATAAAACCACCTGCCTAATATTGAGTAGGCCCTTCTCATGGTGCCAAAACCTCAGGTATGGACTCCACAATTTGGAGTTGCTGTGGTGGCTGGCGCCAAGACATTAGCAGAATATCCTTTAAGTCATGCATGCTGTCAGCTGGGGCCTCCATGGAACAGACTGGTTTGTCCAGCATGTCCCACACATGCTGGGAAATTTGAGGCCAAGTCAACACCTTGAACTACTGGCAATGTTCCTCAAACGGTTCCTGAACTATTTTTGTGGTGCCGTCTCTTCCCCAGGGAAGCAGTACACATGCAGCATAATTCATCGGGCCACCTTCCTACATGTTCTGATGCTCATACAGCTCTGGAAAAAATGAGACCACTGCAGTTTATATTTAAATCAGCATCTCCGAGTATGACGACCATTCCATGCCAGTGTCTGTTAAATTCCTACGCAACCACCTCATTCTGCTTCATGAGGTACTGATTAGTGATCACCTGAATCAAGCCTTATTTAATGAGGAAAAGTATAAAAACACAAATGTAATCAACACTCTCCTCTCACAGTTGGATAGCAAAACATTACTAGAAGTTCGTCAAAGGTAATTATTGCCGTTTTGTTTGAGTGAACAAGAGATTTGTTTTCTTTGAATTATTCAAGTTTTGTAAATACTTCATCTTATTTTGATGTTTTGTCGTTTCCCTCAAAATGATGCTTGAAAGAACAATATTTTTATTTGGAAATTAGGAGAAATATTGTCAGCGGTTCTTAAAAACTAAGGCAAAAGCTGTTCAGTTCAATATTTGCAGCTATAAAAGATAAAACCTGAGAAACTGAACATTTTTGCAGTGGTCTCTTATTTTTTTTTCCGGAGCTGTATGTCCATTGGAGCTTCTCATCAGTGTGTGAAATACCCGTCAGTATTGGGGGGGTGGGGGATGCTCATCTCCTCATCAGTCTATAGCCTGCACGACAACACACACGCACACAATTAACATTTTATTATAGTCCATGCAGTATGCCGAAGCCGGAAAGGACACAAAGTCGCACACACTCATCTTATGAGCATCAATCAGTTTTATCATCACAATTCAGTCACACTAAACACCACAATTTCCTTAATGTCAAGCCAAGAGACAATCGTCCACCTGCTTCGTTGTCCATCCAGCCGGCAAGTCACTCTGATCTTCTGCTCAGGTAGCGAGTGGCCCACTGTGCTGGCCCAAAGCGTGCTAGTGATGCACTCTGTAGCTTTCGCTTACTAGCCATTTTTAGTCCGACTTCGTTCTCAATCACAACGTTTCGTCTTTCTTTTGTTTGGCTCGCACACGGCTAATTTGCATACAGGCACAGGACTGGCTGACTCCGCTCGGCAAAAAAATATTTGTGAATAATTTTTTTGAATTCTGAATATTGGACATGGTGAGCTTAAAACCGTTTTAGTGACCATTAGTGACAATGAAATATTTCATATTTTTTTTTACATAATTTGGGACCCCCGTAAAATTTGGCTTTTGACGCTTTCAGGGGGTTTCATGGGTTAACCGGGGGGGGAACCCATATTTCTCACACTGCTTCTTACTGTTCTGTCTCTTTTTTATCTTTTTATTATTATTTTTTTTTTTTACAGCATCGTGGTGGAAAGGTGGTCCAGCTCATCCTGTGTTCATTAATGGCAAAGAAGTGTGGGATGGTGGTGGAGCCCCTTGCAGAAGGCTTAGTGAGCAGCAGACTGCCCTGTTGGATCAGTGGCTCAGCGCTGGGAGTAAATCTTGGGAGAAGCCTAAACCTGCTGACCAGGAGAGGGGGGACTCTGAGGGACTGGTGGAGACTCGATTACTTTTGGTCGGGGAAGCCGTAGCGGAGGAGAATCGGGAACAGGGGAAAGGTTCGAAAGCAAAGGAGTTTCACCAAGACGCAGAGGAGAAGGTTCTGTCAGTGATGTCAACAGAACCTGATCTAGAAAAAGTAGGTGGCGCTTTCGCTTCAAATATGGAAGAGGATAATGATGATCTCCGTGAAGAAAAGAAGGAAGGAACCATCCCTTTGGAAACCGATGGCATGAATACAAGGCTGGGTGAAAAAGAGGAAGTAGCTTTAATGATACAGATGGAGATGAGGTCTACTGTAGAGTGGGCTGAAATGCAAGCGCCTGCTGCTCCGGGGAGCAAAGAGGAGTTTAGTTCTCAGGAGGGGAAGAAGGGTAATGAAGAGACAGGAACAGTGAGAGCAGTTGTCCAGCCTGGAGATCAGAACGTAAACCCTGTGGAGAGTGAGGCCCGAGTCAGTGAGGGCAGCTGTGTGTTTAATCTTACCACGCTGCTTGAAGACAGCCATGCAGAGTCCCTGACAAGTTTTACAAACTTCGAGTCTGAGCCCGCTGGCTGGCATTTCCCTGTGAGTCTTGGGCTCTCAGAGACGGAATATTGTCCCATGCAGTTTCCTGGCATGAGCTATTACCCCACATTGCAAGATAATAACAATTTTGAAGGTAAGGTTCTTAAAAACACTGCATAACAAATGAAGCAATGCTTAAAAACACTGCATTATGATTAAAGCAATGATTAAAATTACTGCATCACAATTAAAGCAGTGATTTAGTGAAAATCAAATTTACACAATTTATTGCTGAGATGTCATCAAACAGCCAAGACATGTTTGGGGTGCAGTTTCTTTTTTAGTTTAGAACTGGAGCTGTGAGACTCATTACTAACAAACACTAGTCACACAAATCGTTTATGAAAATATATTACTCTTAAGCTTCACCTCCATTTTCCAGACTGCAGTACCCAACTTTAAAAGCTCACAGCTCCCTCATACTTTGGTCCTTTTGCATGGGGTTGGTTTTCAAGCTAAGACCCTGAAGTTTCATGTGCAAGAGACAAAAACATACAACCTACTGTCACTAAGCAACACAGGATGGAATAAAGGATTTCATAAATGCTTCTCAAACTTCTTTGAATTCAGCAGAGCCTTATCCTCCTGGCATTGTAAAGGGGGCTGAAGCACCTTTAGGTCGTAGCCACAGGCCTTGTCAACTTATGTTCAAAAATTGAGCTCAAAAGAATAATAAATGAATATTTTACAACTGTAAAGGCAGACATTTGGAGACTCCAATCCTTTTGGTTACCACTTCAAAACCACTTCAGCTGTATTCATTTTCTTGGTCTATAATGAAAGTGGGGTGTCTTGTGCACGGTTTTGAGCCCCTTTGACTTGTCATAATCCTTCGTATATTAAGAGAAGACTTGTCATAAGTGTGTATTTTTGGAATTGCGGCTTGGAATAGGTCAAGGACATTTTTTCTGTGTGCAAAGTACGTTTTTTATTTGTGCAAAATAGAGAAATCCAAAATCTAAAACTATACAATATAAAACTATAAATAAAACACAAGTAGGAAAAACTACAAATAATAAAATATCTAGAGAAATAGAAAATTATGTGCATTGTGCCACAGGTTATAGCAGTCTCTGCATGTGTTCAGGCATAGTGAGACATTGCAGCTGCTACAATCAATGGGAGTCTTTAGGTCACGATTTGCGCACCTCCTGCGACCCTTTGTCCCGTCCTCTGCAAAGTACACTGGCCTGTGGTGGGACACAGCAGGGGCAGGAGCAGGAGCAGTGGATCCAGCTGTTTTGAGCTCCAGCACAGTCTCTCTGAATGCCTTCTGGTTCATGTGCCTTTCGCCTTTCTGGTTGTTTTCCTTGTGTACAATGAAGGCGTTCACAATAGCTATATCCAGAAAGTGCATAAAGAAGGACTTGTACCACTTTGTGGTCTTGTGGAGTACGGTGTAGTAGCCGATCAGTGCATCGGACATGTGCACTCCACCCATGTGCCTGAATGGATAAAAACATACATAGGAAATATTATTGACATCTGCATCAAGATAGGTAATATGAGCTCAAGGAGGTAATATAAAGAAAACATACTTGTAGTCCTTCACAGCTGGTGGAACCGGAACATCGGCCAGTGTCCACCGCCCATCACGACCCTTGACCCGACGCCGGACTGTTTCCTCCCCATGGGCTGTGTGGATAGTGGAGCACATGAAGACGTCTCCTGTGCCCCGCCACTGTATAAACAGAGGTCCCTCCCTGATCCACCTGATGGACCCCCGGGGAGATCGTCTGTCCAGTGCCCCAGACCTGTCCTTGGGGTAACCAATGTGGTTTGAGCGGATGGTGCCACATGCCCCGATCTTCAGCAGGAGGTCCTTGAAAAGGGTCGGTATAAAAATTGTTTATAACACAAACAGTTTATAACCCGTGCCAAGCATCTGTGTGGACACTAGGTGCATGACAGAGTCATAACTGAGACCCTTTCCTTCTCCAACAACACCTTTTCGTTTGTATATGAAGATGTCCTAAGTGTATCCATTCAGGGAGTCAGCCAGGACAAACAGTTTGTAGCCCCATTTCACTGGCTTGTTCTGCATATACTGTTTTAGTCCAGTCTGTGCCTTTGAGGCTACCATCCGCTCATCCACCGCAATGTTCTGCCGAGGGTGGTAGTTTGCTTTGCAAGCCACCCGCATCTGAGGCGTGCCACGCTTGGCTTCATTTGCTCTGTCCTGTTCCAGGTCACGGATGTGCAAATGACTGAAAATACACCGAAACTTACGGCCAGACATGACACTCTTTGGAAACTGGAGGCTGTACAGTTCAGAGGTCCTCCAGTAGTCCGGAATTTTGTGCAGTCTGTGCAGGCCCATGAAAATGACCAGTGCCAAAAAGGAGTACATGTCTTCTATGGCTGTCTCCTGCCATGTGCTAGGCCTCTGGAGCTCCGGCTCCGAGTCACTTTCTGATTCCCTAAAATAGCAAAATAAGTTTTATAAACCAGTGTCATTATCTAAAACCCCGCTGAAAAATATCAGGCACCCACGTGGCCACATGCAGTTACAGTGTGATCCCATCCCTCCAAACACGCACACACACACACACACACACACACACACACACACACACACACACACACAGTTTTACTTACACAAACGAAACACTCCCCGGCAGTTTTATCACAACATAGTCAACTTATTAATCATTTTATAAATCAGTGTCATAACTTCAATGTACTCACAGCTCAAAATCAGGATCCAGCGATGCCAATCGAATCACCCGATTCACCGAATCGCTTTCATTCTCCGACTCGATTTCTTTGTCTTCATCTCCAACAAAACCTCCGCCACCGTGTGTTAGTTCTTTTTTTGTCCTTTTCGCCATGTTTCCACAACACTAAATTCACGGAGAGAAGCAGCTTCTTTACGCAGCAGGAGCGCGCTGAGGATGCGTTTCTGTTATACTGGAACGCGGAGGCGGAGTGGGGCGCCCAGTATAACAGAAGAGTCAAAAAAACTGCTGCAACATTATATTGCAGCATCAAAGTACAACATTGCAAAGTACAGAAACAGGCAGGTAGTGCAAATAAATGTATTCTGAGGTAGATCAGTTTTACAAATTTTTAGCAGCAAGTTTTAAAGTGTAGGTGCAGTGAGTATAGGATAGTTAAAAATGTCAAGTGCTTTTTTTTTTTTTAATAGCAGTTTCAGTAAGAGGTCAGACCCTGACTGGTGGTGGTCTGGGGGTGGTGGTCCGGATACTTCTGAACCTTTTTCCTGAAATCGGGGGGGGGGGGGGGGGGGGGGAAAAGCC
>JBBIGA010000001.1:28522628-28540714 GCA_037576975.1 Alestes dentex | reverse complement strand
TATATGTTTGTATGTATGTGTATATATATATATATTTATCTATATATACACTACACACACATATGTAATTTTTTATGACACTTATTTTTAATTCATTATTTTATCTACACTGTCAAAAGCACAGACACAAATTACAGTGTTAACATGACGGAGATAATGGATTCTTAAATAATACCAATAAAATAATTTAATAAATCATAAATAATCATTTAAACAATTATTTAAAAACTGCTCTATTAATAATTTAAGTATCGTTTTTTCCCCCTAAGTGACCGAATCACAACAATGTTTAGTGTGTTTCATCATGGGTTTCACACAGAAGTGATCTTCAGTTCAGGATTTCTGTGCATGCAGTAGGAGTGAAGTCACGCTCTTTCTGAGGAAATGACTAGGAAGTAGCTAAAGACTCATCAGAGTCAGTTACAGTCACTCCGCAAAGTCAGCAGTCTGTTCTCGGCTTCAGTTACACTCACATGATGTGTGTTACAGTGCAAGACTTCACTGTAAGTGTTTTACAGCAGGATGTTCTCTGTATGGGTTGGTCTGAATGCCCTAGAGTAAGACAGTAATGTCTGAAGAGCATACAGGACTATTATTGATGTGATGCGTGCCTCTGTATGAGTACAATGATGCTACTAATGTCCAGTAATAGAGCACCACCCCAGAGTGGGTATATGAAGTCCGATATGGAGTGAAGTGCTCATATGGCGAGCTTTATGAATTCTTAGTCTGCATTTAGACAACAGAGAGAATTTGTGGGGATTCTGTGTTTATGTTTTTCTGTGCAGATTTAGTGATTTTATCTGCATGTAGTTCTTTCTTGAAATGACCACTTCACTGTATCTAAATCACCAGAAAATGATTGATATGATTATATTCTTGCTCAAAACTAGCTGAGAATATATGTTTCACAGGGCAATAGAACAAGCAGAAGCACATTAAGACACCGGGAACCAGTTCTCGTCCCGGTTATTCTCCACCCTGCAGAGTTTAGCTCCTAATCTAACATTCCACTCATGCAATTAGTCAAGGCTTTCAGATGCATCTGAATATTAGGAGCTGGGCGTGTTGAACCTGAATTCTGCAGGGCTGAGGACCAGGGTTGGGCGCTCTTGACATAAGAAGAGATCCATATATATATGACAATTAGGAGAATAGGTCGGCATACATAAGAATATAAGAATATAATATCCGAGGTTCTATGGAAATATAAGAAAAATATGTGAGAATACATCCGAATATACAAAGAATAGGTGAGAATATATACGATTAATATAAGATGAACGTGAGGGTTTTTAGGAATATAAGAGAAATAGATGAGGATATATATGAATGTAAGGAGAGTATGTAAGAATCTATATCAATATAAGGAGAATGTGAGAATATCTACGAAAATATAAGAAGAAAATTCCTGATATGGAAGAACATGATGAGAATATGCGAGAATATATATGAATATAAGGAGAATATGTGAGAATGTATGTGAATATAAGGAGAATATGACAGTATATAAACATAAGAATATAAGAAAAATGTGACCTATATGAATCTAATGAAAAGGTGAGAATACAACAAATATAATGAGAATATGCAAGGATATCTATGAATATGAGGAGAATATTTGAGGACGTATATAAATATGAATATTTAGAATATAAATTATATAGAATATAATATATAGAATATAAATGTAACATCAAATGGAGCACTATGTGAGAACACACATGAATATAAGAAGAATGTGATAATGTATATGAATATAAAGAATATGAATGCTGGACCACTATGTTAGAACATACACGAACAGCTAAATATGTTCCAGTATTCTTGTGAATATGAATATAAATACGGAGACCTTGGGCAGGTCTGAGGCTCCTCGGATCCTCCGGGCCACCCCGTCTCCGTCCGGGTGGATCCGGGCCACGTGTTTCCACATTTGCTCCCAGGTGTCCTGGTTGACGGGCAGCCCCCCACGGTTGATGATGAACGGGATGCCCCCGTCCCGCAGGTCCTCCTCCCCCTCGTCCTCCTGCTCCTCGTCCCGCTCCTCGACCCCCTCCAGGCTGAGGGACAGCCCCGAGCCCCTGGGCTGGCTCAGACACATGCTGATCCCGGACCTGTCCATCAGCCTCTGGGGAGACCTGCAGTGATGGACGCTCCCGCAGCAGATCACAGGCATTGGCAGCAGCTGGACCTCACCAGGATCTTCTCAAACCCTCCCGCATCTTCACACGGGCTCTTTAAAACACACCCAGCAGCCCGGGCGAGCCCCGGGGCTCGGCTCCTCCGTAAAAACACGAGTTCTCCCGAGCCGTGGTTACCGGGCGTCTATTTATAAGGGGAACGCTAAGAAATAAGCACCAGAATTAAAGCGAAAGACTGTAGGATACAAGGCCACCGTGTATTTCCAGAAGAAACCCGGCTCTCAGGACAGAAGACCCCCTGTCCTGGTGGTATATTCGGTTTATTCCGGGGGGCGTCCAGACCGCAGGCTAAAAAACCCACCCTCTCATTCCTCCCGCAGTCACTGTCTGTCCTCTCTGATGGAGCTAAATGAACATCTCTCCAATCTTTCCATCCTCCGTCCAGAGGGTCTCAGACAGGATCCGACCACAGCCACGCTCAACACCCCCTTCAGACACGCCTATACACCCAGCACCGCGCATGCGCACACTAACTAGATTACTGGGCTGTGATTGGGGGGGGGGGTCAGTGGGTTTGCGCTCAATTAATCTCTTCAAATTGTGGAACTGAGGCTCTGCATCTTCAGACATTACTTTTTCTTCTGGATCCAGCAACAGCTGATACAAAGTACTGTGCAGAAGTGCTGAATACACCGAAAATGAACAAAAATCCTAAAGCTCTACATCTTCAAACCAGACTCATTCTTCTGGTTCTAACATTTATTTTTATGGCACTTAGCAGTCTCCCTGTAGCAACTTGGGGTTGAGGGTCTTTCTCAGGAACCAAGTGGTACAGTGCTGAACGTGGGATTCCAACCCCTGACCTCTTGGTCCAGAGGCAGGTATCTTACCCACTAGGCCAACACCCCCAACAAATGGTTTACAGCACTGTGCAAAAGTCTTGAGCCGCCCGTCATTTCTTTGTTTTGCTTTGAATCACCTTGGTGGTGCTAAATGCTTCTCTGTATGTCAAACTCTTTTATCTTTGGCATATTGAGTAGATTCCAATGGAAAGAAATAGGAACAGAAGTTTTCTAGGCAAAGTGCCAGATGCACTTTAAACCTCCAGAAAATTGTTGAAATTAAAATCGCTACCCAAGTTTGTCGGTACTTTGTTTCTTTGCTGACTATCTGCTTTAAATGAAACATGTAATAAAGCCCCAACGGCAGGAGTATCAAGGTTCTAGTGTAAAATATATTTTCCCTCCCCCATGTCATGTGATCTATCGTGGTTCTCACACTTCTACAGGTCTGATTACGTTTATTGAAGATTTTTAATGATTAGGAAAAAATGATTATAAAACGATTTATGTTTTATTTAGAGATTAAATGTCTGACCCAAAAGAACACCGGTGTGAACAAAATGTGAACAGGATATTGAAAACATGTTAATTTTGTGTTTACTCAGTTTGTTCCCATTAAATTAGGAAAAGTCAATTATAATGAAGCAAAAGAAAGTTTTATTTAGAGACATTTAACACTGAATGGGGGTCAAATGCACTCCAAACATAAAGGTTTAAGGCTAATACCCCACCTTTGATGGCCACATTATTTCACAGAATTTGTAATGTATTATTGTACTAATCAACCCTTGGCACAACTGCCAACTAAATTTACATTTTATTTTTTTTGTGCAAAATAATGTTCTACATTCATGGAACATTATGACAGAAAAAGACAAAAGAGGCAGGAAAAATGTGCAAAAACTGACATACTAGTAGTTTAATATCCAATGCTCTGATTAATTAAAGAATCCAAATGGGAAAAAGAAACAGGTTAACTCCATCTTCAATGAACTATAACCTTGGTGCACCGTAATCGTCTGGCATTCTTTCAATGTTATACCTGGTGAACAAAAAAGGTAGTTAATATATATCAATATATACATGCATGTGTATGTATAAAAAAATATATATATATAAAACTAAATACTGAATTCAGATAAAGAAATATTAGCATCAGTCATCATTCACAATTTTCACAAAAACAAACAAAAAGCTGGAATGTTTATTGTCAAGGTGCAAAGTCTGTGATGTTAACTTAGAGAGCACGTATGTAAAACAGGCCTCCCAGTCGCTGAGCTTCTCAGTTAACAATAGTTTGTGCACAATTATATTTATTATCCTACAGGCAAATCAGTTCCTGATATACTTTGTTACACTACATGAATGCATTAGGCTCCCTCTACTGGCCAGTTATATGAACACTTTAAAGTAAAGTGGCCCTTGTAGGAGTGAACACAGCACAGCACTCAGTGTGAACAGTGTAATTCTTTCTCTGCTTTTAAAGTATTCACAAAGTGAAGCAGGGGGCTGCCACCAACGAGTGGCACCCGGGGAGCAGTGTGCGGGGATGGTACCTTGCTCAGGGGTACCTCAGTGATGACACTTGCAGTGTTGGGATTTGAACCCACAACCTTCTGATTGCAGGGGCCACTCCCTAACCACTAGGCCCCATGTCTTAATTATTTGATGGTTCAAGAAAATAAACTATACATAATCAGATAAAAGCACAGCAACAAAGGAACCAAACCTTTTCACTTCACTGTGACAGTGTTTCTGGACTCAGAGTTTACCTGTGATTAGAGATGTACATGATTGGGACCCCCGGGATCTTTCGAATCCTCCTCTTCAGGTCTCTGTCCACTGTGGCCACGATGTAACACTTGTGCTGTTGCAGGGAGAAGCCGTCAGACGTTAAATGTCACTCTTCAGTTTACGTAATGCCTTTGTAACTGAACTGGACCAACAGACAGATGGCCATGCTGCATTACCTGTGTTACCCTCTGCACTAAGCAGTCATCAGCATATGTTCCCTTGTGTGAGCATGGCAAGCGCTCAAAGCGAGGATCCTTGGCTATTCTATAGAGAAATTCAAAGGATTATGAAAATTACTAAAAAAAAAGGTAACAGTACATATACTGCAAGGTTTCAGCCTGCACCTTATCCCGCTAGTTAGAAAAAAAGAAATACAAAAAAATGTCCCTGTGAGAGTTCCTCCAGCATTCAAGACCAAAGAAGAATGATTACTAAAAAAATAACTGTTTGGTCTTACATTTAATTTATTAATTTTAAATGGTATTAGAAGGTCTTAAAAGTCTTAAATTGAACCGGTTTATACCTGTAGACACCCTGTACACACACACACACGTAAGACAGATTGTTTTTAAATAATTCAATGCAGTTATAAAGCAAGCCAAAGCATGTAAATGTTCAAATCACAGTATTGTAGAAGATGAAGTCAGATTTATTCATTTTCTACAACAATTACACTGATGTCTTAAATATGAGGTTGAGTTATGGACACATTTTGTTCATATATTGACACTACCTGTACAATATGCCAGAGTAAAAAAAACCCCACTTATTTTATAGATTTTTGTGAATTTTACCATTTTTTTTTTAATGTTGGGGTTCAACAAATAACACACGAAATACTGGTTGTAGTAAAATAACATGGACACTTAAATGCATTTTTTTTTTTTTTACCTCAAGGCAACTCTGTATTTCATCCCTAACTTCTCAAGCTCAGCCATGACACAGTCTGTGATGCAGGGAATACCTGAATAGCACAAACACAAAATGTAAAGCTTACAGCTGGTTGTGAATACGACCATGTGTTAGGGATAGAGTATAATCACTCACATTTTGCATAAAGGCAGTCCATCATCGACTGGACTACGTCAAGTTTGGCCTTTATGGAAAAGTTAATGAAGTTCGTATCCACAAGGATGTGATAAGGAGGACCAAGTTGAGTGTTGTACTGGAAGAACATACATGATGGATACTTAGGCCTAGGGAGGATAAGAGAGTGTGTTGGGGTGAAAAAAAATTAAAACATCACTCAAATAAATCCCGGCAGTGTAGAAACACTTCTTACGCTTCTTGTATTCGGATGGCTGAGGGGTCTTCTTTCTCCTTTTTCTGTGTTTTTGCTCGATCCTTCTCCTTTCTGGAAAAAAAATAATAATACAACTGAGTCGGTCCTGCGTGCTTTATTGTGCCAGTCTTGTATGCGACTAAACTCTCGCATATTCAGCTAAACAGACAGCACATGGTGTGAAGAATTCAGCCTTACATAAACACATACTTACATTCTTTGATCCTTCAAACTTATCATTCTTTTCATTGATGCATATTTCTGCTTCTTCTGCTTCCCCTACAAGTTCAGAAAAAATACTGAAACATAAATTCAAAAACATAGGGCATTTGTACATACACTTGGAGTTACGTTTTGTGAAGTAAAATGTACATGACCGCTTGATTAGTTGCCAGATGGCTTGTTTATTAATATAATCAGTAGGGACAGCACTAATTCCCTTATGTGAACTAGATGCACTTTAATCACTTAAGCGTTTTCAGTTTGATGCTGAACAAAGATTTAGCATGTGAACCTGAATCGAGTGTACTAATACTGAACAACGGTCTTATAAACGTTTCACAAAGGTTTTCTATAATAAGCCACTAGCCATCGTCCCATTGGAAGAGCCCCTCAGCTATGGGTTCCTTATACCGTACATATATTTAATTATTGTGCTCATCCAGTGTTACACAAGAGAAATCACACTTTAGTTTACAGATACATGTCTGTGGCAAATCCTTATTTCATGCCATACTGCCAAAAAAAAAAAAAAAGTATTTACAAGTATTGATTGTCTTTCCACGACTAAAAATATTTCAGCATTTTTAAGCAGACAACAGTAACAGAAACTACTTTAAACACCAGAATCAGCTGCAGTTTTGCTTTATTTACTTTTGAGCTGCAGGCTAGGCTATAGCACAGTTAGCTCGGTGGCTATTTTCCTCCATAAAAAGGCCCTCTAAACGAAATATAAAGTTGTCGTGTGTTGTTTGAGGATATTAATCTTAGTTTTACCGTACAATATATATATTTATACTTGATTTCCTCGGATTAAAGTTTATTCGTACCATTTTTGCAGGACTGAGCTCAGGTAAGGCTAACGGAACCCTCGTGTCTCCATGGAAGCGGAGGAACGGCTGACGTCATCCACGGTCGACAGCTAGGAGGGCCTTCAGCAGCAGTAGCAGCGGCACGTCCTGTGTGTGTGTGTGTGTGTGTGTGTGTGTGAGAGAGAGAGAGAGCGCGAGAGAGCGAGAGAGAGAGAGAGAGAGCGCGCGCGAGCGTGAGCGCGCGAGAGAGAGAGACATAGAGAGTATGTGTGTGTGTGTGAGAGAGGGTGTGTGTGTGGGTGTGAGAGAGAGATAGAGAGAGAGTGTGAGGGAGAGAGAGAGAGAGAGAGAGAGAGTGTGTGAGTGAGAGAGTGAGAGAGAGAGAGTGAGAGAGAGAGAGAGAGAGAGTGTGTGTGAATGTGTGTGTATGAGAGAGAGCGACAGAGAGAGAAACAGAAAAACCTGGTACGAGCCTACGGACCGGTTCAAGCTCTCAAACCCACACGACAGCCTGGTAATACTGAATTTATTGTGGTGTTTACATGTAGGAGAGGTGAGCTAGCTTTGCTAATTCTCTGTCTGTTCTCCTGGAAGGAGCTGAAACGAGTTAAACGCTCTGCTCGGGGCAGCTCCTCACTCTGACTCTTTCTGCCCCTCTCTGCCTCTATCTGCCTCTCTCTCTGCAGCACTCACCCTCAAATGCCAGCACTGTTGGATGGGTTTTAGACCCAGGACTGACTGCTTTGTGTATAATGCAGC
This sequence comes from Alestes dentex, assembly GCA_037576975.1. Lineage (NCBI taxonomy): Eukaryota > Metazoa > Chordata > Actinopteri > Characiformes > Alestidae > Alestes > Alestes dentex. The sequence continues at coordinate 28,532,862 of JBBIGA010000001.1, read as the reverse complement.
TAGGTTAGCTTAATGTCTCTTAGTGCCTCGTTCATAGCAACCTGGTGTTTTTCCCATCTTAATGTGTTCTGGAGCAGAAATTGTAGAAAAAACTGCGTTGTGATGTTCTCTCTACGCTGTTGTGTTCAGGAAGGAAACCCAAGTATCACCGAAACCCCATGTGTGTGCCACATACAGCACTTAATGTGTCTAGCAGGACTGTGATTATGTTTTTCTGGCCACCCTTTGTGTTCCAGCTTAGTTTAGTAGATGCAGAAAAGGCCTACCACCCTCAAGGACACAAGAATGTGGACGATGCATAATGCAAAAAGTAATTCCAATTCTGTGTCTAAGATGTGTGCACCATTAATTATGCACTGTTGTGATGCCAGTTCATTATAAGTAATGACACTTTTCATCAGCTTGGCTCATGCATATTGAATGCATCTGGGTTACATGCTCCTGCCACCCCTGTGTGTCACTTTTTAAATATTAAATTACATGCTCAAAGACTTAGGAACAGGTACAAAGTCCCTTCTTTACACCTGTGTGGAATACAGCTGTTTTGGATGGTCACTGAATTGATTATTACTAGTGTACAATAACGAATATTGATTTTTTTTATAGAGGTACTGTAATACCTGAGATGACCGGAGTAAACAGAGGAGGATAGGCATGTAAACATCACAGATCTCTGGAGAGCGCGCGAGAGAAAAGCTCCGGCCCAATGACGTCCACTGCTATACAGACGGGGGTCTGAGTTAAGACTGAAGATGGTCTGATGGACCGCCGCTTCTTGCTGACCTTCATCTTCTGTTCAGCTTTGTGGATATTCTTTTGGGAAGTGCGCTGGAAGAAAAGCAAGGAAAGTCAGATTGAAGAATGGCTGCAGGGGCATAGCCTCTCCGAATACAAGTATTTATTTGAAGGTCAGTAGAATATAGAGATTACAGTGGCACTTAGTTCTCTGCGGGAAATTTTAGTTTGAACTGCGTTTTGTTTGTGGTTGAGATTCATTAGTTGCCCTTACAAAGAAAAAAACTGGACTTGTAGGTCATCGTTCAGATTAGAATAATCCATTGTGTTTGGACATTTACCAGCTTCCAGGAATTGAATTGATTTCAGTCCCGTTCAGTATTTATTTTTCAAGTGGCCCGAATGATTACAGTTTTCTGTCTGAGAACGTGGTAGTGAAAGGGCAGGAGATATAAGTTCTACTGATAAGTGAGCTACAGAGTGTATCATCATTTAAGCAGAAGTGCCAGTGTTACTTTGCCATTTCCTCAACCATGTGTGTAACTCCCTCTCTCTGTGTATAGATGTGCAGTCTCTGGAAGAGCTGAGTCTGAGTGTGTTGGCCCGTCTGGAGGAGGTGGTGAAGGAGCAGCGGCGCTGGAGGGACATCACTGAAGCTCACCTCCATCTACTCAGAGACTTTGCCTTTCAGGAGTGGCTGTGCTCTCAGAGCCTGGAGCACTACTATAATACGTGAGCACATACGCACTCATGCACACACACATTTCTATTCAAATTCATTAGTGAGTGAGCTTCAGATCTTTCAGACCATTGGTCAGTTTTCACATGGTTGCCACAAATGGGTTGGATGTTATTGTGGTTGGCCCTTCGGTCCACCAGGGGGCAGTAGAGGCTATACATTTTTGAGTTGAATGGCATTGCGCTCTGGCAGCTGCAGTGAAGAGGGGGTCATTGCAGCAGTGTTCTTTAAGGTCTGTTAGACTGAGAAGCGATACGTACTGAACCTCTGCAATGCTGCAGTATGTACTGTAGCACTCTATCTACAGCTGGACTGCATAAATGAGCTTTTACTTCATGAATACGCTGACATATTGACATTTTAGCCGCAAAGTGGACGTTAACAGCACCATTTACGATGTTATTAACTGCAAAATAAAGATGTTTCATCAGTTTATCCCAACATGAATGTGATTTGGGCCATGGATCTGATCTGTGCTTATTTTGGTCCTATAAATGTATTTTGTTCTGGTGTGGGCTGGATTATTATAACTTCAGGTTTTGTCACACTGGTTTACGGAAATTTACAGTGTTCTTTAAATATGTCTTCCTCATTGAGCTCATAGGTCCACTGGGTTTGGCCCTCTCCTTCTTCTCAAATCTGTTACAGGTCTTTCCTGTTTATGTGCACCGCTTGGTTATGTCCTAAATATGCCAGTTATGATGTGGTGTGACTTAGATAAATTGTCGCATACAAAAACTTTAGTCCGTTATTATGAACAGTAAGTAGGTAAGTGTTTGCCTGTAAAAACATGATAAAACCTTAAAACATTAAGTACTGGTCTTTGAGGTTTTGAACTCTGTAGATAGTCAGGGTGAAATGTACTTGATGTGAAATAGGCGATTCACTTTGCTGAATGCAAGTATTTCCTGAAGTACAGTCTGTGAAATGTGGATAGTCTAAGTGTTGCACCTGCCTTGTCTTTTGGCAGTCTGAAGGCTCTGGGATGCACTAATCTGGATGACTTGGCTCAGTTTGACAGCCAGCTTCAGCTCTCTCTGGCAGCCTGGGGCTATTACTACGAAGATTACATCAAACTCTCCACAGGAGTGAAAGTTCTCCAAGCCTCCAGGGGCAGCAGAGACCAGGACTACGAGATTCAGCTGGTGCACAGCCTTGCTGAGAGGCGCCTCAATGAGAAGTGGTCCATTGGTGAGTAGAATCTGAGACATGGGGACGTAGCCTCAGTTGCGATGTGGGACTAGTGAGGTTGACAGAATTACCTTAAGTGTCATGTTATTGAGTGTGTGAACGTACGTTCATTACTTAGAAAGAAGTTATGTAAGAACACCACGCCCCTGATAACATCAAGAATGTGTGCACTTTTGTCTCTGTAGTCTTCGCTGTCAGTCACACATGGCTGCTAACACCCACTCGCTTCTGTCTGTAGCTGCTGGGGGGGTAGCCAAAGTTTATGTAATTTTACAGCATTGTAGTGTATCGTTTCTCAGCTGAAGACAGAGGTAAGGCTCACTGCCTGGTAGAGGGCAAAGAAAATCAATGGAAGGAAACCAGGATAGTTAATGATTCTAGGTGTAAATAAGACCAGTTCCAGACTCTATTGCACTTTGTTCTGTTCCTGTTAGGAGTGACATTGTTTTAAATGAATGACTGAATTACAACGAAAATGTCTTTATTCTTTATCCAGCCGGAGCTGTGATATTTGGCTGTACTGTTGCACTGTGTTTTCTGATAAGGGACCTCATGTTTTACGTGATTGGTGAGTTTTTATCTCCTTCGGTTTTAGACATGTTTACTCTCGCACCTAGTTCAAGAGGTTTATTTGCCACATGCAGTGCTACTTAGCACAGCACACAGTGAAATGTCCAGATTAGTTTTCCAGTGTACACTATGAATGTACAGTATCTCAGGGTCATTTTTATAACACATAGTCTGTAAGTTAAATCTTTTTTCTCTCTGTTGTCAGAAGAAGTTCTTCTGGTTAGTTAGTGTCAACATTTCAGCCTTTGACAACGTTTGTATTTTACCATGAAGAACCTGACGGGCTTGTTTCCTGACTCTCTGCTCACATGCTTTTCTTGTTGGAGTTTGCATTCTGTTGGGCTTCAAATGACTGCTTGATAGACCATGGCCGTCTCTATCCCAAACAGGTGGAATAACTGTTTCCATCATCGCATTCGTCTTCACCATCAAGTTCCTATGTGAGCTTGCTGCACGAGTGGTCAGCTTTCTGCAGAATGAGGACCCTGGACGCCGCGGTGATCGCAGCATTTATGACTATGTGCGGGGGAACTACCTGGACCCACGCTCTTGCAAAGTCTCCTGGGACTGGAAGGAACCACAAGAAGTGGGCCAGACTATGAGCTTCCGGGTGCAGGTATCCTCAGTGTTGCTCAATTGCATGTGATGATTGATTGTAAGTCTATGTGGTAAAGACTGTTAGCGAATAATAGCCTGTCCTCCCTTTGACTTTGTTAATATTAACAGATATCCTCAAATGGCTTGTTGCTTTTATATAAAAGTGCCAGTATAATGTGATGTACAAGTTCAAGTACAGACTGATTACATATATCCATTTATAACTGACAGTATTGCTGTAATTCTTGACTGTAGTTGATAATCAACGTAAGTCAAAGGTTATTCCATGAACTTATTATAACAATATAACTAATTAAGGAGTGGTCACATGTTTATAGAGTGATTCACAACAGCTTTGAAAGCAGCTCAGCCAATCCAGCTTTAGAATCGGTTTATAACCTCATTAACCCTTTGCTCCGTGTCCTTCCCTCCAGCTCTTCTATAAGAATGGCCAGCCGTTCCCAGCCCACAGGCCCGTGGGGTTGAGAGTGAACATCACTCACATAGAACTTGCTCTGGACATTCCTGTCACCCAGGAGGTCCTTCAGGAACCAGAGTCCAACGTAGTGAAAGTGACCTTCACTGTGCGCAAGGCAGGCCGATATGAAGTGGCTGTTAAACTGGGGGGCCTCAATGTGGCCTACAGCCCGTATTATAAAATATTTCAGCCAGGTAAGAAACGTGAGACTCTAGAAACGTGAGAACAAGGATGCTGTCCTCTTTTGATAGCATCTCACTTTATCTTGTTTTACATCCTTAACACGCTCATATTCTATTTCACAGACAGGCATGCAATTACAGATATAACAGATCTAGCAGCATCTGTTTTTCCCCCTTTGGTCAGGTGTCTGTGTACTTTCTGCAAGGTTCATAAGGAGGTTCATCTCGTTAGTCAGCTGTGCTAAAAGCTGGTTTATTTGGAAGTTATCGCTATTGTTTGCAAACATTTTTGTTTGTCTGTCATGTTTATGCCGTTTTGACTGAAATGTTTGTCTTGGGTTTTACGCTGATTTGAGCACGGTACATGTTTGAACACTTAAAAATTGAACCCGAGTCGAATTTTCGAATCAGGGTTGTTTCATTCTGTTGATTATTGGATAGGGAGTACTGAGTGTTTTGTCTGAATGAAACGACTGTGTGCATTTGTTTCAGGAACGGTGGTGCCATCCAAAACAAAGATCGCGTACCACTTTTCCACTTTGGTGCTGACATATGGTCAACAGCACACGCTGCAGATTGAGCCTCGGGATGAGTACGGCAACCCTACCAGTAACTCGGTGTCCCTTGTGGATGAGGTCAACTACAGTGTGCATATCCACTCAGTAAGAGCTCTTTACCACTTAAGAAGTCAGCTGTGTGCAAAAGTTTGGGCACCCCTGTCAGATGACATTTTGTTGCTTTTCTGCATAAGGCTAAAGTTACTTCTTCTGTACTTTTATGCACAGTTACTTTTTTGAGCTTAATTTAGCATATTGGAGAGAATGTGTGACTTGTGCAAATGTGTGAAGGACAAATGACATTTTGTATATTTTCTAGGTAAAGCTAAAAGCATTTCGCGCACAGAGAGCTCACTTTGCGTTTTATGCACAGATTTTGCTGAATTGAGCATATTAGAGAAAAAGTGCGACTTGTGCAAATGTGCAAAGGACAAATGACATTTTGTTGATTTTCTAAGTAAAGGGAAGTGCAGCTCATCTAAAGAGAACTCACTTCTGGGTTTTATGCACAGATCCTTTTTTTTTTTTGCTGAATTGAGCATATTAGAGAAAAATGTCATCTGTGCAAACATGCACAAAACACAACCTGCGCACATTTTATGTTTTGTGTACAAATTGTTTTCCGATATGTTGAACTCAGAAACTAAATGGAAATCGTGCACTGAAGTTTAAGTGTGGTCTTCATAGAGGATGTGCTGTTTTCAAAAGGAATAAAAATGAATGTCATTTGACCAGGGGTGTTCATAGTGTTCTAAGTTGGAGGTGCTGAAGTTTTAAGACATATGTGATGAGCATGGTGAAGTCATGGAAATTGATTTGCCCTTTTATTTCATTTTTTTAAAGTAATTTGCATCAAGCATTATGTTTGCATTAGACATGATATGGTGAGAGACTGCAATGTACATATATAACCACAGATGCACTCCCTGCTCTTCCTGCTCTCCTCCTTGACAAACTTTAGGGAAATGAGTCAGGCGGTGACCAATCAGATTGTTGATATGTGAGGTGGAAGCTAATATATGTTACACCCATAGTCACATGCTGAGATTCATTCATTTTAACACACATTGGGGATGTAATCATCAAAACGAGTACATTCAAAGCATGGGGCATGTTAGACTAGTTTTTAAGTTTAAGTTTAAAAACAATATTAGGCCACTTTGGGACACAACCCTATTCACCCTTTTCCTCTGGGCGTTACATTTTAGGGGCACACCCGTAATGTAGTCTCTTCACGGTAATGAAAATGGCGTGTTAACTTAAATCCCGTGGAGTTACTAAAATTTTGAAGATATACAGTACTGTGCAAAAGTCTTAGACTCCAGAGAACATAATATTTAAGACCTGTTTAGCTGAGGAGAATATGCTTTTTAAAGCTAATATTAGAATATATACACATAATATAAATACAGTAAATAGTGATTTCATGGATTGCTTAGTCATTCCTAGACCTCATGCAGGCCCATTTTTACATCGTAGTTCTCATCAAATACCTCAAATACCTGGTTCAGCTCAGCCGATTCTTCATTAGATTAAGTCTGGAGCTGCTGATGGAGTTTCACAAATCCATGCAAAGAGTGGAGGAGAAATCTGGAAGCGAACATGTGTTCTTCGAACCAGTTCACAGAACTTCAAGTACTTTTTACAAACAAAACAAATCCTATTACTTAATGGTTTCTCGTTTGTTAGCATTTTTTCCACTGTTAATGTATTTGCTGGCAGAACGTCTCTTACTGCTCAGATAAATGGCTTAAACAGTTTACACAGTACTGTAACAGAGTAATAATGCACACTCCACCCCAAATCCAAAATACACATATCTTTGCTGTGCTCAAAAGTATTGTTTTTTTTTTTTACAGTTATGTGTATAAGTTGTAGTTAAACAGTCTTTCTGCAGCCCCCCTCACCAACTCGCATCCCTGAACAAGAGACAAAACTAGTGAAATGACTATTGTTGTTGTTCTTCCCCCATTCTTCCTGTTGTAATGTTTTGTTCTCTTAGTTGGGCACTGTGGAAGAGGACAGTTCTGAAGACTATTATAGCGTGGCTGTCTCTTGTAATAAGCAGCAGTGTCAGGTTCTGCTGAGGCTCACTCTTAAGAAGAAGGGCTGCTTTCGGGCACGCATCACTTACAGGGACCAGCCGCTCAGCAACGGAGAGTTTGACATCATTGTGCTAAGTGGTGAGTTTCTTTTGTGTTTTTCCAGTAAACATCTGGATTGGAATTTCAGAGACCTGTTGATTAAACTGGTTTGTCGATAGCTCTGCTCTTGATGATGCCAGAAGCTGTGTGTTTGTAGCACACAGAAGAACAAAGTTCTTCCATAGCCTCTATTCGAGCACATTTTGGACAAGCAGATGTTTTGTATGTGTGGGTTTACATGGGAAAATGTGTGTATAAGTTGCATGTGTGCATAATTTCCAGGAGGAACTTCTAAATGTGAGTGCTTTAAAATACAGACGGCCCATGCACTGTCTTTATAATATCTATATCTATAATATCTATAATATCTGTATTCTCGTTGTCACAGAGAATGAGAAGAGCTGCGTGGAGAAGAACGTGTCCACTCCAGGCATTAGTATCTACTTCGAGGCCTACCTCTACAGCACTGGCAACTACAGCAGCTCCTCCTGGCAGTTCCCAGCGTCCTCCTTGCTGTCTCCACAGAGGCGGCCCTCCATGGGCGATGATGAGGATGAGCACGACTCTCCAGTTGAGGGTCAGCCAGAGAAGGTCAAGAAACCAAAAAAGGTCTACTGCTACATATCGCCAAAGGTAGGTGACCAGTATTGGGGTTCGCAAGACCATAAACATTTTTTTTTTCTCCCTCGCATTGTCATGTTTATCTGAACTTTGTTTTATTTCAGCAACTCTCGGTGAAGGAGTTTTACCTGAAGATTATCCCGTGGCGCCTTTTCACTTTTCGTGTGTGCCCAGGAACGAAGGTTAGTGCTGGTCTGATTCAAGACTCAGCATTTTTTGAACATTAAAAGTGGAAGGATTATACTTACTTCCACTTTTCTCTATTAGTTCACGTACCACGGGCCAGACCCAATCCATAAGTACCTGACGCTGGTGGTGGATGATGGCATTCAGCCTCCTGTGGAGCTGAGCTGCAAGGACAGAAACATCATGGCAGCCACATTTATCCGCTTCCTTCACAAGAACATTGGTGAGTCTGACCGCTATTATATGTACATACAACAGCCACTTTTTATCTATTGTCATTTTATCAGGTTTACTTTCCATGTGGGTGCACGTTCTGGTTCTACAGTTACAGATTGAAATCTGCTTTATTTGCATTATTTATTTTGTGTGTGTGTGTGTGTGTGTGTGTGTGTGTGTGTGTGTGTGTGTGTGTGTGTATAGCCCTTCAGTTTATGTTGATCATCCTCTTGTCTTTCATCAATGGCCAGTTTCTGGTCACAACATGCTGTTGGCTGGATATTTTGGACTGTTCTTAGCACAGCAGTGACAGCAGTGCTGCAATGTGTGATCCACACTTACTAACGCGCCACTGCCATGTTAATGTCACTGATGTGCTGAAAATGGTCCACCACCCAAATAATACCTGCTCATTGGTGGTCTTGTGAGGGTTCTAACCTTTATTAAACAAGGTAACAGAAGTCTAACAAATTACATGCCGAGAATATGAAGATCAATTACAGTCATGTAATTGTGGAACTTTGTAAGTGGACCTGATAAAATGGACAGTTATTGTAAATACAAGGTAGATGTACCTTAATAATGATAAAACATTATTATAATGATGATGTTATTGTTGTTGTTATTATTGTTGTTATTAATTTTTCATGTAGTGCCTTTCACGCTTTTCAATGCAGTTCAATGAACTTAATGAAAATGGAGAATCTCTCTAAGAGCTCTCCACAGGAGCAATAATTCAGTCAGCAGTATTTCATACTTTATACATGATGCTGCATGTATTTACTGGCTTGTGAATATGTTCCTGAATGCGCTTTTTTGTTCATGAGTACATTTGATGATTTTCCTTTGGATGTTAGGAGGCTCTGAGACCTTTCAGGACAAAGTGAGCTTTTTCCAGCGGGAGCTCAGGCACATTCATTCTAAAAGGCCTCGAACGAAGACCTGCCTGAAGATCAGCCGCTACTCCATTCTCGACTCAGTGAGTGGAATGTCCTAATGGAGCTTTTCAGCTTTTAGAGTGCTCCTTTAACTAACTGCATTTTTTTGGTCACATGAAACTGATGAGCACATCATTTATTTTCTTCTTTAGTCTCTTAAGGCCACCAGGAACTTTTCTGTGTCAGACTGGAGTAAGAACTTTGAAGTGGTGTTTCAGGATGAAGAAGGTTTGTCCAGGTTTCATTTAAGCATCACTGTACTTAGGTTTTGCATGTTTTATTTGTATGTGGTTGTGAGGATCAAGATCAATAGAAATAAGGATTGTATTGTGTGTGTGTGTGTGTGTGCACGTGTGTGCGCGTGTGTGTGTGCGACGCAGCTCTGGACTGGGGCGGTCCGAGGCGCGAGTGGTTTGAGCTTGTGTGTAAGGCTCTGTTCGACACCAATAATCAGCTCTTCACGCGCTTCAGCGACAACAACCAGGGTCTGGTACGCATTAGACTCCTTTCACTATCCTGTTCAGCTTTCAGGAACCCAAACCTAAAACAGTAGATATTTTAACAGTAGATATATTTATTTTGTCGATATAATCTTTTTTCAAATCCTTCTCCAGACAAAATGACGTAACGTCAGATGAGTAGGTGAGAGTCTATGAGCTGAAGTGTGGTCTGAGTTATGGCCGAGGATTGGGCACTAACTGTGTGTGTGTGTGTGTGTGTGTGTGTCTGTATCTGGAAGGTCCACCCTAACGCAGAGCGGCCTGCCCACCTGAGGCTGAAGATGTATGAGTTTGCTGGGCGAGTGGTGGGGAAGTGCCTGTACGAGTCGGCTTTGGGAGGAGCCTACAAGCAGCTGGTGCGGGCCAGATTCACTCGCTCTTTCCTGGCTCAGATCATCGGCCTCCGCATGAATTACAAGGTGATGCACAGCTGTCAATTTCATAAGTTTCTCATACAGCATACTGTGTGTGTGTGTGTGTGTGTGTGTGTGTGTGTGTGTGTGTGTTTGTGTGTGTGTGTGTATGTGTGTATATATATATATATATGTGTGTGTGTGTGTGTGTGTGTATATATATGTGT
>JBBIGA010000001.1:28499761-28519170 GCA_037576975.1 Alestes dentex | reverse complement strand
TCTCTCTCTTTCTCTCTCTCTCTCTCTCTCTCTCTCTCTCTCTCTCTCTCTCTCTCTCTCTCTCTCTTTCTCTTTCTTTCTTCTTCTTCTTCTTTTTTTTTTTTTTCTCTTTCCTTCTCTCGACCGAGCGAGTGAGCTGCTGTATATGAGCCAATGCACCTTTTGCCTCCAATAACAGACCTCTTAGCTCAAGCCCACCTTTCCTGGACACCCAGAGTTTCTCTTTCAAGCAGGACCTTCTAAGAGGACATTACACGTGATCCTGAGATGCCTTTGGCTAATTCCAGTGGATGCTGGAGCTCTGTAAATATGTAAACACTGTTTCCTTTTTGTATTGTTTAAAAAAAAAAAGAAGAATGAACGAAGAGCTACGTTGACTTTTATCCTAGATGGTACATTTGCTTCGTTTTACGTGTGAGTTAGCGCGGTCGTTTATATACGAGGGCCCATGTAAGCTACTATTACATTTATGGCATTAACAAAAGCTGGGAACATTCAAATAGAGTGTAGCAGCCTATAAGACGTGTGTTTCTATTACACACTCACTGCACTTTGGCCTTAACTGATCAGGGAAGGTTGTTTGTGTATGTAGGTATGTGTGTGTGTATATATCGATATATATATTGCTGTTCTTTTTATTTCACATTTTTTTGCAAGTTGTGTAAATAGAAGGCGTGGATATTTTTCATTTCATCTTTTTCGTTTGATATCTAAGGGACTTTGATGCGCGTAAACAGAAATGAACGTTGTCCGTTAGGAATGTCTCATCAGTTGTATTTCCTTATTTCATTTTCTTTGTTTGGTTGGTTGTTTTTATTACACAATGACTGTTGGCGGCTATCGATTGGTCATTTGTCTGGCATCAGCCTCGCAAGTGGACCGTGCAGAAGTTTCAGTTTTTACTTCTTCTCCTCTGTTAACAGCCTGCCTTCTTTCAGCCTCCTGTTGCAAGGGGTTAGGAGTGAGACGGCGCTAAAATGATTTAGACTGAGCTTAGGGATATATACATTTTTTCCTATATGGTCACCGAGGAGAACTGTACCGCAAAACTTGATACTCATCCATAACCATCTGGAGCGCTGGATGGAAAAGAGCTTGTCCTCTTTTCTCCAGTGTTGCTTTCAAGTCTCTGGGTAACATCTATGCATCTTTATTAACCAGTCCTACCAACGGAGAAACGTTACGTTTCTGCGGCCTGTACGGGACATCGCATCAGGACAAGGGAATGGGATGTCATACTAATGCTAAGTGTTTCAGATTTGTTCTGAGATTTATTTTGTTATTTATGACCTTATTTATTGAAACGTATTTACGTTTATCGCTGACCAAAATGTCACTGGACGCTGTGCTTGTGTTGTTGAAATAGGTGCTAATGTGAAGTGAGAAGCTGAACGACAGGTGTGTGTTTAGTTCGTACGTGTTGCGTTTGTAAGTCTGAGGTCGTTTCCATTAACTGAATGCTTGTTTCGTTTCTACTGTTCATAATTGAACACATGATTTTGCTTATACAGCACTGCATTGAGCGTGTTTTGTCGTTCTCCACCAGTCCTTTGTATGTTTTTTGTATTTTTCGTCTTAAGAGGACCCATCAAAGACAGCCACAGAGATTTATCCTTATACCTCTTTGTTGAAGCGTCTGGAAGATAATTTCCTCCAAAGACTGATCTGAGAGCAGTGCAGGTTTCCAGTAGAGGTCAGTGAGCTTCGTTCCAGTTGGTACTCAGGCACAGCTTCTCACGTGAGTGGAGCGTATTCAGTGCGTCTCGTGCTACGTGTCGTGGATGCTCATTTGCAAAGCCTACACGGCGTCGTCCATTGTGTCTTAACATATACTCTACGCGCTGTGTAACATTGCTGCAAGGCAAAAAAAACCCAAAAACATAGCTTTGGCACTCAAGTCCTGTCTAGTAATCTGTAGAGTATTGTGTCATACAGAGCATTTTATCCTCCTGAAAGAACATATTAAGTGAGAAAGTTAAACTCAAGAATAGGCCTGCAGTCATCTCCACCCTTTAATGCCACCAGAGAAGCTCCAGGATGATCTCACTGTAGGACCGGTGTGCTCTGACCCCTGACAGACAAGATCTGCGGATTTTTCTTCTTAGTCCGGCCGAAGAGCCTGCTGGGTGTGGTCCGAGTGAGGATGAAATCACAGCATGTGGTTCTTGCTGTGCATGAAGGCCAGGGCTTATTGCGAATCACTTTATTTTACAAACACGGTGGCCGAAAAGCACTCTGCAGTACTGTCACTGTCACATTGCATGCATGCTAGGAATGTTCTTTTGAAGCCAGCCGCCAATAATACACACGCGAGGGGAACATACATCACAGCTTAGAGCAGTTCTGGGTAGGTTTGGTATCTTTTGCTTACATTTCAGTACAAGGCCTTTGAGTTTTCCTCTTAGTTTGCTGGCTTGGGAATATGAAAAGAACTTGGTTTTACTTTGAAACTAAGATTTGAAATGGTTTGGAACTGGAATTTGATGTATATACTGTAATATACTAAGCTGATGGCTTGGGGTTTGATTGATCGGGGTATTTTTTTTCCTGTGTAAAGTGGGAGGCTGCTCTCACCTGCAGTGTGAATGTCTCGGGTTTTCAGCACTGTTCTGTTGGCTACATCAGTTCCTCTCTTATTTATGTGGCAAAATAAAAAAGTGGGACTTTATCAGTCATCTCTGTCACTTAATATATTGATATGGTCATGTTTGAAACTGTTTTACATGGACTGTGTACTTCTTCGGCAGTTTATTAGACAAGAATAAGGCCTAGTCCTGGACTACACAGGATTTGAAATGGAGAGTTGAATGGTAAAAGGTACATGACAAGGTGTTATATCTGTATGCGATACGGAAATTGGATCAGAATATACATCTGTATGGGAGCATTAGTCTTGTGTTAGTTTATTACTGCCTGTAACTGGTGCCACATACTACTTAAGTAATGATTAGTTAAGTATGCATATGTTTCTGGTCAAGGTTAACCTTATTGAAATGTTTGTGCTCTTATAAAATGCATTGCCACATTCTTCTAGGAGCCACGTTTGGTTGGTTTAAAGGAGAATTGTGAATGTGAAGAGCCTTTCGGAAGTCACATAATGCGACAGTTCAATACCAGTTTAAGGATCTTCAAATCATATGAAAATTCTTTAAACCTTGAGAGGGTTCTTCATATGCAAACAACTAATTTTAAAAATGGTTCTCTGAAACTCTTTCCTTCAACCCTGAAGTTGGAACAACCCTGCCCTGCATATTTAAGAGCTTTTCTTGCTTTAATACACCCAGTTCAAGTCAGTACGGGCTTGTTAATGATGAGGGCTGGGTTTCCCACAAGCATCTTTGGACAAAGATCGTTCTTAAATTGTGGAGTGACACTGAACACTCTCTCTACAAGGAAGATGGTGTTAAAACTAAGACGATTTTGAGACACTTGGCCTTGTTTAAATGGATCATGTGTGTTGGGAGTTGGCAAAATGTTGAAATGTGCAGAGCAGACAGCTTCCAGAACAAGGGTTGGAATAACCTGCTCTAAAAATCTCTGTTGAAAGTTTTTTAGGGCAGTAATTCTCAAACCAGTCCTGAACCCCCCCCCCCCCTCCAGAAACAACACAGGAATAGAGCAAAAAATATGGACGCTCGGGGGGGGGGGGTTAGTAGTTAGAGAACCACTGTGTGTGTATGTTAGATAACAAAAAAGTGTCTTCTAACAAACACTTTTATTTTTATGACAGTGGTTAAGAAGATTAAAAAGCAAACATAAGACAAAAGCATTCATGAACTTGACACGCTCATAACTACTAGGCTCCCCTTCATTAACTCACCTTACTGTTGCTGGAACCAGTAAGTAGAGCATTTAGTTTGCATTTGAATGATGCAAACACAGCATGGCTTTATTTGTCTGTATGGAAATTTGTTACCTGCTCTGCTCTGGGAAAAGAGATGAGCAGGTCCAACGAGACGTCACAGTGACTTGTCTAATCGTTTCAATGTACAGAAAAATCTCTCAGATTTTCCAGTGGAATTCCGCCTCTTGCACTGGAGGGAAATGTCTGCTCCGCATCAGTTCGGAGCCGAAATCTCCCTGAACAGACAGTTTTTCCAAAGTGTCTTTTTCTTCCCTTTGAGATGTTCCAATTGTAATTTAGTCCAAGAGTAAGATGAATATATGAACAGAAAAAACAATGCTGGATAATACCCAAAGCTTTATATGTGAAAACAGGGTGAATCTAGATCCGCTCAATCCAAAATGTATGTACTTTTTCTACTGAAATACAAACTTAGGATTCAAAGCTTCGGACTTCGGTCTGAGGGCCTGGTGGTTGGGTCTTGGGTGCAGTGCTCCATGCAGCCTCAGGAGGGCAGTTGTTGTACATGAGAGACGGAGACGCTCTACCTTTCACCAGATTGTTGCTCACACAGCCCTCACTTATCTAAGAATGATGGCTCTGTCCTGTCAAGGGCAAACACTGCACACCCCAGACCCACGTCGACACGTCGACACAGCGATTTAAGTCACTGACAGTAAATTCCTGACTCATTCGTCTTGTGAGTTGGAATCAACAGTGAGTTCCCATTACTCGTACAAATGAGATTTGCTTGGAACAGGGCCTCTGCTGCTTGATAGCTTAATAGGTTCAGCACATTTCTCAGGACTGTTTTTCACCACCACACGTTTGGATTGTGTATATAAATATGCATATAATATGTGTTTGTATGTAAATATGTACACCAATCAGCCACACCGTTAAAACCATCTGCCTAATAGTGTGGAGGCCCCCCTTATGTCACCAGCACATCCCACAGATGCTCAATCAGACTGAGTCAACAAGTCACGCTCCTCAAACCATCCCTCAACAGTGTTTCCAGCAGTACATTCAGCTCTCTGGTGTTAATGAGTACTACACGGTCATGAAGGGGTGAACTTGGTCTGCAACAAGGTTTAGGTAAGTGGTTTGTGTCAAAGAAAGATCCACATGAATGCAGGACCCAAGGTTTCCCAGCAGAACACTGTCCAGAGCATCACACAGCCTCCATCGCCATGCCTTTCTCCCATAGTGCATCCTGGAGTCCTCTCCTCCCAACGCTCACAAACCTTTCCATCCACATGATGTAAAGAAAACGTGATTCTTCGGACCAGGCCACCTTCTCCCGCTCCATGGTCCACTTTTGATGCTCATTGTATGCATTGACCCAATCAAATATCCAGTACAAATTTCCAGACATGTTCAGATCCTTGTGCTCGCCCATTTTTCCTGCTTCCGACACATCAACTGACTTCACTTGCTGCCTTTTGTGTCATATATTAGGATTTCAGGATTCAAAATTCTTTGTGACAAATAAATGATCTTGAATCTTGAAATCCTAATATATCTCACCTCTTGAAAGGTGCTATTGTACTGAACTAACCTTGTTTACTTCTCCTGTCAACGGGTTCTGTGTGTGTGTATGTGTGTGTGTGTGTGTGTGTTAGTTTCTACAAATGCGTATAAACGTGAAGTGAATATATGCATTGTAAGTCAAACAAAAACAGAAGTGTCTGAATACCTCACCTCACTACAGACGTGCTGTGTGTATTTTCCACACACATTATATTTGTTGGTGTGTTTTGTTTTCTCTTCGTTGGTTTGCGGTTACTTAACATTTTAAAGACTTTCCAATGTAATATTAGTGGCAGCATTTGTGACTGCAATGCGGAATGAGGCCAAAGTCCATAAATCTCTTTTATACCCCTGTTTGATGTCTGTACTCCTTTCAGGTGTTTAAACAACTTTCGGGCCAAAAGAGTTTCAAGATGTGCTTTTGACACTAGTTTGGGGAAGAAATCTGACTAATCATAATGTAGGCAAAACCTGCGCTTCATACCACGTTAGACACGGATCATGAAGCTGCAAAATGTAACAAGATTTGAAGAAAAGTCATATGGCTCTGTGTGTGTGTGTGTTAATTGACTCAGTCTTCTGGCTGGAAGAGGACTTTTAGGAAGTGAGTAAATGAGCATGTGAGTGGGAACTTGCCAGCGTTATACCAGCAGACACTCACAACACAGTCTCCCTAATCCTTATCAGAAATTTCCGGTTCCTCGCCGAGTCACTTTTCTTCTCCGTCTGCTCCTTGCCCGAGTGTGTGGCTGCAGGCTGGAATCTTCACCAGGGCCGGAAGTAAGCTGTGTGTCTCCTGACCATGGTCAGTACAAAGAAACCACCTCTGAAACTGATCAGAATACGGGTTCTACCTTCTTCTTTTCATTTTTTTCTTAATATAACCAGTCCACATGCGCATAAGACATTACTACCTACAGGCCATGATAAACTTGAACTGATTAAGACTGAAGATGCTGTGAAGGTTTCTTCTGTGTCAGCTGTGAAAGACCTTGTTGTCGTTCACATCTTTTGGTGCACATATAGGTGATATTCCTGGAACAGCTTTTCCTCATTTTTGAAATAGGAAACGCACAATTCTTACATGATACAGAAAGAATTTGTTTCCTGGTTTATTGTAATGCCGTGCTGTCAGGATGTTCTAGCAAAAACCTAAATAGACTTCACTTTGTCCAGAATGCGGCAGCTCCAGTCCTCACTAGAACCAGGAGTCTGACCACATCAGTCTGATATTATCAAGACCACATTGGCTTCCAGTCAAATCTTGATCAAAATTGATTACAAAATTCTACTGTTGATACACATAGCCCTGAATGACCTCATCCCCGAATACCTCTGTGTACTGGTGTCCTGTTACGAACCTCCACACTTGGATCACAAGGTGCTGCTGTTTACTAGTTCCCAGAATTATAAGGGCTACAGCTGGGGGAAGAGTATTTTCATACAAAAACCCCCCAGCTTTGGAATCATCTTCCAGTTAATGTGCAGGACTCCGACGTGCTCTCAGGTTTCAAGTCTAGGCTCAAAACCTACTTGTTTAGTCAAGCCTTTGGTAATTAAATTTTCCCGTTAGATGAAAGGTGCAGATCTAGGAGTTCATGGACCTCAAGATTTGAAGTAAACTGGGGTTTGGACCAGGGTTCTGTAAAGCTGCTTCATGACAATGTCAGTATTTCGAAATAAATGCACGAAAAATTGCATAAATAGATGCACAAACAGACAGACAGCTAAACGAACGAACGAGTGAATGAATGAATGTTAACCTGTGCGAAACTAGGATAGAAACACTGTTGAAGAGACAAAGGACTGGTGTAGATAGATCATGTGAAAGCTGTGGCGTAGGTCATGATGTTTGATGAATATTTACATATATACTCATTGGTGTATAGGCCGCTACATTACGTCCACCCACTCTGAATCTACAGTTATTATACATTTTATCAGATTTTGTTGGAAATGACCTTTTGTTAAACATCTTGATTGAAATGTCAATTGCTTGCTATACTGGACGGAAAAATGTCCATAACATATAAACGCCAATTTTAAATCATTGAGAAAAGTGTATAGACTTACTAACTGGCAGGTGCCTGTGTTTCTTGTATAACATTACAGTAAACCAAAAGAAAATAAAACTTTCCTCCTGGTATGGTGTGAAAGGGTCACAGTTTGGTGATAATGGCCCATTAACACCTGTGTGTATATGCAGAGCACTCGTACACCAGTCTATTGTAGAGGCTGGACTGTATTCGTGCTGTGTGTGTTTTTGTATATACGTCCGTGTGCATGTGCGGACTGGTTCGCTCGCCTCATCCCCACTGTTGTTGTGTTAAGCCGTGCTGGATCAGACCGAGGCATCTCGGAGCACTTGGCACGCAGCGGCTCTGGTCCTCCTTCCTTGGCAGGGCTCTGACTATTTGCATAATGGTCCCTCTCTCAGTTTCCCCTTAGGAATGTGCAGTGGGCAAAGAGCAGACCCCTGACCAGCAAACCACAAAATCCACTGCTGGCTCTCGCTACAGAGGTACCCGAGTTATTTGTTGATCCCTGTAAGTTCTTACTTTATGTGCTTCCAAAAAAATTCCACATTTTACCCTCGACTGCTGGTGCCGTCTGTGTGATCTCTCTGTGATTCATCCTTTGATTTGACACTGAAGCTGCCAGCGCTGAGACCACGCCACATTTCTGCTCTTTCGTGCATCACACGCGGGTCAAAACGTCAAAAGGAGGCCTGCTCTCAGTTTAGTAGATTAGGATCTACCGAGTAATCCATTATATGATTCTTTAATTGTGGCTCATGTTTTGTCTCCCGTTGGAATTTGAAGGACTGGGTTATGCAACCTGACGTTTGGCAACCGCCTCGACTTAAATCGATCCCACTTGAATCGGTAGATCAGAGTTTCTGATGCTATGAAGGGAATGCCTGCACATTTGGCCTCAGACTTCATGTCCAAAACAAGTACGATCCATAGATTAAGTCGTGCCAGGCAAGACAACAGCCTCAATAAACTGTTTACAGTAATGGCAAACAAATCCAGGGACACACACGCCACACACATGCCCGGCCCAGAGCCGTAACCAGGATCAAAAATTTCGTGCAGAGCGCCCCCCCACCCTTGCCCCCCAGTTTTCTCCCCAATTTAGTCATGTCCAGTTCCACTGGACTTCCTCAACCACAGATCACAGGATTCCACCAGTGCTGCCAGGGCTGGGAGGGTGCACACGCCTTTTGTACCCACCAGAATGTTCGTTACATAACGTACATTTGTTTATTTCATTCCTCCATAAACTGCTTTTACTGTTCCATAAACAGTTTTGCTGTTTACTTTATTTACTTTATTATTTAGTTTGATTTGTTTACTTATTTATTTATAACTGAATACACATTGAAGTCGATAATCTAATTATAGTTTCATATTGGTTTAATTTATGCAAACCTAACGCGGTTTAACCGTGTGCTTGCCTCCTGTGTGCTTTTTCTCTCTCTTGCTTCTTGGACCTCTGATGGAAAAAAAAGACAAAAAGTAAACTAAAAAGACTGGCTCTACAAAACCCTAGGTCATGTAGGTAATAGAAGGCTACTCACACACTTCATGAAACATAATACAGCTTGAGTTTCTGAGTTCCGTTACCTGAAACTGTGCCATCAATAGACTAGTAAACAATGTATATCTGTTAAACTAAACTAGCACTAAGCCCTCATGTGGTCACTAATATACACTAAATCAATAAAAGTATTGGGACACTTGACCAGTACACCAAGAGGCACTTTAATGACATTGCATTCAAATCCATAGACTTTCATATGGAGTTGGTCCACCTTTGCAGCTATAACAGCTTCCACTCTTCTTGGAAGGTTTTACACAAGATTTTGGAGTTCATGTGGGAATTTGAGTCCATTCATTCTGTAGAGCATTTATGAGTTCAGGCACTGATGTTGGATGGTCTGGCTTACAATCTCCATTCCAGTTCATCCCAAAGGTGTTGGATGGGGTGGAGGTCAGAGCTCTGTGCAGTAGAACGGGTCATACTGAAGAACTCACTTTAAACATGGCACTGTCATAGAATGCCACCTTTGCCCTGAGTCAGCTCATGGAATTTCTGGCCTGCTAGATCTTCCCCAGTCAACTGTAAGTGCTATTATTGTGAAATGGAAGTGTCTAGGAGAAACAACAGCTCATCCACAAGGCGCTAGACCATAGAATGGGGCTGCTGAATGCTGAATTACATAGAAATCAGCTATCCTCTGTCGCCTGACATGACCAAAATGGGGAGAAAATGAGAAAATTGTCAAATAAAACATACCCTTCAGAAACGAAAAAGTTCTGGACCTCATAGCTTGTCAAAGCCATGCCAGGTATGACCCTAATATTCCTCAAATGAAGGTTTGTGTAATGTGTCCTCGTGGAGTGTGTTGTCCCGGTAATGGCTTGAACCCCTGATTGGATTGCGTGTGTTCTTCCAATGGCTCGGGCAGCAGAAGTGTGGAAGTGTGTGTGGAATATGCCTGACCTGCTGGATACCCTCTGGGTCTGGCTGTCTCCCCAAACCTAGCTCCGGATTTCCTGATTGGAGGTGTTGACTAATTGGAAGACTGATGGGCAAATGGGCCTTTTTGACATGATAATCATCTGTGTGGGACGAGAGGACCTGTTGGGCAATAAATCCTCCAGGTTTGGCAGAACGTGGTCCCTCGAACGTTCTTCTTGTGCCAGTGACTTCACATGCCGTGCGACCGTTCTGTCAGGCCAGACTCCAGACCCTGGCAAACATATGCAGACGAGTCGATGCGTGAGAGTGAATGTTCTTGCAGCTTGTAAGAGCTGGCCTGCTAGCCTGCCTCTGACAAGCTGATGGATGAACCAAACGGATCTGTGGATCTTTAGTGGCTGTTGTGTCCTCTTGGGTCTTTCCCCTTCCTGAAGCGATAGAGCCCACCATATGACGTTTTATGGTGCTGTGACACTGCGGCTGTGTGTCTGACGAGATGCTGCCTGGAAGCGTGTATGACTAATGGTGACTAATGCTAAAGATGGGCAACAGACGTCGCTGGTGCTGCACAACTTCCTGTAAACACTTAGCAGCTGATTCGGGATCAACTCCTGTTCCTATCTCTTATACCGAAGTGTTAGGAGGCAAATAAGCAATCTGTCTGTCCTGCTTAAAGGGGTGATGAAGGGAGCTGGCAGCGGGAGAGTGAGAGGAATGAAGCCGGGGGATGATTAGCTCGCTGTGAGCTGGAAGTCATCACAGCCTGGGTTCCTCCCAACAAGACCCCATGAAGGATCTCCAGAGCTGAGGGGCGACCCTAGAAGAGTGGCACATCTAAAAAAAACTGAGATGAGTATCAATAGAGGCACATTTAAGAGTAGTGGTGGACCAAAAATTGAGATTATCAATACTTTTACCATATCCAGCATGGTAAGCAAGTGGTGGGAGGCATGGGTGGAGTGGGTGTTGAGGCCCAGCCAGGAGTATCTAGTCAATCGTAGATTTTGAGCCCACAACCTTCTGGTTGCTCACCGCTATCACCAATCTTCCAGGCACTCAGTATTTGACTTTTAGGCCCGTTGGTTATTGAAAGCCAATGTTTCATTAGACCACAAGGTGGCACTGAGAATTCTTCTCCTTTCTGGTGAGCTCAGTCAGTAGTAGCACTGGTAAGAAAAGTTCATAGCGTAGTTACTCGCACTATTTTCCTACACACAAGCATTGAAGTGTTTGATTGCCCATGTAGTTAGGAGCACTTCTTTTACACTATTAGGGGAGAAACACTAAAAAACTGCCACTTTTCCTCGCCGCATCTCTTGCTATTAATCTACTTGTGAAAAGTGAAGTCTCTGCTGTTTGGGTGCAAGTACCCTCATCACATATCATGACTTAAACATGGAGTACTGATGCTTTAACTGACATTTAGGAAACATATTTTACATGGTGCTGTAGTTTTACAGTGACTTTCAGTACAGATCTGTCTATAATTATTAATGGTAGAGCCTATGAAGCCTTTTAGCTAACATTATTTGAAGACCAGGTCATTCAATTCCAATGTCGTGCTTTTCTAGTTGCTAAAAAGAGCATAATTTTTGCAAAATACCAGATTTGAGTTCATTAATGTGTACACATGCAATACTATGTCAACCAGTATGGATATGGGAGCAGATGTGACTATTGTCTGATCACCCAAATCACATTCGGCCAATCTGAACACTCAACTCTAAGATTTAAGACCCACTCGCCCTGCAGTGTGAACGTAGCATTAGTTAATGTTGTTTGATCTGCTTTATAATTCTATTGTCCTTCACTAAAACCAGTGGAGTAATATGGTAATATGGAAGTAAAATGTGAACAGGAAAGGTACAGAGGCACAATTCTCAGTAAAAAAGTATTAAATCACAATACAACGCAATACTAATTGCTGATCAGAATAACCCCAAAAGAACAGTATTATGTTCAAGGATCTTGATAATATCACATTATTTGGCCTCTAGTGATTCCCGCCGCTGTGTTAGAGTGTGAGATCTCCATCTGCTAACATCCCCCCCAGACCCCCCACCCCCCACCCCCCCACACCCTTCATCACAAGCCAGCATCTGTCTCAGAGCCTGGAGCCCAACTACTTCCCTCTCCATATTTCCCTTCTTTCATTACTGCTGATGTTGAACGACTGGAGTATGTGATCATCGAAAATACAATCAGCGTTACAGCACAGGCCGTGTAGTCGCTGTCGTGAGAAGCGAAGCAGAACGTCTAAGATTTGTTTTTGGCCTGTTCCACGCCTGGCGTGTTTTTGCGCTCAGGATATCAAATGCACAATGGTTTTTCAGATTGTATCTATAGGTCCTGAAATCTCTTTCCTCTTAAGAGATCTCTTCATACTAGTGTGAAATACATTTAATATGTCCCAGGTTTACATCATTTACATTAAACAGGCCAAAACCTCTCCCCGCATGACGCAAGCGTGTTAGTCTACTGAAATACACGGTCCCATAAAAAGCAGACAGGCATAAGCTACAGTGAGTTACATAAAGGACGATGCTTATGTAGCCCAGACCGAGGTCAAGTACACTGCGAATCTTTCACGCTGTCTGGTCCACAATACCGAGTAAAAATGTCACTGTAAATAAATGTTTTGCGGGGAAAAAAAGGGTGCCCCCTGTCTGGGCCTGGCTGATTTATATAAGGGCTTAAGGATGACTACACTGATTCATGAGGTTAGCAGTCCTGCAGGGACGCGCAGCCATGATCAGTTCTGCGCATCAGGAAACGCTTGTGGTGCTCTTTGTGTCCGCCATGTGTCCAGGGGCCCGGCCGGTCCTTCAGTCGGGCCCCGAGTCCCCTTTCCCCCACGGTGAGGTTTGGGGGTGTGATAATGTGTAGCAGTGGGTTCATTTGTAAAGCTGCTGATGATGATCAGTACCATGATTTATTATGACGGTGGGATGTATTTTTAATACTGGCATCACTCCCCCTTTACCTGTTTACCAGCTGCCTCTGTGATGCTTTGATTTGAAGAAGGTCTTTTGTTTCATAGAAGTCACTCAGCGTAAACTACTGTGTAATATGACTCATATAGTCTGCTCCCAGAATCCTATCATAGTTTGTCAGTTCTTGCCACAGGTGGGGACCTGAGTCAGGGACTTGGACTTGAGTCACATGTTGATTGACTTGTGACTTGACTCAGCTGGAGAAAAAAGTGCAAATAATGAATTAAATTAAAACCGGCAGCCTTAACCTTTCATTTCCAGCCCTACTGTTCGCTGCGGTCACGCTGCTCCGCTGCAGTGGTTTCCTGTTTGATACAGCTCATAATAACGAGCCTTTCATTACAGAAAAGCCCAGAGACTCAAGACTTGACTTGGACTCAAACCCCAGAGACTCGAGACTTGACTTGGACTCAAACCCCAGAGATTCGAGACTTGACTTAAACTGCAGAGATTCGAAATTTAAACTGGAACTCTAATCCCAGTGACTTGAGACTCAGTTCAAATTCACAGTCCAGCAACTTGAGACTCAGACACTTAAGACTTGTCTCATGCTCACATCACTTGATGTGACCAGACTCGAGATGCCCCTTAGACTTCGCACCCCAGAGACTTGACACTCAATTCAGAGTTCAATCCCATAGATTCAAGACTCTAGACTCAACTCTGTCTTGCACCCCATGACCATGTTTACTGTTTGCAGAAAGAGGGACCTGAATGTTTAAATTCAGATCAGCACCGAATGAACCCACTCAATGCACAAAAGTACAGCTTATGTAATGTTTATTTGTATGTATAGAGTACAATACAGGCTTATAAGTTCAATTTTGCACATGTCCTTTTTCCTTTATTCATTTAAAAGACACTCTCCTCTGCCCTCAGAGACTGTAAGTTACGCTGGATGTGCGTTTCATAATTATATTAAGTGCTCTCTGTTATCATGCAACAGTAGTCATACAGAGTCATACAGAGACTCCGCAGGAGAGATATGGACTTCATGGGTGGTAGACTAATAGAAGCTCTTTCATATACAGGCAAAGAAAAGGTTGGACCTCGACTCCCTCATACCCCCCCTCCCCCAGGCCATGTCAGACCTCCCTTTTTACTGCAAACACATGTTTAAACACTGTCACGGATTCGGAACGTGTGATTTTTCACTATTGTGATCTGTCCGAGGCTTTCAGTGATATCTCAGCATCGAGGATTTTGAAAGGCAAGGAGAAAAACCAGAACAAGGTCAAGCTGGCCTGCCGTGGTGCTTGTGGGTACGGTTTTGTGCCAAAGGCTGGCAGCTCCCGGTGCCTAGGAATGAGCCTGGCGTTAGGCTGTCTTCCGCTTTCCAACCGCAGCTGCTGCAGCCTTCACACTGTAATCCAGCTGCCTCACACGCGTCCAAGCCCTCAGATGCTGCCTGTCCTGAGCTTTGTCTCTCATGTTTGCATGAATGTCCTGAATGCCTTGTTCATTTAGAGGTGATTTTTCTGCATTTATTAACTGGATGTGTTCACTTTTCATACTTAAGTAAAGCTCATTAAATTAGGGTTCATAACTCAGAGCTGTAAATTTGCAGACACCCCCTCCCAAAAAAAAAAAAAAAAAAAAAAGCTTTCTCTGCCATCGTTCACACCCTCCCACTTTCGTACTGGGACGTCCACGCAGCTGAAAGCTGAACCCATGTTTATGATCTGGATCTTTATGGTTGTCCTGTGCTGAGAGAGTTGAAGTTAGATTTAGAGTGATATGTAGTAATAAATGTATGTGATTATAAATTCTGGTCCCCTGTAACATGCATAGTTGCCTGGAATACATCATGTCTCTTCCTAAAGGAGTGATTTTATCACTGTCTTTTACAGTGCAGAGGACTAAAACCTGCACAGCTACACATTCCCAGTTCAAACCGTCACTGCACAAACTCTGCTTTCGAGAAATAGTGAGGCATGTTTTATCGATCAGTTACTCCAGTGATGGCTCTCTGGCCAGTTCACTATACTGCAGACGATAGTGAGTTATTTAAATGTGAGTTACACTGAATTTTCAAAAATGCATGCATCATTAAATAATTGAGATCATAATAGTTTTGTGTGAAATGGTTCATTGTAGAGATTCTTAGCAATTCAGTTTTCTTAACAGTGGTGGTGAATGGAACCAGGGGCCAAAGCAAAAACAGACATTTCATTTACTATCCGAAACCAACCAACGGACCTACACAAGTATTTTATATACAATATGAGTCAAATGAGTTTTTATATGGAATACTGATAAAAGGTGTCAAATCTGGAAGAAAAAAAAAGTTTTTGGGGGATTGTTTTGCCTCACGATGCCCTTCATGTATTCCTTCACCAGGAATAGATTCTGACTCAGTAAGTTTCTCCACAACAGAGCACTTCACCTCAATCCCCTCTGACTCTTAACTATTTCATTAAGCAAACATTTTGAAAACAACGGTATTACCCTTTATTGAGTGTACCATTCCAAACACAGTGTGTCAAGTTTTTTTGGGTGGAAGAGAACAAATGATATACAGACTTACATTTTACATAACAGAAGCTGCAGACAACAACAACAACAAGCAAATTTCAAACATCTGGCTGCCAAATGCACGGTAAATAGCCCTGCGTGGCGTGTCCAGGTGGAGGACATCAGACACCGGCAGTGTGCGGTTAACGCAATGGCACACTCTGATCTTCTCATGAGAGATGCTTTAATTGCGGCAAGGATTTATGGGAGAAGACTAAGATGTGTACATATCTGCTCCATTTTGGGATAAAATGTCTCTAGTGCTATCCAGCCCTGCACCATTATTGGAACATTCCATTCCAAAGCTTGGCTAATGAACTCTTGACAACAGGGATGTTGTCAGGGAAGATAACTGAGGCTCGGTTACAGAAAAAAAAAAAAAAAAAAAAGCACGAAAGAAGTTGCAGACTGAGCAAGAGCGATGGCAGTGAATGTTAGGTACCCCACCTTTTGGAAAGTGCTGAGTCCAGGCAACTGATTTTCCATCTGCTTTAAATTCCTGCATCCTGCTCCCTGCTCTCAACAGCGGATGAACAAGAATAAGACTCTGACGATGCTTTATGGCTACATTGCTTGTTTTGACCAAACCGAATGTGCTTTTTACCAAAGTACCCCAGCATTCCTTTATCCTTTCTGGAAATAAACTGCTTCACTGACTTTGGCTTTCCTTTCGAGTGCTGTGCGCTCGTCTGAGTGATAACGCAGCCTGACTGAGCTCTTATCTGAGGTAGATCCATGCGACAGCCCAGACCGAGCGCACTTCTTAACCTTTTCTGCATCTAATCTGTTTTATAACCAAAGGAAAACTCATGTATGTAAAATGTTGTTCAGAGTGGGTTTGATGTGACATGATTCATTTTGCAGAAACTAACCCTCTCACCACTCTCACAGTGGTGGTGAATGGAACCAGGGGTCGCAACATGTCCAGTGCAAATGTGGCGAATTTTACAACTATTCAAAACCACCAGTGAACCCAGGGGAGTCCTTTCTTATGGGATGATGATGATAAAATAGTGATAAACCTGAAAAGAAATTTCCTTCAGGGACTGGTTTGCATCATAACGCCCTGCAAATACCATGAATGGGTTAACAACATTGCAGACAGCAGATTCATTACCATTTATTGCTGTTTCTTTATGTGAAATACTCTCTGAAATGTTAAACACATTTCCAAATGTTCATACATTCAGTTAAAGTATAAGCGAAGTTGTTCATGGTTTATTTGTCAATGTACTGACTGTTAAAACCACCAGTGAACCTTGTTCGGAGATTTTATATGGAATGATGATAAAATAGTGACAAACGGTCATTTAGCAGAAACTAACCAGCTCACCACTTTTACAGAAGTGGTGAATGGAACCAGGGGTCGCAATGTCTGCTATGCAAAAATAGCCAATTTATTTACAACCATAAACCACCAGTTAACCATTCAACACCACTAATTCTGACTAAGTAAGTTTCTCTATAACTAAAATTTCCCATCAAGTCACACTGAATTGTTTTGTTTATATCTTAACCATTTAATTATGTGGGTAAAAAAAAAAAAACATTAGCATTTCCTTTCTATAATCTCAGTCTCATTCCTTGGTATGTATTTGCTCCCATATACTGTCTGAGGGTATGATGAATTATTTTAAAGACTACATGTTCAGACTAACCTTTTGAAAACTGGTGAACTTAAACTGGTGAACTTGTCCTTTAATTTGACATTGTCCAGTAGGTACCCACTGTAACCCGTTCTGATGGGAGCTGCATTCTTGACTATCCATGATGCTGTAGTGTATAAAAGTGTATATATATTAACACCTTTTAAATGCTGGTGGTTTGAGGGATGGTTGTGATTCTTAAAATCTTGAAATTTCATTTTGTGCTTCCACTCTGTAAGAGCCGACAGTTTCATTTCCTTGTATGGAGACTGAGCTCCAAATGGCTGTTACTGGTATGAGGTGCAGCTTGCAGAGTAGTGCCAGCGTTGGTCCTGGAGCTGCCCTGTCCAGTTTTTCCTACTCTAGCTCACCCTCTTTAACTGAGGAAGGGCTCGTTTATTGGATCAGGTGAGTTAGAGCATGGAAAACACTTAAATTCAGAACTGGGAACATAATACAGCATGTTCCTGAATACAAACTTGCCAGCATGGTGGTGCTCTGTACTGGGAGGAGATAAAAGAGCATCAGCATGAAACTACACGCAAAAGCATGTAATTACACGATAAAGACCAGAACCATGGACTGTTTACCTCATTCTGGGCAATGGACATAAATGTTTCTTTCTCAAACAAATGATGAGGCAGTAAAAACAGATGTACATATTTTTCCCCCCAGATGTAGACGATCAGCAAAGACACTTGGAGTCCAAAATTTGCTTCTTTAGTTCAGCACTGGAGCAACACTGCTCGCAAACACAGGAAGTCAAAGGTCACCCAAATTGTCTCCATAAAAATATATCACCAGAACCTCTCTAAAACTGCTTAAACCACATCCAGCTCTTCATCAAGGTGCTCCAGGTATAAGGAGTTTGTACCACCTCAACCTTTAGGACATGGAGAAGATCCATCCTGGAAGTGCAACAAATGGTAAAAACTCTTTATCTGGAAGTTCCTCCCATTTGTGTTGATGTTCAAGGTGTAAGGCGTCATGCTGAGCTTTGTTAGGTGTTCCTGTGTCATGTAGAACCAAAGTTACTGTAATTTAAAAAACATGTAATAATTATAATAACCACTACTGGGGTTTTAAACATGGTGTCACACGCAAATGAACTTAAAGAAATTTTTACTATTTTAGGTCAAAAAAATCTTTGAACCCGCAAGTACTTTCAGGATAGTCTCCGCCCACAAGTGGGTGGGGAAAACCTGCAGAGGGAGGGGGTCTTACAGCATTTATATTTTACACTGTTTATATTTACTGAATTCAGACTTTACTAATACACTCTGCGTTCTGAGGGTTGATGAAGAGCTGGGTGTGGTTTGAGCAGGTTGAGAGAAGTTTTGGTGATGTGTTTTACAAAAGAGATTGAGGTGACTGTTGACGCTCAGTGTTTGGTAGCCTCATCGTTCCTGAAGAAGAAGCTGATCAAGTGTACCTGGAGTAAATAGAAAACTACAGAAATTGAATTTTTTCACCCAAAGTAAAGATTGCTCGCATAGACTCAGTGGCGGCCCTGTGCTATGAGCTGTTTCGCCCTCTGACCTTTTCCATCTCCATTTTTTTTTTATTACCAGCTCACTGCCTTGCCCTTTGTAAGATTCACTGTGTGCAAGTAACACACACCAGTATTGTGTTATGGCAGTGGGAACAATTTTAGAACTCTGTTTGTTTTCCATGAATTGGACTTCAAAGGTGCACAGACATCTGGTGGCAGCTGTGCCTTCTCACAGAGCTCTGTTTTAGTAGTAAAAGACACAGAATGTTGTCCTCCAGTCATATTTACTTGGAAGACTCAACAGTTAATTCGTCTTCAAGCAGATCAAACTCATATGACATAGTGGTACTTCCCCTCCGCCCATACTGGCCTGCAAGTTCTCTGGATTTTTCAGTTTCTCTCCTTAAAGGTCACTAAATGCGTAAAATGTCCTCAACCACTTCTGTGGCCCTTTCAACAAAATGTTCTTATTCTGTCCACCAGTGATTTGCTGCTCATTTATTAAGAAAAATCTGCATTATTCCTAAAGATAACCAAGACTGGCTTGTATGCTTAGTGGATGTTTCGCTTGTGTGCGATATTCTGGTACAACATGTGCAAATTTTGTGTTTTTTTCTGATGCAACATGCACAATTTTTAGGGGTATAATATTACTGTGAGCAATGTGCAGGTGGTCTAGTTACATTATTACTGTTTTGTGAATGTCTGCTGAGGACACTCCAATGTGTATCTGTATATTTGTCCACAGTGTTCATTCATAAACTACTAAAAGTTTGGACACACCTTCTCATTCAACGGTTTCCTTTGTTTTTATTATCGGCTACATTGTAGATTAATACTGAAAACATCACCTACTGCTCTGATGACAGCTCTGCACACTCTTGGCATTTTTTCAATCA
>JBBIGA010000001.1:28486511-28499678 GCA_037576975.1 Alestes dentex | reverse complement strand
CGTCAAGAGTTCATTAGTGGAGTTTCTCTCCTTCTTAATGTGTTTGGGATCATCAGTGGTGATGGTCGGGTTGGTACGCAGTTAGTGATCCTGTTCCACTACGGTTCTACTTATGGCAAGAACCACTTAACTAAGGAAAAAGAAACAGTTTTCAATTATTAATCTACAATGTAGAAGATAATAAAAACAAAGAAAAAACACTGAATGAAAAGGTGTGTCCAAACTTCTTTTGACTGGTAGTATGTATCTACATACATATATTTCCACGATGTACATGTACACATACATAAATAGGTTATAGATACATATATATTTGCATACACATACAAATGTCTATATTTATATTTTTGTATTATTGTAAATTGTACTTTTTATTTTATCTTGTTGTGTTATATAACGTATTCTATTGTTTTGCTGCTCTTACCTTTGTTCTGTCCATTTTCTGCAGTGACAATGCAATTTCCCACTTGTGGGACTAATAAAGGTTTATCTTACCTTATCAAAGGTCTATTCTTTATCTTGTGAGATTTCATGACAGTCTGTGCTGCCTTTAACTCTCAGAAACTGGACTGTAGCTTTCGTTTCTTTTTTTGTTTCTCCTGTCTTCTCGTGTAATGTTTAATACATTTTTGTACTTTGCTTGGAATTTTCTGAATGAGATCGATCTTACAGGCTGATGAAGTACATGAGAAACAGGCCCATGACTGGAACCCTCTGTTTCGCTGGAGGGGCAGATGGCCGAAAAAACCTGCCAGATATAATTCAACCTCTCAACAAATGGCAGACAAGGACAGACATAAATATGCTGAGAAACAAACAGCGCAACTGTAACGGGACAAGCAAAGATTATGAGGGGCTTTCATAAGCACAAAGTGCGACGGGAAATCTGCGTAATATGCTGGATGCCGCATGACAAGCATTATCTAATAAGTTGATCTTGCAGATGATACCCTGTACTAGTACAAACCAATAAAATATTGACAATATTTTGACTTTGAAAGAAGCATACAAAACAGCAGATCCATACAAACACAACACACGAGCAGTTCAATGCAAGTAAGTAATAAGATGCCCGAGAGACATCACAATCTGGAACAGCACAGTGATGTCCTACTGGGCATAAAGTATGCAACGATCCCGAGATATTTAGTGGACCTGAAGGCTAAATCCCTAAACACAGCAGCACACCAGCCACAAAATATAAGCAATTTCCATCTAGTTCAGATTGTGTGTGATTTATTAAACACTACGCAAACTAGAGTGAGTAAGTCAGTGTTTACTTTTATTATTTAAATGCTGTTTTATATGATATAATCTTGTGGTGTCTGTTTTATCTCAGCACGACTGTCTTTGTGAATTGTGAAATTTGCTTCGCTTTCACCCCTCATTGCTCGCTAGCAGCTCAACACAGAGTCAAAACACTTCACACACACAGAACCAACAGTGTCACAGAGTTGAGGTGCCCACAGACTGTGAGACCTTAGGAATATTATCAGTTTATTGTAGGCCATGCTGTACCACATGGATCTAATAATCACTTTTTGTCTTAACTAGTATATTTCTCAGCAGTAAGTTATCATCTATAGTAGATATATTTAAATCCATCTCTCTTACTGACCACTGCCTTTTATATATAGTGTAGTGTATAATGTACAGAGTATTCTTCAGAGGTTTTATTTTAACTTTATATTTTCTATTGTTCTTGTCTCTGTGTCTCTGTGTGTCTGTGCAGTCGTAACATAAGCAGTTTCCTACAGAATCAATAAAGTTTACTGATTCTGATTCTAATCTTGGGCATGACATCAAATCAAGTTTGATGTGTGTAGACCATACAATGATAACATTATAGGCTACAAAGCAAGTTCATATTCCAAAATAAAAAATGTCATCAGGTTGCATTATCCATCTGTGCCACTATATCAGTGTGTCAGTTCATGCTTCATTTCTGTTGGATGGATAGTGGACATAAGTCCAAGCAGCAGTCACTATAAAACATTCATTCTGAATTCCTGCAACTGTCAGAGTTTTACTATTTATTAGAGTTGAATCTTTGACTACAAAACCATCTTTGTACCCTTTTCATAGAGCAACATGGGACCATGACTAAGAAAACATTTCATTCATGTTGTTCATCTTTTCATATTATCATATCGTTTTCATATGGTCATTATTATCAAAATCATATAATCCAATATTTTATTTGGTAAAAAATGTTCATGACAATATTTATGACCTCTAGGGGCCTGCAGAAAGAGGCTAGTATTAACTTTACTGTGGATTTTTCTCTTACACAGCTGTCATGTCTCATGGTTTTTTGGGTTTTTTTTGCCTGGTTCTCATTGTTTTTTTTGCCTTCTCACGGCCATGAGTGTAAATCTTGAAGGTTATAACTCTCTGCTGGTGCTGTACAGTGTCATTGCAGTAACAGCCAGATTTGGGTCTGACACTTATTTAGATTGTGTACTCTGGTATTATTGGCCCTCTCAATTTAGCACAGTGTGCAGATTTTGCAAGCTGGCACTTAATTATACTACTAATCTGGATGTCAGGCAAAATGAAACCACAGCTAAACGGCCCTCATACACAACTGAAAAGACTCCAGAGTGGAGAGCTTCATTTTACTGCTTTGAGAAGAAAATCTACGGAGACTACATTCATTTTGTAAAGTGTGTAGGTGTGTTTAAATGGAAATTTGTCACTGAAATGCTGATCAGAGTGGAAAACAGGCTTGTACAAAAGGCTTGAAACTCAGATTTCCATCGACATAACAGTGATAAGGTATGATTTGTACCTAATTCTACAGGTTTTTCAATTTTTATTAGAGTTAGAATGACAGGTATGCTCTCGCCTCCTCTATTGCAATGTTACTGAAATGGAAACATAATTGTGCAACACCTGCTTTGAAGCTGGTTCTTGTCAAGGCTGTGCTGAGATAAAAGCTGCTTGAGATAAAAGCTGTTTTTGTTCATGCCTACTGCTACCAAACAACTGAGGACACTCCAGTGTGTATCTGTAAATCCACAGTGTTCACATAAATATATCCATTTGTACATACAGCTCAGGAAAAATAAGAGAGCACTGCAGTTTATTTTTAAATCAGCGTCTCTATGAGTATGAAACCATTCCCTGCCAGTGTCTGTTAAATTCCTACACAAGCACCTCATTCTGTTTTATGAGGGACTGATTACTGATCACCTGAATCACATCTTATTTAATGAGAAAAAGTATAAAAGCACTGCTGTAATCAACACTCTCCTCTCGCAATGAGACCAGTTGGATGGTGGAACACTACTAGAAGTTCGTCAATAGTAATTATTGCCATTTTGTTTAAGAGTGAAGAGAGATTTGTTTTCTTTGAATTATTCAAGTTCTGTAAACACTGCATCGTTTCTCTTATTTTGATGTTTTGTCATTTCCTTTAAAATGATGCTTTAAAGAACAATAATTTTATTTGGAAATGAGGAGAAATATTGTCAGCAGTTCTTAAAAACTGAGGCAAAGCTGTTCAGTTCAGTACTTGCACCTATAAAAGATAAAACCTGAGAAACTGAACATTTTTTCCCCCTGTATATACATGCATATATCCAGTGTGTACATACATACACATACCTATATAGCTTTATGTACACATATTTATATATTTGCATATACAAAAATGTCTACATTTATATTTTGTATTTGTATAGTATATTTTTTTTATACCTTACTGTTGTTGTACAGCCTTTATTCTGTTGGTTTGCTGCTCTTACATTTGATCTGTCCACTTTCTGTCGTAACAATGCAAATTTCCTTGTGGGAATAATAAAGGTTCATCTTATCTTAAAGAGTCTGCTGCATATGACCTTTCATTCTGTAGAAGGTCTACTTCTGCTTGACCACATGAGGACTTTCGCTTGGGACCCTTTCACATCGATTGAGGTAACATAAACAAGCCGAGCAGCGGAAATACTTTTCACTGGCCTGTATATATTTTTTTTCTCGCAGTTGAAGAACCAGGTGTGCAAATGGTTTTCCAGCCCTAGATGAAGCGAAAGCTCACCACAGCTGAAGTCTGGTACAGACTAGTTGCCATCCTCTCTTGGGCCATAAATGCAGTTTTGACAGGCGTACTTAAAGAGATCACCGTCATTTGTGACATAAATTACTGTCCGGTGTTCACTTTCAGAGGCCTTACCTACTTATTAGGGACCCTAAAGCAGAGCCCTTCAAGTCTGCAGACGAAATTACAGCTCCTACAGCCTCGTTCAATAACATGCACCGCTGGAGGGGAACGACATTCCACAAGGCCCCGTTCGCCTTGCTCACAATTACAGTGGTGCTAATTGAAGTGGCCATAATGAACCGAGTAAATTACCGCTGTGTTAGTGTAGCTACAGTCAAAGACATTAACTTATAAACCCATAACTGATTTACAGTGTACCACATGCACACACCAGTGTTGTGCCAGTTCACACTGAAAAAGAACTGGTTCAAAGTTCAGCTCATTCAAATAAAAATGAACTAGTTCACGCTCGTAGTTATTTTTTAAAATTTTGAACCAAGTTCACAGCTCAAAAAATGAACTAGTTCACGTTTGTTCATTAGGTTTTTTTGGGGTTTTTTATATCACGTTCATTTGTTCGTTTTTTTGGGGGGGTGGGTTTACATTTTCAATTCATCGTCCTTCTATCTGAACCTCATTCAATCTTCTCCTTTTATCAGTCATACCACTAAACAATCACAGACATAAGTTACATTAAAAACCAATTTTGAGGTTGAGAATAGATCTTACCCCATAAGCAACGCATCATGTTATGCTGAAAGTGAAAAAAAACGAGGTGCAGGTTTACTGCATATGGAAATTTCATTGAGACAATATTAACACAAAATGTAAACATGTACATGTAAGCAAAACGCATCTGCCTAAAATGCAACATTCAGACAAAATCTTTTAAAGTGCTCAGAAAAGAACAGAACAAAAAGTAAACAAAACGTGTGGTTTTCCCCATCTAAATCTCCACCGATTTCTTTAAAAAATGAACTCAAATGTTTAAACAAACTGCCTTCAACAGAAGCGTCTGAACTCGGAGCACTAACCATGCCAGCCTATCATCAGCAAACGTAAAACGTGAGCTGCGTTCAGTCTCGCGAGAGTGAACGCCACTCACGTTCACGTTCATAATTTGTAAACTTCAGTTCAGTTCAAAATTTGTTCAGTTCAGCCTTCACAAAAAATAGGAACAAAAAATTCATTGAACGCGTTCGTGCACAACACTGGCACACACACACTTTCGTGTGTAAAAGTGGAGATATTTTATTATGACCCATAGATCTAAGCTGCTGTTTTGACTGTAAAGTGCGTGTGTAAAGTGTGTATCACTAAAGAGGACGCAATGTTTGCGCTCTTAGGCAAATTTTAGCCTTTCTGTCATCACTGCCTGTACCCTCCCGGTCCGGCGCGGTGGCTTCGCTCTTTGAAATGCATGCGAACGCTCCTTCTCCTCGCGGCACCATTACTGCGCTCGGCGCTGGGAGCGAGGAGGGAGACGACAGGTCGCGGCTTGCGTGCGAGACTCCCAGATGGTGTTCATATGTCATCCATAATGAAAGCGCCTTAATACTCTGTTGATGTTAAAAGTGGGGGAAACGCGCAGCGCACCGCTGCTCTGAGAACCGGAGAGACTCGGTGAGGTT
This sequence comes from Alestes dentex, assembly GCA_037576975.1. NCBI lineage: Eukaryota > Metazoa > Chordata > Actinopteri > Characiformes > Alestidae > Alestes > Alestes dentex. The sequence continues at coordinate 28,494,005 of JBBIGA010000001.1, read as the reverse complement.
AGTGAGTGGTCAGGCTCAGAGGCATGACAAGGATTTTATGGGTCCCTGTACAAAAAAAAAACACCACCCTCAATGTAATTCACTTGTTCCCTTAATATTATGAGTGAACCAAGTTGGTGCTCTAATCCAAATACTGATTGAAATATATCTTTAAAGGATCCATAATCCTCCACTTTTCTTGTTTTATTACTCTTTGAGATTCTTTTATGCTTATTATGTCAATCAATTTTTACATGAACATTGTCAAATCTCTATTACTTCCTTAAACAGTCTATTTTTAATTCTGTCCTTTGAAACCTCTCTTCTGATTGGCTGCTCTGTGCTGAAAGCTCCAGGCTGAAACACTCTTTATCACTTCATTGTGAACAGGCAGCTCTAAACTACATTTAAGCTAAACAGGCAGATATATTTCAATGCACGGTTTTTGTGACATCACAGATTCATAATAATTTTCATGTGTAGACAGTATGGACTGGAGAGAGGATGGTGTGTTTTAAAAAATCATTCTCTGTTTATTTAAATATGAGGTGTTTTGGTCTTGTAAGGACGTTTTACTGTAGACACTCATGAGTGGAGGGTTTAAACCGGGGGTCCGGTAGTTGTAACCCTGCTCAGGCTGTTGCTGTGGCCTACATTAGTCCATCATGAAAACCTTGTTTACCGTGAGTGCGGAGGCCGAAAGCTGAAGCCTTTCCTGGCACTCGGGCAGCAGAGCAGCATGCGTGTCCGCAGGCTTCTTACAACTCAGCTGCTTAATGAGCGCTCTCTCCTGAGAAGGCCCGTGAGGATTTAAAGCACAGACCGGCGGCTCTGCCACCAGCACGAAGGAAATGGTATTAACCACACTCACTGGGCAGAAGCTTGTTAGATACAACCTGATTTTGTGACGGCGTATGTAATCCAGAGTCAGCATGGGAACGAAAAGTCGAAACTGCAAGTCATTAGTTTATTTCTGAAGTGATTCCGGGCGCCAAATTCCCGGTGCTTGTCAGGGCCTCAGCGATGCATTCAGTTCGAACCATTTTAAATATGTTTACTTACATCTTCATATACATTTTAGTATATAATAATTCACAGATGTACGTCTATGCCTTTTTTGAAAAAGATAAAGACATCCATCGTTCACATGTTCTATATGTGTTTGACTGTACGTTCGTTGGTAAGTTCATGTTTGTTATGTAGAAGTGCATGAACTCGATAGGATTGTACGTCCAGTAGCAATGAAAAACAGATCATAGATCCGACATGGGAGGGTGTTTTAATTAAGTAGGTCAGGACGTCACCCGGAATGATCTGAGTTTGATCTTTTGATTCATTTACATCAAACAGGACGTGTTATGATGTGATGGTGAGAGATGTCAATATACACGTTCAGCTTATGCACGAAACACCCCGCTCGCTCTGCTCTGCCCTTCGGGAAAAACTGCATGCAAATGAGCTGTGCAATGACCAATCAGATTACTGATATGTGACGCTCTTAGATTTGTAGTGTTAAGAGTCCATTTGTCATATGTGAACACACCACACAGTGTGAACAGTGTGAAATTCTTCCTCTGTATTTAACCCATTCACCAAGTGAAGCAGCAGGCAGTCAGGAACACCGCACCTGGGGAGCAGTGTGTGGGGACGCACCTTACTCAAGGATACCTCAGTGGTGCAATTGGCAGTCCTGGGATTCAAACCCACAACCTTTTGATCGCAGGGGCAACACGCTAACCACCAGACCACCAGCTGCCCACACCTAAACACACATCAAGCAGGACATGTAAAGGTTAAAAGACACTTCACATTAATGCTTTTAAGTAGTTTTTAAGTTTAAAGTCAACATTAGAGTGGGAGGCAAAATGAAAACATTCCCTAATTTACATAATGCACAGCCACAGCAAATGAAGTGTAAAGCAACCATTTCTCATCCATGAACAACACAGCACAGTGTGAACAGCACAACATTCTTCTCTGTATTTAACCCATTTAACCCATATAACTAAAATACGGAATCATAATCACATTATCTTTAGGTTCAGTCCTTTTTTCATTCTTTTGAGCAGTTGCAGTTAAACAGTCCTGCAATCTGGGACCTCTTGGTTCCCCCAAATCCTCCTCCACTGTTACAGACGGCCCTAGGTAGCCCTCATGCATTTTCATTTCATATTCAGTTAGTATTAATTCTGTCCTATTCTGTCATATTCAGTCAGTACTAAGATTTAAAACTGACGGGCAATTTTAAAAAAACATAAAGCACAAAGACTTTCTGCATGTTCTGCATAATTTTTTGTTCTTTCTTTCCTCAAAAGACTGTGGTGAGACATTCTGAGCACCAACATAATTTCATTAGTGAGCTCATTTGATGAATAGTGCTGTCTGTAAGAGGAAATGCTTTGGTGGGATTTGGCCATAATAGTTTTGGCCATAATAGTTTGTAGTATATGATTAATCAGTGTTCTGTGGCCTTTCTGCCTGTTTCGTGCAGAAATGTTAACCTGCTGCACTCGTTCCGAATTCTGTGCTATAAAACACTGTAGCCTACTTTTTGGACCCAATCGCCGTGTTGCATTTCTTACAGTAAATTAGAATTTATGAAGGACAAATTGACTTAATGGGTAGGTTTAAATCGCATCACGGTGTCCTGGGGTTAGACCCTTACTGTTAGACAATTAGACCCAGCGGGGAAGCTCCGTCTTTAATATTCAACTAATTGACGATGCAGACAGGCACATGACCCTGAGTGCACAGTTAATCGAGCATGTAGCCTTTAACACACAAAAATGCACCACTGCCCTCATAGACAGCACAGCAAAGCTGGGGTCTTTTGATTTAAGGCTGTGCTTCTTACTGTATTGTACATCAGACTGTTGGTACCTTCAACACAGTTCTATTAAAACGAACAGTCCATTTAGCACCAGAACTTCCTCATACGTAGACCCTTCAACTTGACAGTAAAGAAACTCAAAAATAAATGTAAGCTACTTTAATGTTTAAGGCAGAGAATTTATAGTAAAGAAGAGAGTTGTACTTGAGATATTTTACTTATAATCTTCAAATTTCCTGAACAAAGACTCAACAAACCCACAGGAAGAAATATATACATTCTAATGTTTTGCATAATTGAATGGATAGATTTGAAACAATCTTTCAGAGTGGTTTTGAAGCGAAATTCTCCAATCTAGATTATTTTTAATAGCGTAAGAATGGTTTACAGTGGTAGTGAATGTAACCAGATGTCTGAAGAGTTTACCACCTCTATAAGCCTTTACAGAAAGTATTGACATGAAAAGGTCATAGAAAACTTGCCTAATGCCTGAGATGTTGTTTTGCAATAGCTTTGAGGAGGTTTCAGCCTAAAAGTTTTTTGACCCATTCTTGGTGGAGAAAATGCAGGGCATTTTGAGGCAAAATAGTCTCCAAAGAAAACTTTTTTTCCAGATTCACCACTAGTTTAGAATCATCCACATTGCGGATAAAAACTCCGAAGTCATGTAGTTTAACTGGAGGTTTGAGATTGTAAATAATCGTGCTGTAAACAAATTATTACATTTCTCTACAGTGAGCCTTTTCATATCAAAACATTTGGAATATCTTAGTTCACTTCTCAATGACTGAATTATACTGCTTTTAAAAATGAGTGGAATTTACCCTTAAAGTCACATATTCTAGATTCATTATGAAGTATTATTGCATTTATTCCTTTTCCTCCAATTCTGCATTTTCTGTGAGCACTAATGCAGATACTGGGCATCAAACTGGTGCGGTCTGTGGTTTAAAGAAGATACTGATAAATTCAGTATCTTTTAGACAACTGTCAATGCATAACGGGCAGGATTTTTATAAAAAAAATGAAAACAGTCAAAAAAATACAGTTTCACCTTCAAGGAAATGTTACAATAAAAATGAATGCACTCAAAAATACACATTTTCACCTTCAAGGAAAAGTTACAACAAAGAACTCGTTCCTTCTCTGAAAGCATTTACAAAACTTCAGATCCAACCAAGCAAAATATAAAGGTCAAGACTCTTGAAGGAGGAGATGCATAACTGAAGTGCTGCTCTTAAAAAAAATCATATTTATTGGTGATTGGTTCATCTTTGCTCTGGCCTCTCAGGCTTGGCCATGCTGTGATTGCGGCCCACTCTTGGTCTCAGGGAGCTTTAAAACAGTTGAGAGTGAAAAATGTAGATGATTGATTACTTAACACATGTTTCTGCTTCAGCAGATCACAATTACTGTCAGGCAGGGCATGAACTTCATCTGACGCATACTTTTGCACCAGCGAGGCAGAGTAAACTGTAATTTGTGTTTGCAAGTTTCTACCACAGCGTTTGTTCTAGCATTGTCCTGCCTGACATTTGTGGGCCACAAAACTAAAGCAGAGACGCCATGTTGCTTTAAGGATGATTGAGGCTGACACATCATGGTTTGTTGGTTTCAAAGTGGGTGGAACTTTATACCATATTCCTAAACAACAGGCGTTATTATCTGTCAACAAGTGATGAAACGTAAACTCCCTGCAAAACTTAGGTTATGACATGACATGAGCTTCCAGAAGACCGTACGGGCCTACTTGGAATATTTGGGATGGAAACCCGGTAAGCAGAGTTGAGTGGGGAGAGAATCCTTACACAACTGCACAGTCCTACAGTCCCAAAACTGGACATTTCACACACTCACCCACGTCTGAATGTGAAACTGACTACCCTTATAAACGGTTTATAAATGATTTATTTATACGTTTATAAATCATTAGTAAGCAGTTATAAACAAGTTATAACAGTTGTCATTTATTGATGCAGGCCCACTATTTGGCAGGATTTCAGCTCTCGCTGGTTGCTGGAGTTTCTCTCATCTCTTTCTCAGGCAGAATGTTCAACTGTTACACTTCACACTATTTGGTAAGATCTGCTGATTTAGTAGTAGCAACATGTTAACAAAGACCTGATGTAGTTTAAGTGTGTAAAGTGAGCCTGCATAAATGTATGACAACTGTTATAAGTTGTTTATAACTGCTTATTAATGATTTATAAAGTGTCTACAGCTTAATAAACAACCTGTCAGCGAATCATTTATAACCCTTTCTAGTGGTAGTCTTATTGTAAAGTGGCACGGTTGTGTCATGTGCGTCATTGACAGGGTTCATGAGATTCTATGGACAAAAGACTCATCGCTTGTTATTTCTAATCTCTGTAGTGCACTGCTTGTTGTCAGTGTGGCTCTGCATGCTTTCTGTCTTCTGCTGCTGCTGATTTTTTTTTTATGTCGCAAATCTCCATTTGTATCCTCTTGGGCAGTAAAGTGGCTAATGTGGAAAATGTTTGACCCTGATTTTCCGCGCTCTGTTGGTGGAGTCACCATGGAGCGGGGCTGAATGCAGGGCATGGCCGCGAGTGGTGTCTTTGGGGAGCGGGAGTGCAAAAGGACAAGCGTTAAGACAGGCGTGAGGACAGGCATTAAGTGGAAGCAAAGCAGAGGACCAGCCCAGGAAGAGCCCGGGGGAACATGGGAGTGCCAGGAAGGTCCTGCAGGGTGACGGAGTTCAGGGTAGTATGTCTCTTTCATCCATCATTCATAAAGTGAATCATTTTAAGGCTGTATTGAAGGGATGCTATACTACAGAAACCTCTAGGAGCCACTGCTTTAGACCAACCAAGCAATGAAATGAGAGCAGTATTACAATACATGCATTGTTTAACCCTTAGAACTCAGAGTGTATCAGTAAAATCTCATTTCAGTAAATATAAACAGTCTAAAACCGGTGTGGACGGAGATTATCCTGAAGGTTCTCCCAGGTTCAAAGATCTTTGGGTTTTTTCCATTTGTTTCTAGGAGCTAAAAAAAAAAGAAATCTGTTCATTTTTGTTCCTTCTCTGTGACGCCATTTGTTAAACCTACGTAACATAGCACCAACACAAACCGGGGAAACTTCTATATAAAGAGTTATGTTTGTGTTCTAATGGTTAAATACAATAAGCATGATGAATACGTTGATTTAAAATGTGTTCTCTGAGTACAGTTTTGAGACATAAGGTTTTGTTGAGACATAAGGTTTTGTTAAGACAGTGAGGAAAATAAACTATTCACACCAGTGACTGGACACCAGTTCTACCTTTCTGGGTCATGAAAGGCCTTGATAATGTTCTAGATCAGCAAGTCTAACCTGAAAGCTTGGACATTTCAGGGCTTCCAATGCTGTGCTTGAAGTATGACTGAAACTACAGCCTCGAAATGGACATAGAAACAATTTCACTACATTATTCAACCCCATGCACTTCAATACTCTCTATATCTCCCAATTCTCATGCTGCATCTTGCTTCATTCGCCACCAACCAGTAATTACGAAGCGCGCTTAGGGCCTGTCTGACCATTCACCCTGCACTGATGAATGCAGTCAGTGATGTTGAGGGAACGCTGCTTAAATCAAAGGGGCGAATTGAAAAGCCCTCTCGCATTCGGAATATGCGTACTTACTGGAAACTCATGGCAGCGTTCCTCTCCCTGGCAGACTGCATTCTCCGGCCCCTTCGGCCCGGCCAAGCGGCGAGGCCATGACATCATGCAGCGCGCCGTCCACGAGGAATACTTCCCAAGCGTACGCGCTAGGAAGCAAACTCATGGACAAACATTGGGTGGCGACCTAAGAAACAGCGCTGCAGTTACAATAAAACTTCAGTCTCCGAGCCAAACGCAGATACAGGATCCACTATAGCGGCCTGCAGCTGAGCGCCGCTGACGTGTTCCATCCACACATCTGACAGATCTGCAGTTTTTAAAACTCTGTGCTGGACCCTAAAAACATAATTAAGGTGGTCCTCTGGAGGCTGCTGGATGGCAAATGGCAAAAGTGAGGTAAACATATGGAAAACGAGAAAGACGAGGAGGGCAAGGAGGGCAGTTAAATCCTGAGCACCTTATCACAGTGATTTATGCTAATGAAAGACAGCTGTGTTGATCATACTCCAAGTCATTAAGCACAAACTACTGATTGGACCTCTGCATATGTGTGTGTTTGTATGTTTGTGTGTTAGTATAGGCATACCCTTATAGACTAATATCCAGTATAAATGTGGGGTGGGTGTGTGCATGTCTTTCACATAAGACAGAAATGAACACTCCCCTACGTGCTTAGTGTATAAATTCCATTTGTGTGTGTCAGAAACTGTGTCCTGTTCTGTAGAGGACAGAAATGCTGATGTACACTCTTTATACAGTGTGTTTTCTCGGTATTGGTAAGAATTTAAAGAAGGGCAACATTCATAATGACAGAAAACAGTCATTCAGCCTTTAAGGTCAACTGCCATAAAATGACATTATCATGTATAAAAGGTCTATTCCAATAAGTGTCAGATGTTAAAAAGGCTACTTTATTCAGTTTCACACCAGAAGGTTTTAAGGCAACTGATACTTGTTGAACACTTGGGTACTTTCAAGAAGAGAGAGAGAGAGAGAGAGAGAGAGAGAGAGAGAGAGAGAGAGAGAGAGAGAGAGAGAGAGAGAGAGAGAG
>JBBIGA010000001.1:28472917-28483560 GCA_037576975.1 Alestes dentex | reverse complement strand
AGAGAGACAGAGAGAGAGAGAGAGAGACAGAGAGAGAGAGAGACAGAGAGAGAGAGAGAGACAGAGAGAGAGAGAGACAGAGAAAGAGAGAGACAGAGAGACAGAGAGTGTGAGAGAGAGAGAGTAACAAGCCTTAAAATGATTAAGCAATTTCCTCTGGGATCAATAAAGTTTCCTGATTTGGATACTTCTTCAGTACCTTTCATTTGGGAACGTAATAGTGTCAAGATTCAATGTTTTTTTAATTAGCCTTTTAAAATGTTAGATTGTGAAGAGGTATACTTACGCCCCTTTTTCCTGGGGCAGTGAATGTAGTGGACATTTAAATCTCATTAAATTTACACAACTATAACTTCAAGGGTACTTTTATATTGCTTGTACCATCATCTTTTGGAGATACAAGAGTTTGATCTATCAGCAACAAATAAATTGTAAAATGTGTTGAACGCAGTTTTTTGGTTCTGAACGAGGAGAAAAGTTGATTTAGAGACAAACAGTTTTAAGCAAAGGCCTCAGAGCTGCATGACCCAGTAAGATCTCAGAGATCAGCAGGGAATGCAGTCAGACACAACAATATTTCTATTAAGCTTTGATATTTCTTTTATTCAAGTTTAACACTTTATTCCAACTAAACTTATCCATAAATTCCGACTTATCCATAAATCTGTAATGACTAACCAGACCAAACTCATCATCATTTCTGCAGTGATATATTGTCTGAAAATCATGATATAATATTCTGACAGTCTCATATATTAAGTAGATATATACTAGATAACATATGACTTAATTCTTGACTTTTCTGACATTTCCTTTTTTCTTTTTTTTTTTGCTGTTTCAAGTCATTTAATTGAGCAGATATGACACTTTTAGAATGAGAAAACCGAAATCCATCAGAATCCCTCTGGCTGTGATTTTTTCTGCAGTGTGTACAGAGTGTGAGTGTGAGGCAGACAGTGGTGGAGCCGCGGGGAGCATGGTTGATGGTGAGGCCAGAGAATTCCTCAGCACAGATGAGTTCCTTCTCAGCAGGTTTTCTCCTGCTCACTCCAAACTCAGCAAACAGGGCACGCCCTTTCCCTTGTGTTCTACTTTCGACCTGCTCATTAACCTCCTTCTGCCTTTAACCCCTTATACTGTAAGGGTCCTTATGTGTGTCCGCGCTTCAGGACCTCATTCTCAGAACTGCATAGCTCACAAATTAGTTTTACAGTAGTTACTGAATCATTTATAGTACTTTCTTTAATGATATTGCATTCAGATCCATAGACTTTAATATGGAGTTGGTCCCCCTTTGCAGCTATAACAGCTTCCACTCTGTTTCTGTGGGAATGTGTGTCCATTCATTCTGTAGAGCATTTATGAGGTCAGACACTGATGTTGGACCTGGATCACAATCTCTGTTCCAGTTCATCCCAGAGGAGCTGGATGGGGTTGAGGTCAGGACTCTGTGTGGCCAGTCAAGTTCTTCCACACTGAACTCCTCCAGCCACATCTTTATGGAGCTCGCTTTGTGCACTGGGACACAGTCATGCTGGAATAGAAAAGGTTCTTCCCCAAACTGGGTCCAAAGAGTTGGAAGCATGACTTTGTCCAAAATGTCTGCTGAAGCATTAGAAGGCCTAGAAGACCCTGAGGTTTCCCCTCTGGAGACTGTGCATATACTACAATAATGTCAGTAATATCAGTCATATCAGTAATCTAATAAAACTGTACAAACCTAAGATCTTGCTTTGTTATCAGAACTTTGATTTCCACAGAAAAGCTTTCAAACTGGATAGATGTGCCTCATTTGTTCAAGCTGGACTCGAAGCTCCTAGCATTGGACCACATCTTTGAGCTGAAAAGCACATGTGTGTGTGAAACATTGGGAGTCCATTTACAGCCAAAATGGAGGAAAAAAGCCAAAAAGCAAACACCTCTCTATCACTGTCAATCTGACAGAGGTCAGGAGGGCGATCTGTCAGAGAGAAGACCAACCACGAGGCCACGTTCACACTCCGGTTGAAAGATCTACACATTAGCGTTACACAACAAGTCTGAAGTTATCATATCATGATGGTGAATCATGGAAAGAGCGATCTGAAGCCAAAAAATAAACAGCAGATACCACGGGTCTCAGGAGGCTCCAGGAACGTTTAGCTTACTTGACCTCTGTCAGTCTGTGGAAAACCACGTCTGATGTGGAATAGAGCTGCTGACCGATAGATTCATACCGAGTTCCACAGGACTGTCACGTGGACAGTTCTCCGAGAGGCCACCAGTCAAAAGAAGAGGCTACTTCAGTCCATCAGTAGTCTTAGCCCCTCAGTAATAAAGGCCTGATAAGAAAAAAACATTGTTTATTGTTACCATTGGATCTTCATTCTTGTCTTCTTTCACTTTTGCCATTTTTATGTTTCATATCAGTTGAAAATTGAATGATGAATGGACAAATACTCATGGTCCAGAATGAAAGTGTGATTTACTATAACTCTTGACACAGGCCACAGCTGTATGCATATGTTTGGGCACCCCTGGGTCAAATAACATGCTTTGCTTATTGGAAAGCATGGAACAAACCTAGAGATGGCACATTTCTACACATTTGAATCCATGATTGTCAATTGCATGCTAAATTTTATCTGTATAGAAAAAAAACCTAAAACATGGTATGTGCAAAGGTTTGGGCTCCCCACCAGTGTTTTTTGTTTGTAAGGTTTCAGAGCTCGTTTAACTCATTAGGCCTTAATCCAAGTCATGTGTAGACAATTCCAGAGCCTAATAAATTATGCGACCCTTCAAACCTCTCAGGATGTTGTGCTCCCACTCAGCAGCCACAGGCTCATCTAAAGGGCTAATGGGCTCCTAGAATGCAAGAGAAGACTTTATCCAAATGTTCCCCGTTTGTAATTTTCACAGTTAAAAATATCATTAAGAAATGGAAATGAAAGGGACTGTTGAAGATGAAGATCTGGAAGACAAAGACAAATCTGACCTCATGCAAAGTAAAGCACCCACATCACTGCCAAGGACCTACAAGAAGGTTTGGCTGGCATGGACACTGTGACGTTCTGGCCACTGTGCAGAGTTGCTGCACAAACAATCTACATGCAAGTGTCATCGGAGGGTAACCTTAACTGCGATCTCATCATAAAAGACAGCAGCACAGGAAATGTTGCTGATAGAGGGAAGCTAATGTCCCACAGTCAGTAAAGAAACCGAAGAAGAAAACAGGTTGGATATTACAACAAAACTATGATCCACAACACACATCAGAATCAGCACTGATATTAAACGTGAAGGTTTTAAAATAGCCCTCGCCGTCTCCACTGTTCAATAATATTTCAAAACATCTGCGATTAGATCTTAAACATGCTGTGCAAGTTATGAACTAGAGGCATTCTGCAAGGAAAACTGGAGGGAAATCTCCCTTTTAGCGGGTTCAAGACACATTTGGAGGCCGTCAATACAGCCATAGAGGGTCTTCTAAGTAGTCTATCCATCCATCTATCCATCCATCCATCCATCTATGCATGTATTTGTTTTGTAAATCAGAAACAAATCTCATTCTAAAATGAAGGAAACCATCATTCACTCACTAATACTAATGCTGTATGTAAGAGATGTCAATGATGAATGACATACTAACACACCCTGTCAATACTGCTGAGCTCTTTGTAGCTTCAAAGCCTTTCAGGAGTCTATTGTTCATTCAGACAACTCGTATTTATATTCTTTCTTTCCATTTTGTCTCCTACCAGATGTGGACAGAACAATACCTCTCTTCCACACTAAAGCTGTGCAATGCTTACCATGAGAACCCTACACTATTGCACACACACACACACACACACACACACACACACACGCACACACTCGAAATTCCCCAGTTAGCAATGCATTATGTTACAGTGAGGACAAAGACATGGGTGTGCAATCAACAGTGTCTTAGGGAAGCGTTGCTGGTCCCTCTGCTGACAGCACTGACTTTCAATGAGCCAAAATCCTACGGAGTTTGTACACAGAGTGTAGGCTTGGTCTCTAATGTCTCCAGTCTAGAGCACCGCGGTTCACGTCTGGTTTATGTACAGCTGCTCTGTAATGCATGGTGAGTGCAGTGAGAGTCGCTTCTAATATCCTCCGCCTCGAGCGCAGCTGTCATGTCCAATGAGGGCAAATATTAATAGAACACAATGAAAACATACGCCGCTACACAAGAATGGTTTTGAGTGATGGAGCTGAAGGCCCATTTCCTGTCAGCTAATATGTTTTGTAGTCTTTTCTCCTCAATCCCGGGCCTTAACCGCTGCCCCAGTCGGAGCAGTTTCTGTATTATGCCTGCCGCTGGCCATCCGATCTGCCTTCGAGAGGGTTGGATTCAAAAAGAGCACTTAAGATTCTGTGGCCATGCCTTAGAATGCACTGTTGATACAATGAAGGCCCTACATTCACAGCGCAATGATAGTGTTTGGGTTTCTAATGGGTACACTTGAACTCTGACCCCTTTGCCAGCTCTCCAGTGGGGGCTGGGCATTCAATCATTGTACTCCTGACCAAATGAATGCAAATGAGTCCCTCCTGGGAAATTTAGTGGCGGGAGGGCAATCCATTGCCATTTGTAACCCAGCAAAAATTGATTACGAAGTGTCGGAGCCGAGGACTGGAATGACTGACGGCTGAAGAATGCCCTCCATCGCATGAATGTAGTCCGAATCCTTGAAAGGAAATCAGAAGTCCTTTGAAACACACACACACACAAACACACACGTTGAGAGATCAGGAAACAGAATCACTATAGTTGTGAATCGGAATGAAATTACATTTGAATAGTTTTTACATTTTATGTCTTCATAAGTCTACGTAAGACCTACATAAACCTTTCCTAACAAACATGAAACTACATTAAAGTTGTACATAAGCCTTATTTAGGCCTCGTGTAGCCTAATTAATGGACCAGTGGCATTAAAGCTGACTTAAGAAGCCTTTATGATAACTGGCGCTTTTTGGAAATGTCGATGTATCTTTATGCTAGTTGTCATTAAAGGCTGATGTAGGTGTTGTGCAGCCTTACAAAAAGTGTTTCTGAACAATTTGCCAAATGGCAAATTTAAACATGATGTTTTAAATATGTTTTAAAAAACAAAAGCTTACAAATAAATAATGTGTTCACAAGAGGGTGAAACCTTTTGGACAGTAGTTTGGCTGATTTGGACATGATGCATGTTTCTGTTCAGGTCTGGTTGCCAAATAACGATTTGCTTTATTCTGCAGCTCATTTTCTGATTTTGCACGTGCAAAAAACAGGAAATGCACAGTGGGTAACACATCTGTTGGGGTCTGATCCCCTGTCACCATGCCACACCAATAAGAGTCCAGGGGCAAGATGCCCAATGCTACATTTGCCTACGCAATTCAGAGTGTAAATCAGTTTAAATGTGTGTCATCACTGCTGGAACAAATTCTTGTAGCTCCAGTTCTGTAGTTTTTCACTGTTTGCATCAGCTGAAAACTCAAGTTTACACAGTATTCAACTTTAATGATGAAAGGACCAATTTAAAAAGGTATAAAATTACCTGAAAAAATCTAGTTCCATTAGCTGACACTGAAAGTTGAGAATAATTTCTCCTATTCTGGAGATAAGAAGTTGTGTTATGACAGCAACAGTATATTAAATGTAATATATTTTGGTTAGACTCTGGCTGCACAGGTTATTGGGACAGTTTAATGTTCAGTATTTATTTCATAGAACAGTGATAACGGTATATGGCAAGCCATACAGTTATCCGCAAAAACACACTCCCTTTCACACTCTTTTACTTCAACATTTTTATTTTCTAATACAAAATTCAGAAATTCCGGGCAATTCTGGGACGACGTGGTTGGAATTATACTTCAGTAAAAACCATGAATAATAAATTATAGACAAGAATCTAGTCTTTTGGTGACTACTTGAGCACTGATGTATGTCGCTCTGGATAAGCGCGTCAGTTAAATGCCTTAAATGTAAATGTAGTGACCAATTTCCACTTCTGTCTTATATTACTGGGACTGAATGACTAGAATTCGTACAGAATGTTCTGACCAACTGTAACATGCAAGGAAACATTGTTGTGTCTACAACCCAATTATTCCTCTACGGACTGTTCTAGAACTGAAGAAACATGAACTGACTAGTTGTATCATGCAATGTGTCTGCATGACGTTGCTGTCATGGGTTTGGAATTAGGCCTTCCAGAGGGAAATGAACGCAGACAAATCATCGCAACTATAAAATATTTATTCCAAAATACAAAACCGGTTCCACAGAACATGACCTCACGTTATGGTCTAGACCAGAAACGTCAAAAGTGAAGGTAAGAAAAGCTCTGTTCTTTTCTCCTCGCAGGTCTCACTCAGTATCTCTCTCTATAAAACTCCATGGCCACGATGCTTCATCCAATTCCAAATGTAATACTCTTAAAAATAACCACGGTCTGGTCATACTCTCTCAGGGTTCTCTGAAACTTCAGGAGACATCTACGGTAGCAGCTGGCAGCTTCGGAGTGTATCCACACCGAAATAGAACAGAAATGAGACAAATACACAGACATGATGTTCAGAGAAAAACATCAGACCTTAAAAGGCCTGTTTTTCTATTCAACCCTCCACGGATGCGGTTAATATTCACCAGCAACGTCGTTACTACTTATATTCCAAGAGTTACACACTCTCACCTACGCAGACACTCATAACTAATAAACCCTTAATAATGAAGTCTCTTCGAGAGCCAAACGACAACAAAATATATAAAACAGCCATTCAAATACTCATATATGAAAGGTTAAAGAGAAAGTCCAGCATTATTAAAGCATTAAGATGTAAACAAAGTCATTCAAACAGGTTTGGTATGAAATACACAGTTCCAGAATAACTTTGTTCAAAGTGGTGATGTTTTTCATAGTGGTGGTGAGTGGAACCAGACATCTGAAGAGTTCTCTCACAAAATGTTACTACATAAAATGGATAGTAATTAAATGACTACACTTTTGTTACAGACATCATGACTCCTGGTTCCATTCCCAACTACTGTAAAGAAATCAGACTTGGTAAGTTTCTCTGCAATAAACCACTTTGTCTCAGACCCACCCTGAATAACTGTTTTTTATGTTAATGACTGAATTATGCAGAAATGTTTAAAATATATATATATATATATTGGAATTGCCCTGGAATATGACAGCCGTTAGCTGACACCAATCCATGTTCTTTGGCACCTTCTGCACTTATGATTTTGCAGAAATGTATTAATTAATATTTCTCCTTACATGTATTTATGAAAATGTCAAATAATAGCACTCTTGTCTTTTAAAACAGTAACGACAACAACTACTATTACTACAATACTACTACTATTACTACTACTACTAATTATAAAAATAAAATCTGCCATTTAATATGTATAGCACCTTTATTCTTTGTACGGGTCCTTGTAGACGTGCTGAGTATGGACTGTTTTACTGTTTACAGGATTTGTAAGTCACCTGGGTAACAGTATCGGCTGATGCAGAAAAGGTTGTGAATGTAAATGTGAACGCAAATCGGCCCTTAACCGAGAGGAAGACCCTGTTCTTCAGCACTATGTGCTGCTTCCTCAGTGTTTGTCCACTTAAGCAATTTTTATTTTGTGCTGTGTTGGGATGCGCTGGGGAGTGGCCCTGTTGTCCGGCTGGGTTTTTAAAAGGCCTCTTTGTGTTGAGAGTGCCGTGGCAGCCAGAAGGATTCTCCTGGTGCTCGTTCCCGAGTCGTTCCAGATGCTGCAAATTGTGTGAAATTGGACCAGATTAAAGCTCTGCTTTCATAACTTGCTGCTGAAAGTTCCCTCCACAGATACAGCGTGCGAACGCCAGGAGGGTCTTTCCACCCACGGCAGACCTGTCCCCCAGCTTAATGAAATTACAGCGTGAAGAACCAGCAACAAACACGCCGTGATGCGAACACTAATGCGAACACAAATACAGCACGGCGCACTGGAATGTACACCGATTTGTCATTTATAAGCAGCCTCCCGACAAAAACCCACATCCGCGAGCGTGTTACGGCGGGTCTTTAACTCAAATTACCCCTCGCAGCCCGCTCATGCAAAAATTGGAATTAATTGGACTTTTACCAGCGTGCGTGACCGAGGGTATTCCGAGACGAAGCTGGGGTCTAACCCACAGCCCCTACGGTGCTAAGGTCAACACACCAGGGTCCTGGAATGAGTGCTGTCCGGAGTCATAAGACAACTGCATCTAGCCTTGCCTAATTATATTTCCCATGGGTGAGGGGAGGGCCGCTAATCAGTCTGAGCACGTCTCGCTTCTCTAACTGTGTGTGTTTGGGTTGAGAAACACTGAGAGGCTGGAGGGGAGTTGCGGAAAGAGGCCTAAGCTGAGAGACCGCTGGAAGTGTGCGGCACGGGACCGGAAGAACCACCCATATACGTACACAGGGTCTGTATCGTCGCATCAGAACCTTATAACTCTAATTTTTCCATTTTTTTTAGCCACTCTTTGGATCATACAACCATTTCGTGTTAAACGGACCAACAGACATGGTCCAAAAGTCTTGCAGCATTAACTAGCATTAAAGGTAAAGCTGCCAGTTGATTGTGAGGTTATGTTACAGCAGCGGTGACTCAAAGTCTGACTCACAGGTCTACACTACAAGTGGGAAGCTGGTCAGAGAGAGATGTTTTCTTTCTGTTTTAGTAAAGGATGAGTTGTCCACTTTCAGTGTGTGAGGTATATGACTCATGCACTCTCAGTGCAGGCAATAAAAAGATAGTAAACTGTACCTTTTAGCGCCAAAATATCACTGGATTACGTTTTCAGTACCTTCAGACATGGAATTTGATAGTTCCATCTTGTACTGTCAATGTTTAAGAATCCTGTTTGACTCCATGTTTTTTATTAGATTCTAAAACATTATTATGCTATAAAAGATACAGCTGAGCACCTTTCCTCTAAGAAAGAACCTTTAAAAGTCATTGGTCCTTGGTCAAAATTTCTGCATCAGCTGAATCACTGAGATCCAAACTGAGTCTCTGGTTAAATGTCTACAACACAAACATCCACACTGACTATGTGAAATCACCAGTGAACCCACACAACTATTGGTTTTATGTTGTAATGGTGCTGTTAATTGTGAAACAGCACTGAATTTGAACACACAATTCCTTCCTATACATTTTTGCAATGCGTATACCCTCCACGACGAGCGGATTTAAAATTTATAATCTATAGTATAAAGTATAGCCACATTCTTACATTAAAACCACTGTAAATCAGTGTCTCAGGCATATTCATAAGCATGACTTTACTGAGCTTTTAGAGGCATTAAACTCTTTAAATGTCTGGTTCCTTTCACCACCACTGTGAGTAACTCAGTCAGTTATAATAATAAAATATTATAAGCACAGTTTTGCTTGATTTAATTCTGCCAGTCACTTCGCCATGTTTTGACTGTTATAATAAAAGCCACTTTAGAGTTGAGAGTATGGCTTGGTGTCATGCATTAGAAAATTACCAGATATTTTCTCTTGGATTAACTTTAGGAAGTCGTACAGTGGACTGACTTTTCCATCTACTGTGGGCTTTTTACTTCCTCTCAGCTGGCTTTTCGCTCTCCCTTGATTACCATAATGTAACACATATTGAACACTCGGTACCTTCATGTTACAAAGCCCAGACATCTCCCTTTCAGCAAAACAAGCTGAGAATAGTAGTTTTGCCTGAAAAACTGCAGCGGTTGCGGTCTATTTTATTTCTCCTCCAGAGTTTCTGCACTTCTGAACTGTAGAGATGCCCACTCTGTGAACAGATTTTCAGTTTTTTTTGCCAGTTCAGCGCTGTTTCCATTAGCGGTTTTGGACGTGATTGAACTGCCCCCAGTTCTGCTGCTTACTGTAATAAATACTGCTCTTAGTCTCTGTGGGGATGAATTGTTGTTCAGTCAAGCATCTGATCAGCCTCCGCTCAGCTTGCCCTGAAGGTGTACGCATCTATTTCACTTCTGGTGTACTGTGATTACGGGCAGCGTACAGTTCAATGCAAAGGCCTGTTCAGTTGTGATTTTTGGAGAGGGGCTAATGGAGTGTAATGGAATTGGACGTGATTCTCCGAGCAGTGCTGCAGAACCAGGGGATGAGAAGTACAAATGTCTCCTTGCGGCTAGAGAGAGAGGGGTTTGCCAATTCTCTTTGGATTGTTTAAACTCTTGAGGGAGATGAGGAAAGTGTCTTTTCCAGACAGCGGATGAAAACTGATGATATAGTAAGGAAGGATGAGGAAAGATGGATGTGATGTATTATATAAGGCCCATTTTCCAAGAACTCTATTAAGCTAAGAATGCATTGTTTGAGTTTTGCAAAACAAAAGTGCAGCGATGTCTTGGTTGTGAAAGTACTTCTAGATAAATGCACCGTGAGTCATTTGTTTATTTGTTATGTCCCCTGTTCTTCTGCTACTGTTGCATGCAACTGAGGAACAATAAAATCAATCAGTCCCTCAGTCAATCAGTCAGTATGTCAGTAAGTCTGTCAGCCAGTCTCTCTATCTATCCATCCATCTGTCTATCTATCTATCTATCTATCTATCTATCTATCTATCTATCTATCTATCTATCTATCTATCTATCTATCT